>WELB01000075.1:243927-283311 GCA_009602725.1 Spirogloea muscicola | reverse complement strand
GCGGAGGGGGGCCCGCCACCTGCTGCGATCTCCGCGGCCAGCGGTGCGACCAGGAAGTCGAGGCCGCCGGTGACGAGCACGATGCGGAAGCCCTGCTGCTTGAGGCTCCGGACGTGCGCCTGCGCGGCCGCAAAGGACCTGCGGGAAGCGTCCAAGGCTCGCCATCAGTGCTGTGCACACCGCAGCTCCGGCAGGCCGCGCAGCGAGGGCCAGCGGAACGACTGGGCGCCAGTACTGGGCGCCCAGTACCTGGGCGCCAGGTACTGCTGGTGCACGAGCGCCGCCATGGCGGGCTTGGAGGAGGCGGCCCGGCCGGCGTAGTTGCGATAAAAGGCGCGGTTGAAGGCGGCGCGGTCGGCGGCGTCCAGCGCCAGGTACGCCAGCGCCTTGCCGGCGAAGAAGGGCAGCCAGGCGGCGCGCGCCGCCGGCGCCAGCTCGCGCCACCGCGCCACCGCGTACGCCGCCACCACGTTCGACGCCGCCAGCGTCCCGTCCACGTCGAAGAACGCCGCCCGCTCCCCGCCGCCGCCGCCGCCACCGCCGCCGCCGCCGCCGCCGCCACCGCAGACGACGTCACCACCTCCTCAACAGCCGACGCCAACTGGGGCTCCAGTTGTGATCATGCCTACGCCGCCAGGGACGTCCAAGTTCTTGACCCCTCCATTCGTCAACCTGGGGGGGCCGGTGTCGCCGCCGCCGCCTTTCGTGCCGCCGCCCGCAATCACTTTGCCGCCCTCCCCGCCGCCCTCCTCGTCCCCCCCAAAGAGCACCTCCTCCCCGAACCCCCCAAAGTCACCCAAGGCGCCTCCGCCTCCTGTCGTTCCCTCGCCCCCTCCGCCTCCTCCCTATGGCCCGCCGCCAGCCGGCTCGAGCCCCATCGCCAACTATCCCCAGCTTCCGCAGCACCCGCCGCCAATCCTGCCGACCAGGACGGCAATGGTCTCCTTGACTGACTTTGGCGCTGTCCCTGATGGCGTGACGCCTTGCACGGCCGCCTTCGTCGCTGCAATCGCCGCGCTTGCGGGTGCTGGCGGCGGCCAGCTTACTGTGCCAGCTGGTTCCTGGCTCACCGCGCCCTTCAACCTCACGTCCCATATGACGCTGTTCCTTGCAGCTGGCGCCACCATTTTTGGGAGCCAGGCGAGCAGCTTGCGCTACCAGCTCCCTTTGCTATTCCCGCAATTTTCAAACTCCTCACAGCAGTCTATCGCTGCCACTTGGCATGTGCTGTCTTTGACTCGTCTTTCGTCCAATTCTGTGTCAGAACTTCACGGAGTACCCGATCCTGCCACCTTACCCGTCCTACGGCAAGGGCCGAGAGTGGCCAAACTTGTACGGACGGTATCAGGCACTCATTCACGGCGACTCGCTTGTTGACGTCGTCATCACAGGTACACTGGTTGACAGGGTGCAGATTGAGAGAGTGCAGTGTACCTGATTGCTGGCTCCCTTCTCTCACAGCTGCTTATGAGCCACGTGAACTCATGAGCGAATAGCCAATAACCAGGCAATAGCAAGTAAGCCCTCCAGTAATGGTTCTTGACGTAGCTTGCAATGGCCACTGCAGGGCAGGGCACCATAGATGGCCAGGGTAGCCCATGGTGGTCAGCTAGCGACAATAAGAAGCTGCTCTCCACGCGTCCGGAGCTCGTGCAGCTGTCCGCCGTGCAGGGCCTCATCATATCTGGCATCACGCTGCGCAATCCACCGTTCTGGGCGCTCCACCCAATCTACTGCTCCGATGTGCACATTCACGGGCTCACCATCCTTGCACCACTGTCGTCGCCCAACACGGACGGCATCGACTCCGGCAAGCTAAATCACTGCCCCTTGCATACATGGACTTGTTTGTGCGCACTGATTACCACAGCTCTGACCCATTTCCGTGATTTTGCGCAGATTCATGCGTGAACGTGCTCATCGAGGACTGCTACATCAGCAACGGCGACGATGCAATCTGCATCAAGAGCGGGTGGGACCAGTACGGCATCGCTTACAATGCACCTTCTGCAAATGTCCTCATCCGCTCCATAGCAGTTGGTAAGTTCCTCATACTTGCCCATATTAATGAAACAGCACAGATATCTGTTAGAAGCGATATTATTGGCTCCATCAAGCGGAAAGTGGCTGTGGATGGCCAGGCTAGAAGACAAACGCTGCCGAGTAAATTGGACTGAGAATGTAAGCAGGATTGGAGTAGCGAGCTGAAAATGTGGCAGGCAACCTCAAGATCAGCAGGTCTGTCAAGCTGGCTTTGCTTCCCAAGTAGGACCACCGTTTTCTTACTTGTGGAGCCCTGCGGCATTGTGGCAGATGGGTCACATGGCATGTCCCTGGGAAGCGAAGTGTCAGGGGGCATTTATAACGTGACTGTGGATGGAGTGGTCATGACTAACTGCGCACAGGTGCGCAAGGGTGTATCATTGCACTCCGGTTCGGCACATTTGTCAATATTGTCATCTGGGTCAATGTGTGTTGCAGTTTTGCTCATCAGAGCAGCATGCTGATGTCTGCAAATGCACGTGACGCTAAGTCGCTCTGTGCTCCTTTGGCTGGCGACGCTTGGGAGCAGGCAATCCGGATCAAGAGCATCCCGGGGCGCGGGGGTTATGTGCATGGCGCGACGTTCCGCAACTACTGGGTGGCCGATGTCAGCAAGGCAGCAATCGTCCTGACGCAGGCCTACAGCAGCGTGCGCACCTCTGGCAGCAATCCGACGCACCCAGACAGCGGTTACAACCCTGCAGCAATCACCGACGTCGACGGCGTGGTCATCACAAGCGTCGTCGGCCCGGGTGTAAAGAAGGCAGGCGCAATGAGTGGCCTGCCCCAGGCACTGACCCATGACGTCGCGCTCGCTGACATTGCACTTGGTGGCAAGTGGTCATGCTCAGACCTCCAGGGCACTGAGCACAATGTCACGCCCGACACCTCCCAGACCTGCCCCCAGCTTGTCCCAGTCTGATCGAGGGTGCCCATCCCAGGGGCCTCACTCTGTACCATGTTGCAAATTACTGCTTGGGGCAATGTCTCCTTCCAGCAGACTGGCTGTACTGTCTATTATTGGCCATGGCCATGGATTACCTTCATATTTTTTATGCAGGACAAGGCATACAGGATAACAAAACACCTGCGGAAGCAAAACTTGGGCAGAGCAGAGAAAACCAAAACGTGGCCAAATGTGCCATTCAAACGCAATAATCCATGAGATGGCCAGTACAAAGCGGGCCTGCACTGCCAATTTCGCGTCTCTTTCTTCTTTCTTTTCTTGAGAGCACGGCTGATGAGACAGTCAGCAGCCGCTTACATCAAGAAATAGATTGATCGAGCTCGCCAATGACATCTCCGGATGAGAGTGCCTCATCATAAGCGTCCTCGCTAAAGGTTCTTGCTAAACTTGGGACCCTGCATGCTGTTCTGGCACAAGCACAGGCAGCTGCACGGGCCAACTGACCACAGCCAAGTACTCACGTTGCCATGTGCCCCGCCGGCGGTAGTGAGAAGCTCAGAAGACCTCCTTCCCAAGGCTTTTGGCGTCTGTGCGCGACACAGTGAACGAAAGCGGCGCCTCGAGCACACGCACGTTTACCTGGCCCCACGTCTCCGCCTTAGTCGTCTTCTCCACAATCTTCTCCACAATCGCCATGTCCTGCTTCAAAACCTGCACCACCGACATGCAGCACCCTGCTCGTGAGCTAGACAGCCAGCTTCAGCAGCCGCAGAATCAGCCACAATCATTGGCACGGCGACTGCACACCTGGCCAAAGACAGTGTGACCGTGCTACCATTCAACGTGACGTGCAAGCGAGATGAAGAAGTCAGGCCCGCTGCCAATGAGGCACAGCATGCCGCGCTCGACGATCGGCGCTGCCGCGCGTCCAATCTCCCGATACGAAATGCCATCCGTCGCCAGCGTGCCCTGCAGCAGCGCGTATGGCGGGCCCGGTGCTTCCTGCAGCACGAGTCCCGAGGACGGAGTGGCCGACGACCGTATGAAATTAGCTGTGGCGAGTAGAGAGCCCATGGCCGGATCACACAGTGCTGGCAGCCATGAGAGAGGCGGCGGCCCCTCACCCCGTCGACTGGTGTGCCATCGGCAGCCCAGGCAGCACCGAGACCCTCGGCCCGATAGAACTGGCAGCCTGTGCAGTGCCGCAGCTGCAGAAGGTCCCGCAAGTACGACACTGTCGACGGCGCCCACTCCGGCCTCAGCTGCATGTCACACGCAGCGCCACCTCAGTTGTTGGCGATCAGTCGGCGCCAGGACAAACCTGAGAGCCAGGTTGCAGGTAAGCCAGCTGCCGCTGCCGCCGTCGCATTCGCAGAGTGTCTTCGGAGGCGAATGTGCACCTTGACGCGGATCTTTCCCTCGGGCGTGCCGAGTGTGATGATGCCCTGCGGTCACAATGAGCGCAAGTGACGATTCCGGTGACTGGCAGCCAGATGACTGCAGCATGTGTAGGCCAGTCGTTCTTATGGCATTGCCAGGCCGATGCAGCTGTGCTGGAGCCGATAAGCCGGCCAATGAGGCCCTTGGCCGCAGCGTCGCAAGAAGGGAGGCGATGTTGACTCACAGCGCCGGTGCCGTAGAGCATGCCCGAGGTCCACGGCACGCCGGCGTCAGCATGCACCTCGGGCCGCAGCGGGTCCTCTTGGAGCTTCAGCCAGCACTGCGCCGACAGCCCAAGGCCAGGACACACTGTGGGCGGCGAGGGACGCTGCACGTCGCCCTAGCCGGCTCGGCGCTCGCTTGCTGGTCATGAGATGCAACAGGGCCGGCTGGCGAGGTGGTAAGAGCAGTGCCGAGACCTGGCGGTGCTGCTCGCCGCAGCGCTCCTTGTCGCCACAGTAGACCCACGAGTTGCACTCGCACTTGCCGCCTTCCGGGCCCATGTCGCTGCAGCAGCGGCCGGGCCGCGCTTTGATCAGCAGCGGCGGCGCGGCGTCCCATCAGCTCCGCAATGCTGCGACGCCTATGACGGGGTCGGCGAGCTCAGCGCCGCCTGAGCTCACCGGCAGGACTGGCAGCAGGCGGCGGTGGAAACCTGCAGGTTGTTGGGGCCCCACTTGACGGGCTGCCCCCATAGCTCCCAGTGCGGCATCCCCCGGCAGAGGTCGTTGACGTTGCCCTTGCTGCTGTCGCCATCACCGCCGCCGCCGCCGCCATCGGCGGCGGCGGCGNCGGTCGGCCTCACCGCCGCGGTGCACCGCGACCCGGCGACGCGCGAGTGGACACTCGAGGGCGGCGCGCTCGTGCTCGCCGACCGCGGCACTTGCCTCATCGACGAGTTCGACAAGATGCACGACCAGGACCGGTAAACTTGACTATATATATACAGTTAGCTTAGCAGTTAGCTTAGCAGCTATGGCCCTCTAATCAAGTCTGCTACTGTCTTACATAAGCAGCTAGCTAATCAGTACTCATTCAGTTGATTGCTTATCTAATCAATGTTCTAATTCACAAATGTGAGTAATGGCACTGCAGGGTGTCGATCCACGAGGCGATGGAGCAGCAGAGCATCAGTATCTCCAAGGCCGGCATTGTGACGTCGCTGCAGGCGCGCTGCTCCGTGATCGCCGCCGCCAACCCTGTCGGCGGCCGGTGCGCCCACTCCCACCGATGGCCCTTGACAGCCCATGAGGCTGCACTTATCCGCTGCATTAGCACTAACTGCATGCTCGGCCTGCCACTGGCGCAGTTACAACTCGAGCAAGACGTTTGGGCAGAACGTGGAGCTCACGGAGCCCATCCTGTCGCGCTTTGACGTCCTCCTGGTGATCAAGGTGCGCCTCCTAACACTGCCCTGCCCTGCTAATCACATCCACTTTATCTCAATACCACTTCCTTTCCTACCTCTTCCACGCTCCCCCCTCCCTCCTCCCTCCCACCATTACTGCCTCTCTTCCGCCCCTCTCTGACTACCTCCCTCCTCTCTCTTGCTGCTTTCTGTCTGTCTGTCAAGTCTGTCTGTCTGTCTGTCTGATTGTCTTCTCCTTCCACAAGTGAGATCACTTAGCAGCCAACACCATTGCTTAACTAAGGGTGTCACTGGCTAAGGCTGTGTCACTGGGCGCCCACACAGGACATTGTCGACCCGGTCCTGGACGAGATGCTGGCGCGCTTCGTCGTCGGCAGCCATCACAAGTCGCACCCTTCGAACCGCGCCGCCCCCAGCGAGGATGACGCCTTGCCCGCCACCACGGGCGCTGACAAAGAGGCCCTGCCACAGGAGATGCTGCGCAAGTACATTGCGTATGCGCGGCAGAGCGTCTTCCCGAAGCTCCAGGACACGGACCTTGACAAGATGGCAATTGTGTATGCTGACCTGCGCCGCGAGTCCATGGTACAGCTACAACCGCAACCTTTACCCTCCATCTTGTCTTAGCTGATCCATAACAGCTAAGCTAAACTCGCGATGACCTCAACAAGAACCCAGTTGACCTCCGCCATGCCCATGCCGTTGCTGGCGTCCATTTCCAAGCGAACTCCGCGCTGAGGAAGCCGTTTGGCCACCGAGGCTGACGATGCCAGCAGCACCTCCTCATCTGCTGGGGCGTCTTCCGCCATGGGCGCAGCATGGGCAGGGCGTGCCGATGGCGGTACGGCACATCGAGTCGATGATACGCATGGCGGAGGCGCACGCGCGCATGCACCTGCGGCCGTACGTCGCGCCCGAGGACGTAGACGCCGCCATCCGCGTGCTCCTCAACTCCTTCATCTCTACACAAAAGTACGGCGTCCAGAAGGCGCTCCAGAAGGTGAGGCGAGATGCCGCAGACGACGGGACCGCATGAGCCCAGAGCCCAAGCTATGCTAAGTCCAGCTGGAGTCTGATCGACTGATGCGTGCCGGAGGTGTGTTTGTGGCTTGGCTGTCTGCGCAGAGCTTCAGGAAGTTCATGGTGCACAAGCGCGACTTTGAGGAGCTACTGCTGCAGCTGCTCCACCAGCTCATGCGCGAGGCGGCGCGCTTCGCGCAGCTCTCGGGCCGGCCCAACGCGCACGCCGAGGTCCGCCTCGATGATCTGCAGGCGAGGGTGAGTGCCGTGCCTGCTGCCCGCCAAGCTGAGCCTCTACATTCTACATCCCAATAACCATCCCAATAACCGCAATACTTTCTACTAATAAAAATGTTAGCAGTACTAACCATTATCCGAGTGCTTTAAAGTCCTTGTCAGTTCTTGAGCCTAAGTGAAGGAATTACAGCTCCCAAAACTTGACCCCAACTCCCAAAGGAAATGCCACTTTTGGTCGACTAATGCGCATCCATCGGCGACTTGACGGCGAGCCTCTTCAGGCCACACTGTGCTTCTCCTGGGGGTCAAGCCTATCAACACCATGTCCAAGCGTCGTGGCCTGTGTCTAGGGGGACTGTTATCTTTTAACACTTGTGCTGCATGTCAGCCTGTGAGTGGCTGCAAGCCAGGCTCCGCCTTGACGCTGGCACTGGCTCCATGGCAGGCAAGGGAGTACAACATCACGGACCTGGAGCCATTCCTACGAAGCCGGGCCTTCTCGACCAACAAATTTGCCGTGAACTCTGCGCACAGAATCATTGTGCGGGCCGTCTCTTGACGAGAGGCAAAGCTGAACGCAGATCAGAAGCTGAGAGAATACCCACACAGCAGTCACAACAGCATCCTCCAGGGAACACAGTCCCTCTTTGAGCTACAGTTAGCAAGGCACATGTGCACTGTCCTGTGGCTCGTCTGGACGAAGCGGAGCATCGCATGAGGCCCAGTCTGCTGGCAGTGTGCTTGTGTGCCGTACTGCAGCTTATTGCTGACGAGTGTGATATGCTTGCATGCGAAGGCTTATTAAATCTTGTGCAAGAAGTAGCCGTAGTTCAATGTCTGCCGCAGGCATTGAGCTTCTCGAGCAATATTCTGTTGAGGGCCGTGGGGTTGGCGCGGCCCCCTGTAGCCTTCATGACCTGTAATGAGAAAACATGATCTCAGTGCAGCATCAAAGTTGTCAGCATGTACTGTCCTTTATTCAAGCATGCCACAATCTGTGCGTACTCATATCAACCTAGTACTGGAGTAAATCAATTGCATGTTGCACCTATGCCTGACAACAATTAGCGCACGAGGGGCCAAGAACATTGGCCTCTGGTGCTTTCCAACATTTGCCAGCTCGGAAAGAGTACGGCTATATAATACAAGATTTGGCACTCAGATGCATTCATTGGAATCCCATGCACACTAGAAGCAGAGGCCGCAGGCAAAGACGGTGTTGGGGTGCACCTGGCCGGCAAAGAAGCCCTGCAGCTTGGTCTTGCCAGAGCGGTACTTGGCCAGTGCATCAGGGTTGGCAGCAATGACGCAGTCGACGATTTTCTCCAGCTCCCCCTCGTCTGACATCTGCCAAGCCGACAAAAATAGCCAATGGCGACGAGTGCAAATTTCAATCAGTAACTGCAGGTGCTGTTAGTAGAAGTATGGGCAGCAGAAGCCAGAGCTGGCATCAGACGCCCCTCCTCTGTGAATCCTCCAGGTACTTAAGTGGTAGCAGATAGGTACATCAGGTTTTCTTCATATATGGGTTCAGTGCTAGAAATGGCAACAAGTGCTGTAAATGCAGTTGAGGTTTGCTGGTTGCCCGCAAGCCATCCAGTGCAACTCAGCAAAAGGACCTCGGAGGATGACATGTTAGGTGGGGTTTTCTGCTTCATGCAGTTAAAGTTTTGAAGATCAAGATAATAATTGACTGTTTATATATCATGCGCAGTAGCGGACCTGCATTAGCCCCCTGCTCTCGACGACCTGCTTGGGGCTGCCACCATCCTTCAGCAGCTCCGGCAGGATCTGCCACCAATAGCTCACCAACACATGAGGGTCACAGACATGGGCAGCTTCGCTTCTGCTACAGCTGTCCAGCAGCTGCGCGAGAGCAAGAGGTGCTGTCGCCAGGCGTCCCTGTATGTTGTCTCACCTCCTTCCCAATCTTGCCACTGATGACGCCGCTCTTGATCAGAGCGATGAGCTCCGCCAGCATCACCGGCGGCAGCTTGACGTCGCGCACGCCGAGCTTCTCGGCCTTGAGATACGCAGTGACGTCGCCCATGAGCCAGTTTGCGGCAGCCTTGGCATCGACGCCATGAGACAGCACCTCGTCAAAGTAGTCAGCAAACTGCACAGGGTGGCAGTCGATGAGGGAGAGTGAGTCCCGTTCATGACACATGCAGGTGTTAACGCCACTCCAACGCCTCAATTAATGTAGATATTTCATTGCTGATTTCGCTGACACATGCCAGCAGCATCAGAGCATTGCATGAGTCGTGAAGGGACCTTGACTGTGCCTAAAAATTGCTTCAAAGCGCAACTTGAGGCCACAAATGCTGGTGTCAGAGTAGACTTGATCGCCCATGAGGCACTTGATCTCACTTGCTTGTCATCGGCGAGGACAATCACATCCTGCATGCTCAAGCCCATGCCCTGGAAACGCCGCCGCTTGGCCTCCGGCAACTCTGGAAGCTGCTGCTGCAGCCGATCCAACAAGGCGGCTGAGAGGACGAGCTCCGGCAGGTCCGGCTCTGGAAAGTAGCGGTAATCGGCCAGGCCTTCCTTGACACGCATCGTGACTGTGCGCTGGACGCAGGGCAAAAGCAACCCAGCTTCAGAACAGCAGGCACAACTTGGACACGACTTGCGACTTGCTTGGACTGTGTCACAGACATTGTCCGTGGAATGACAGTACTGGACTATACACTGACCATAGAAGATTGCTCTAGCAAAAGCAATTTGATAGATGCATCAAACCTGGGCGCCCTCTTCCCAGAGGCGCGTTTCCTGCACAATCTCGTGGCCATGCCCGTCCCAGTGTAGTTGCGTCTGCCGTGTGACCTCATAGTCGATGGCCCGCTGCATTGCTGAGAACGAGTTCATGTTCTTGATCTCCACCTGAACCCACATGCAGCATCAGAGCTCAGTGATGAGCATCCTTGGTTGGCTCAACAAAGTCAGAGACGGTCGCTATGCAGGCAGAGCAGGTGCTTAGCACATGTGATTTAAGGCATACGTATTAAGTCTGAGAAATAAAACCAGGGTACAACACCTAGCACAGTGTACACGGCCTTAGCTTGACAGTAAAGTTTTAAGGTCCGGCGGTTTATCTTGATCACACGCACTTTGGTGCCAAGTTTCTCTACGCCCAGAGGGCGCACAGAAACATTCACGTCGCAGCGCATCGAGCCCTCAGCCATGTTGCCGTTGCCGGCACCGAGGTAGCGCACCAGCCGCTGGATCTCAGCACCGTACTCGGCGGCGTCCAGCCCCGACCGCATGTCTGGCTCAGATACGATCTCCAAAAGGGGCACCCCAGCCCTGTTCAGGTCCACCTGAGGCAAACCCCACCTCTATCAGTCAGTCAGAAGCCAAGCACTGATAGGAACTGAATAACCTTCCTAACACGCCTGTTATCTTATACCCAAGGCAGATATAGTAAGATCACATCACCTTGCAACATGTCATTGTCTAACATCAGCAAAGGGAGTGCAACTCTTGTAAAAATCTGCGGCTGCTTTTGCTATGTCGAAAGTGCTTACCTGAGCTCACAAGTATATCAAGAGCAGTGGGGCTACCTGAGAGTGAGTTGACCCTGACAGTGCTCCCTCGCCGCCAGCGTGCACAAGCTTGCCGGCGTCCTCCTCAATGTGTGCGCGGGTGATGCCAAAGCGCCGGTGACCACCGCCCGCCTCGACCGGCAAGTCGACGTCCACGTAGCCTCCAAATGCCACGGGAATGTCAAACTGCGAGATCTGGTATCCTTTTGGAAGGTCTGGGTAGAAGTACTGCTTTCTGTCAAACTTGGACCGTAGTGCAATCTTGCAGTTCAGGGCTAGCCCGACCTGCAAATTAGGATGCCAAAAATAAGAAGAGATTTATCGCCAGCCCTTATCAATGCTGGACATGAAGATAAGAGAATGTTGGCAGTGGGTTGTCAGGACTACCTACTTTGACGGCAGCCTCCACGACGCACTCGTTGAGGACGGGGAGGGTGCCAGGGAGGCCCATGCAGACAGGGCACACGTTCGTGTTTGGCTCCGCGCCATATTGGGAGGCGCAGCTGCAAAATGCCTTGGTCGAGGTGCCCAGCTGCACGTGCGTCTCAATTCCGATCACCACCTCAAACTCGGCGCCTCCGCGCTCATCTGCCTGCAATGTGTGCGACAGCAAGCCACTGAGCGGTTGTCATGTCACGCTGCCGATGACGGACCCACTTGCGAGTTATTGTACTAGTTATTCTGTTCAGGGGTTGAGTAGCTAGACGATAAAGTTGAGATTTACTGCAATGGCGCAATGCGGACATTGAACTGATGGCAACTGCTGTGTATATAAGCTGGTCAACTACATACGTTATTAGTCCTTGCTATCTCTAGGCACTATGACTTATGTGGTACTGTCATTACTAATGAATAACCAAGCAGTGAGCCTCCATCAGCCTCAGCACCGTCTTTGCCAAGGCCAGCACCTGCTTGAGGGCAGGTGCAGCGATCTCTGTGGAGACCGCCGCCCGTGCACCCACTGAGGCAGGCTGTCTTGTCATTGGTAACCCCAATGAAAGCCTGTGGCCATGGCGCCTGCCAGCCAGTCTGAAGCACAGTGCCGATTACGTCATTAGTGAGCAAGCAACAACCCGGGCTGGCAATAAGCACATAACAGGTGTCAATCTACTGAACATCTGGGCTCGGTGCCGCTGGGTGCCAATGCGCCTCCTGGAACTTTGAACCCCACTGTGCAAATTGGCACTAACTGCGAATTGCCAGTACACTGCTAAGTACCAGGAGCTGACCTGGGCCTCGAGCAGGCGGCGCCGTAGGCGGCCCTCGTCCAGGGGTGCCCGCTGAAGAGATAATCGCACGCGCTCTGCGGCAGCCGCAGGAAGTGCGCCGCAGCTGCGCAGGCCCGCCAGGACTGCCGAGCCGTCAGAGGCAACGCACCATGCTGTGAACATCGTGAGGCCTGGTCCTAGAAGCCATACCATAAACTCAGAATCTTGTCCAGACACCAGCAGCCATGACGGTGGCAGCTGGCTAGACTGGCCTATGAGCTGCACAAGCTCCACAGCGACCAGTGAGAGCAACAGGAAGGCACAGCTTACTTCCAGCGGCCGCGGTGAGCCGCCCCAGCGCGGCCCCGGGGCTCAGGAGCGCCGCGCCGGCCGTTGCCATGGCGGCCAAGGCCCCAGCGCCGCAATGACGCAGTGCTGGCTGCCCAATTTGTAGCCACCACGGAGGCAGATGGCGCTGCCTGCCGGCTGCGGAGCGCCTTCTCACGTCCAAAGCTGCGCTGCGGCTGCAGCTCTGCGACGGCGGTTCGGGCTCGCGGGCTCAGAGGAGCCCGCGAGCTCGAGGCCTGCTGTCGCCTCGCCTGCTCGCTCGGCAGCGTCTAGCTTCCACAGCGCCAGAGCTTGAGGCCATCCGCCGCCGTCGTCATTCTTGGATTGCCGAAGCTGGACATCCTCACCTAGTCGTGATGGTCTAAAAGCTTGGACGCACCACGCTCAGTCCGCGTAGACTCAGAGGCGCATTGGGGGTGACCTGGCTGACCGAGTCCATTGTGTTGATTTGGCTGCAGACTCTGGCTATGGCCAGGGGACCCAGAAACTGGCTTCGTTGATCTAGCTTCTTCAGACTTTGTCCACTTGGGCTTTATTATATTATTATTATACGTGGGCTGGCCTCTCACAGCCACCAGTCAATTTGGCCGCGCTTTCTGCTTTGATCTGCGACTGTCTTACCAGGGAATATTGAGCACCCAGTGGCCAGTCGAGTCGCTGTGTGCGCTAGAGGTTACCTGGCCACTTCGAAGTTTGTCCATACTTGTGGGGCTGGCCAATCGCCTCTACTGGAAGAGTCTTTCTTCTCTCAACAATGAGAAGAAGAGGCTTCCAGTAGAGGGCAACGGCTGTGAGATACAAGGGAAATAAAGAGGCCAGCCCAGTGAACAAGACGGACACGTCGCTAGCGAGTGCCCAGAGCTAAGGTTGCTTCGCAGCCATGTCAGTCCTGAGATGTCACTGCGTGCAATAGCCACAGGGATGCCAAAAGCCATCGCTGTGCACTGCTGTGACTGAGCTCGAGCTGCAGCAGCCTGGCTCTTGCAAAAGGTTGCTTGAGAAGTATTTGCCATCAAAGCCTTTTGTGGCTCTGCGTGCTCATGGAGCTTGTATCTATGATATGTGCAGTCATGCCAGCAAAAGTCTTCGGAAACCCCAGCAGAAATCTCATGTATTCCATATTGTACTCAACAACAGCACACAAGCCTCTCACCTAGGTTTTCCAATGAGCTGCTGGCATACATAGGGCCACCCACCATGACCTGGTAGGCACACGGCGGTAGACAGGCGGTGCCATGCCAACAGCAACGTAAGGGATTGAAGAAGGCTGAGACACAGGTTCAGCTTGCAGCAAAGAAGGGCTCAAAAGACTGTAAAAAGATGTGAGCTCTTCCAAGGCTGTAAGAAGTTCATGAAACACCTCTTATGAACCAATGCAAAGCATGGGTATCACATGGGCCATCTTTACCAAGCGCAACTCAAGCAGCACCTATCATTTGGGCGTTACTCCAGAGATCCCAACCGCAAGAGCAGGCAACTTCATCATAAAATACTGACTGGTACATTGGCAAGCCTTAGCTGCTCAGACCTTTGCTTGACCGTAGCTCTCGAGTTACGCACAACAGCGGCAATCTAAGAGCTCATGGATATCATGCTGCAGTGGCTGGTCAACGAGTAAGCAATGCAGCGTAGAACTCCGAGGGCTTGGATCGCCCCTCCTGACTGCTGCTCAGATTCCCAAGAAGTACTGAAGGCGGCGGAGCATCTCCTCCTCCACATCGCGCTGGCGAACGTCCACCAGTTGCCGCATATCTTGCTCCCAGCGTGCGCGACGATTGCTGTATAGGAGGTACAGATCGCGTGCTTCCCTCATCCGGCCGCTGCTGCCTGCCAGGGCAAAGAAGGTGGTGACTATTACAAACATTATTGCGAGCCAAAGGAGGACAACTCTGTAAGCCTCCATGGTGACACAAGTGCATCAGCATGGTCTATGCCCGTCAAAACCAATGCCACAAACACAATAGCACACAGCTCCGCATAGGCCCAACACAGGATCACTGCACTAGTGGCACTTCACATCTGCAAGCACTTTCATTGGCATTGACGATTGACATCTGCTGATATTGCAATCGCAAACATCGACTGAGGATAACACAAGGTCTCAGCAGATTGTTACCTAGACCACGGGCCGTGGGGCTCGGGTGAAGGGCCAGAGCCACCGCCAGGCGGCCCATGTCGTCGGCAGCAAGCTCCAGCTGGCCCCGCTGCAGCGATGCCCGGGCCTGCGTCAGCAGGCTGGCGGCGACCGCCTCGGTCACGGACGTGAGCATGGAGTCGGCGTCGGCCTGCGGCAGCGCTAGGGCCCGCCGCAGCACGCCCAGCATCTGCAGGCCGTCCAGCGCCGTGTACGATGGCGGTGCTGCGGGGTACAATGGGGCAGGACCACTCTCAGGAACAATTTGCTACTTATGGTGGCTTCACCACCACCCTTCTCATCAACTTCCAGGTCATTACGTTGACATGCTGAGATCACAGAACATGTGGGAGACAAGAATCTGCAGCATCTCATGGACTTCGCAGCAAGATAGATTTTGCTTCTACACAAACAAATCCAGAATCAAGATGCCCGTCCTACAGGCATCTGTTTGTAGCCTTGCCTGAAGACTTGTCGGGAGCAGGCTCCAGGGCGGCTTGCACTGCGCGCCGGAAGAGCAGCAGCTTCTCCCTGGCATCCAGGCTTGTCACCTGCACCACTGGCCGCCGTGAGTAGTGACGCTTGCATTACAACGACTACGGCCCTTGCCCAAGTGTATCGCTTGCAGCGGCTCTTGTTCATGAGACTCAACAGAAGTAAGCGCCAACTTATGCAAAGCTCATGCTGCAGGTGACAACATCAGAGTTTAATAAGTAGCTTCTATGTAGATGAGATCTGGACTTCAGATTCAGTTGTAAATTTTGCATGCCTTGCACCCAGTGCAAAGTCCCCAGGAGACTGGATGCCTAGCGTTTGAAGTTCATTTCATAAGTTAAGGTCAAGGTTAAATGTCAGCATTCAGATCCAGACCTTTGAGAATGTTGGAGCTTGAGTATTCAATGTAGGAGAAAGGACAGAGCAGAGGCGGCAAGGACAATGAGGTACTCAAAGGAGGAGCCTAGCAGCCGAGGAGGGAGGAAAGGAAAGTGGGCTACTGCTTAGAAGGACACCTGCGAGGCCCGGAGGTTGGTGCATAGAGCCACAAGGTCACGAATGTCAGCCGCAGAGATGTCCCCACCTCGGTTTCTGCAAAATCGCATCCCTGATTAGCTCTCGTTAGCCGGGGCCGCACATGCACATTGCTTCTGAAGTAAGCGGAAGTGCAAGAAGAATGAGGGTATACCGCTTGTCGAGGAGCTTGCGAGACACGGTCCCGATCTTCTGCGCAGCGACTGCATCCTCCACGCGCGCGCCCTCCTCCTCTGACAAACCCAGTGCCCGGCGCTGTGCCGCTGTGCATGCACAACAACCGAATGCACAACAGACCGAGAACAGTCAGGTGCCTCGCATCAGCACCAATGTCAGGAATGGTGAATATCACTTGTTGCCGGGCTCTTGGTTGTAAGATACATTTGCAGTAATACAGTCAAGAGTGGGCACACGAGGATTATTACCAAAGTGTGCTATGATAATTTGTATGACGTGGGATGTAATGCTGAAGGTAAAAGGGCTCACCTAGAGCAGACCGCTCCTCGTTGGTGATGCGCGAGTCCTCCAAGGCAGCACGCAGCGCAGACGCATACCCGGCGACCGCAACACGCGTCGCGGTGGACAGTGCTACGGACGATGGCAGGCCAAGCACGCCCTCCAACACAGCCGCCCCTCGCAGCGGCACCATTTCCTCCGCTGTGTTCCTGCCCCAGGCGTTGCCACCCAGCAAGCAAGCCGTACCGATAACGATCAATAACACGACAAATGATCTTGATTATCATAATAACGTCGCAGTCAGGTCGTCATTCAGGCGCTGCATGTCCTAAATCCTGTACCTTAACTAGTGCAAAGCTTGGCCTGACATGGCAGACTGGGCGCCAGTGAAAGAGCTTACCAGCGCGCCGACTGGCCCTGGGCAACTGCCGAGGCAGCGTTCATGGCGCGCAGGCCGAGCTCGCGCTCGCAGAAGGCCCGGTAGAGGTCCTCGGCGTCCTTGCCCGAGACCAACTGCGTGCGCAGGAGGCCGGCGAGCTGCTGCGCCTCCTCCGGCGACAACGGCGCCTGGGCTGCCGCCGGGGGGCGGCTGCCAGAGGCAATGTCCGGATAGAAGCCCCGGGAGGACGGCATGAAGCTGCTGCTGTACTTGTCGCGCTCGGACTGCAGCGGCCGCTGCCGTGAGGCCAGCTGGTACGCCGGCAACACCGCGTGCTCCACGAGCCGCACAACGTTCTGCAACTCGATCGCCGCAGCTCCACCCTGGCCACACTTGGCAACGTGTAAGCAACAGACGTACCTAAGTCCAAATCATGTTGGCAGCTGAAGAAACTTGGTGTAAGCGCCACAAGGGGTCGTGGTGTATTCGCACCTTGAAGCTGCCGGTGCCACGGCGGTACGCCTCGAGCGCAGAGTGCAGGAGCTCGTCGCAAAGCTCCCGCCCTGCGGCAACGGTCGCCGTCTGCGCCGCGGCGGCATCGAGCCCGAGCTGGGCGAGGCCCTGCTCCAGCTCCTGCGCAACCGCCACCATGCCGGCCTTGGACACGGCGTCAGTGGGTGTTCTGAAAGGTGGTGATGCTGGAGAACCAAATTAGCAGTCGCCATGGCCAGCAGCCCCTGAGCTGCCGTGCTGCTCGCTCACCT
Source organism: Spirogloea muscicola (assembly GCA_009602725.1). NCBI lineage: Eukaryota > Viridiplantae > Streptophyta > Zygnematophyceae > Spirogloeales > Spirogloeaceae > Spirogloea > Spirogloea muscicola. Next base: position 266,429 of record WELB01000075.1, on the reverse strand, counting down.
GCAGCTGCCGGTCCTGGATCGCCCACGGCGCCTCGCTGCTGCCGCTGCGGCTACTGCCGGCGCCAAGTGAGCTCGTGACCTCGTGCAGCGCCGCCGCCACCAGCCTCTTGTACTTGCCAGCTTCCTCCGCTTGCCCCTGCCATGCCGCCGTCCTCCACCTTCACATCAACAGCCCCGTACACCAGATGCACAGCTAGCAGCTGCTGTTGTGCAGTTGTTGTTGTCATTTAGCCGGTCTTAACCAGACCGGCCAACTAATCGACTGAATGACTGACAAGCTCCACAAGCCAAGCAGCTCTGCCAAACAATCATACCGGAATCTCGGGGCGCTGCGATTGCGACAGACCAAGGACAGCAGCCAGCGCCTGCAGCGTTCGCGCCGTCTCCCCTGCAAAATTGCCCCATGCATTTCAATGCAGTAATAAGCTAAGCCTTCAATCATGCTCTTCCTTGTCCTCCATCAGGAACTGTGGCAGATGAACGACTGTTAGAATGTTCATTGACTAACCAACGACATTTGAAGTGAAGTGAAAAGTCCATGTCCAAACAAGCAGCATTTTGTTGTTGTTTTAATGGCAGGTCAGATGCTTCATATCATTCAGTGCTCAACTATCACTGAACAGGCACAGTGCTCGTCTGTTTAATTAACTGGCACTACCTGGGTCGGCAGCCAGAGCACGCTCCATCGCCACAGAGCGGTACACGCGCCCGTGAACGGCTGCCGCCATGCTCTCCGACATGCCCAAGAAGCGCTGTTCCGTCGTCACAGAGCACCGCGATGGCGTCATTGCCGCCGCGTCAGGAAACAGGGGCCAGCCGGCACGGGCACTATGGTCATAGATACACCTAAAATGCGACGTCTGCAGGAGCCGGCCATGGCCCCACCTGCAGGCGGTCGAGCAGCTGGCGCCCGTTGTCGCCGCTGGAGTTGCTGCTGAAGGAGTACTGAGACCAGGCGCTGGCTGCCAGCGACTGCGCCAGCACCTCAGGGATGACATACAGCCGCTGAAACGAGCGTCGCATGCGCCGCAGTCAGAGCGGACTGCGCCACGTAGCCCTTAGCCGGTGCCACTTGTGCCGGAAGCTTGCGGCAGGTGCCAGAACAATGGAGGGCAGCCGAAGGTGCAGCAGTGCCTCGGTGTAAGAGGGACGCTCACAATGAAGGCGGCGTAGACATCCGAGGCCTCTGCGACCGAGAGGCGGCCTCCGGAGCCCGCGGCGGCATCGTCCCAGATCGCAACGGCGCTGCTGCCGCGCTTGAGCAGCCGGTAGAGGCACACGGCGGCGCGGTCGGCATCCCTGCAAGTAAGCCGATGCCACGAGCATCAGCATCCTGTGCGAGCCGCCGACGGCACTGGGGTAGCCATCGCTGCCACGCACGTCAAGCGAGCTGCCACGCACCCTTCTCGCAGGAAGGCCACTGCCTGCTTCGCGTCCGACGATGGCGCCTCCGTGGCTAAGCGCCCACTTGCGCCGCCGCTGCGAGCATCTTCGTCCAGTGCTCTGTGGCAGCAAGGAGAACCAGAGCTCAAGGCCTCATTCAGCTTCGAAAGCTACAGAAGAGCAGGCAGATCAAAGCGCAGGCGACAGCGGTCGGACCTGGTGCGCAGCTCGCGAAGGCGTGCCAGGAGCGAGCGGGCAGCCGCAAGGTCCGCCGCGCCAGCCATCCCCCGTGCGGCGAGCGCCGCCTCCCGCCCTTCCAGTCGCTCGATCTCCGCGTCGATCCCCGCTACGCCCACCGGCGCCTTTGCCGCCGCAGGCGCCTCCGGTGGCGCGGACGCTCGGCGCTCTTGGTAGGGTCCCGCCGAACGGGGGCCCTGTCTGCGCGGCCCCTCCCCATACTCCATCCGCGCGTCGTCAATTACAGCGCCGCCGTCATCGCCACTGGCGCCAATACCACCACCGCCGCTGCCACCAAAGCCAGAGTCGTTGTCCCGCCGAGAAGGCGAGGCGGGGCTGCGGTTGAGCATGCGCTCCAGGTCCTGCCGCTCCATGTCCAGGAACCTTCGCCGCAGCTCCTCCTCACTCAGCGGCGACTGCGAGACACCGGGTGCTGGCGCTGGGGGGGGGACCAGTGGCCTGTCTGCCCCGCCCGACGACAATGGCGGCCTGGAGTAGCCTCCGGGCGACAGCTTTGCAATCTGCGCCTCCTTGTCAGCAATGGCCTGCACCAAGTAACGACGGCAGCCATGGAGGTTCAGACCGCCAGTCGCAAATTTGTTGGGTCACAGCAATCACGGCAGCTCCTCCCTCCTTCCCCACCTGGGCCAGCTTGTCGCACAGGGCCTCGAGAACGTCGGCGCGCTGGCCAGCCTTGGCCAGGTCCTCCACGGCGCTGCGCTTGTCCTCGAGCGCCCGCCTGGCCGCCTCGTCGTCGCGCCGCCGTAGCGCGCCCATGGCCAGCTGCTGGAGCTCCTCCACACGCGCCGCGACCTGGCCATGGCGGTTGCGCGCCAAACCGGCTGGAAGGCAGCCCAGCCGTGCGACCATCAGTGACCTCAAGCTGCAATGACAGCGCCAATGGGTCCTCACGTATCAGCGCCAAGACATGCCTCAGCTCTCACCTTTGGCCCGGGCGTCGTCCAGCTCCCCGCGCAGCGACTCAAGGCCGTCGCGTAGCCTCCGCACCTCTCCCTGGTCCTGCGGTAACGGGTCGGGCCCAACGTACCGCGCCTGCGGCAGGCCCACGAGGCCCTGTCGGCGAACTCCCCATGTTGCCGGCCGCCTGGACCGCCAAGTTGCTGCTCTCCGTAAATGCGTCGGAGCTGGTGATCCAAGGGATAGTCGCGCAATTGGGCAGCTGCCGAGGGCTGCATCGGCGACGACCACAAGGCGGCTGGCGGTGCCCGCCGTGCCGGCCTGCAGGCAGGCGGTGGTCATCGCGGCCGACATGGTTGGCTATGTCGTGCTCACAGCCCTGCTGCTTCGTCCTCTCTCGGAACCTGGCCAACCGCACGCTAACTTTTGCCCCGCCACCCTCTCTCTCTCTCTCTCTCTCTCTCTCTCTCTCTCTCTCTCTCTCCCTCCCCCTCTCTCTCCCTCTCTCCCCCCCTCTCCTCTCTCTACCGAGACCAGCACCTAGTAAGAGACACCGTCAGGCACAAACGCACTCTCAAACCCATAACAGATGTTTAACCTGCAACAATTCGTAGCTTTGAGTAGAAAGACCATTTCTCTCAAAGTAGGGGGATGGCCGTTAGAGACGTCAGGTATGCATGTGATTGATGTCGTCTGGTGAAAGAAACATGTCAGAATGTGATTGAGGGGGCGCATTGTGTTTGTGACTTCAAAGGGCGCCTGCTCCACGCGAGGCGGTTCTAGATCTCACCAAGTGGCAGTCTACGTGGCAAGTCAAAGTGCTGCCACGTATGATCAACAAGGAAGGAGCACCTTCTGAAGTGGGTCGAGGGCTGCAATGCAAAGCATTAGCGAGGGGCTCCAGATCCCTCCGTCATTCAGTAGTAGTAGAAGAAATTGAGAATAGGGGCTGGAAAAGCCAGCCCAAAAAAGAATGAACAGAGTACGAGAAGGGGGCCGGGGGAAGCGCCAAGAGAAACAAGCACACAGAGAAACAAAGCAGCTACAAATCACTCAGTAACCTCTGCTAAGCAGCCGTAGGTCGGAGATGCTAGGCTCGTGGAAGTGGGTCCCCTGGCCAGACATTAGTGCTCGCTCATAGAGAAGAGGGACTGGCAAAGCCAGCCCAAAAAGATGGGCGAGCCCTTTCTGCCCAAAAAGAATGGACAATGTCTAAAGCCAAAGAAGCCGTTTGGCCCAAGGGCTCGCCCAACTCTTCCGAATGCGCCTTGCGGTATCATTTCAACGCTCCTTTGCCCACGCAGTCCACAAGCGAGCAGGACGTGCTATGGCCGCCGCCTCTGGGTCTCGGCGAAGTGCCTCTTTTCCTGCAGCGAGCTACTCCGACCTGATGTTGCTCACTCGCGGGTACTGAGCCTCCCTCTGCATCGTCTTGTGTTTGTTGTGTTTTGTAGTGTAGTCTTTTTCCTTTTTCGGCACCTCTTTCTTTGGCTCCTTCAGACTTTGTGCATTCCGTTGGGCTGGCCTCTTTCAGCCACCAGTTAGTGTGGCCGCGCTTGCTTTTTCTTTGGCTTTGGACATTGTCCATTCTTTTTGGGCTGGCTTTGCCAGCTCCTCTTCTCTATGGGCGAGCACTTTCTTCTTTGGCCCTTCGAACCTTTGTCAATTACATACCAAGAAAGAATGGACAAGGTCTGGGCTGGCTGTACACAGCCCTCGCACCTTGAGGAAGTGTTTACGTCTTAATTTAAAGAAAGGAATGGCTCTTTGAATGGCCATGGCGGCTGTAAAAGGGAAGTGGCTCTCTTCAAGGGGGCCAGGGCTGTGAACAGAGCCCAGAAAGCGTTCTATGACCCTGCAGTGTGCTTACAAGTCCTGCGTGTGCAAATCCGGCAAACACCTAGCGCTGCAGCTGCGGTGCATTTATTAGACAATGCCCAGAGATTAGCCCACCTATGTAGGTGCTTGACAGTGGAAGCGAGTGTGCAAGGAGTGCACCTCCGGAGTTCATGCATTGAAATGAAGGCCAAATTCAAGCCAGTGAGCCAGTACACTGCTCACGGCAAAAGTTAGTGAGGACAAAGCTAGGTAAGACAAGCGTAGGTATGTGAACCAAGGGCCTGTCGGAGAGGGTTCACACCATTGAGAGGCTCAATGGTGTGAACGACGAAGTTGATGTGGAGCACCCAATGGCCACTTGAATCGCTTTGTGCTTTGACGCTTTTCTGGCCCCTTTAAAATTTGTTCATTTATTCCCTCTGGGCTGGCCAACCACAGTCATCTATCAGGACATCGCTTCAACCCTTCCTCGCCATCCCACCTGACTGCCTGATTGGGGTGCGCCAGTGCGAGTGCGGCTTCTGTGCAGAGGGTGCTGTGCTCGCCACTCACATGCTGAGATGCCCCACTGAACCAGAAGTGGTGGGCATTCACAACCTCCTTCGCGATGCCCTGGCGGGCTTGATGCGCGACGCCGGCTACCGAGCGGTCGTGGAAGTCAACAATATCATGCCTATCACCACGGACGCCCAGGGACGTCATCATCGCCGCACACTAGACATTGTGGGCGTGCAACCTGGTGGAGGACCACGGGCCCTGGTCGACGTTGTTGTTGCGGAGGCATATAAAGGCCCAGCATCGACACACATCGCTGGGCATGCAGTGGGCGGTGCAGAACAAAGAAAATTGCGGCACTACTCCAAATACCCCCAATGCGATCAGCTCCAGCCAGCGGCAATCGACGTCTATGGCTGTCTGGGTCCTCGTTTCCACACGCTCCTTCAAAACATTGCCAATCCAGGCTGCACTCGACGTGCAGATGTGTTTCCGGCTGAGATGGGCTTGCCAGCTGCATATCTGTCGCTCTTGCGTCGACGAGTTTCGGCCTGTTTGCAGCGTGCTCAGGCTAGTGCCTTGCACCAGAAAGAGAAAGTGCTCGCCCATTGAGAATAGGGGCTGGAACAACCAGCCCGAAAAAGAATGAACAGAGTACGAGAAGGGGGCCCCAGAAAGCTGGGCAAAAAAAAAGATCGTGTATAGGCGAGCTCTAGTTGGCTCTGGCCAGGGGACCCACTTCCACGAGCCTAGCATCTCCGACCTGCGGCTGCTTAGCAGAGGTTACTGAGTGAGTCGTAGCTGCTTTGTTTCTCTGTGCTTGTTTTTCTTAGCGCTTCCCCTGGCCCCCTTCTCGTACTCTGTTCATTCTTTTTGGGGCTGGCTGTTCCAGCCCATATTCTCAATGGGCGAGCCCTTCTTCAGGCGGTCTCCTTTGCGCACCTCGCGCACACCGCTGACCTGCGCGTCCAAGCGCGCTTCGCGGCCGTCGTCGACAAGGCCGCCTACACCACCGCCGTGCTGCAGCTTCCTGAGGCTGACCTGCGCGGGCGCGCGAGACTACATTCGGCCTCCTCCCCGGGGGCAGCGGCGTGGCTCCAGGCACTCCCCATCACTGACGCCCTGACCCTCCCAGATGAGGTGTTTCGCACTGCCGTCCACCGGCTCCTGGGGCTGCCGCCTCCATGCCTCCAGGGCGTGCGTCAATGCCAGTGTGGCGAGCGAGGGGCCAAGCCTGGCGAGCTGGCTGCTCACGTCCTGCGCTGTTCCCATGGCGGCGAGAGGACGGCGGCCCACGACCGCCTCCGGGACGCGATGCACAGCATCCTGGTGGAGGCTGGCTTCGCGGTGGCAGCGGAGCACTCCGGCGTCATGCCGCTCCAGGCCAGGGCCGACGGTCTCCACGCTCGTCGCGTCGACCTGGTGGCCACCCCACAGGCCGGCGGGCCACGTCTGCTTCTGGATGTGGTGACTACCGACGCATTTGACCGCTCCCACCCAGCCCAGTCTGCCACCAAGGCTGGGTATGCGGTCGCCTGCGCCGCTCGGGCAAAAGAGATCAAGTACGCCGACCATCCACCGGAAGACGAGTTCTTCCCGTTGGCAATTGACATCCATGGGGCACTGGGCGCTCGGTGGCTTGAGCTACTTAACCAGCTCGCCCGCCACGCAATCGCCCGTCGCTTCCATGGTGAACCGGTAGACTTTCCTGCAGCCGGGTCGCTGGCGCAAGTGTATCGCATGCGCTTGGCCGTCTCGCTGCAGAGGTCCATGGCCCGTGCGCTGCACCTTCGTGCCGGGAGAGCCCTCGCTGCCTCTGGCTCTGTCCAGGGGACCCACTTCCAGGACCCTAGCCTCTCTGATTTGCGGCTGCTTAGCAGGGGTTACTGAGTAATTTGTAGCTGCTTTCTTTCTTTGTGTGCTTTGGTTTCTTAGCGCTTCCTCTGGCTTCCTCTGGCCCCCTTCTCGTTCTTTGTTCATTCTTCTTCTTTTCCAGCCCCTATTCTCAATGGGCGAGCACTTTCTTCTAGTTGGTGGCAGAAGGGCTCCGTTTCTGGCATCTGATATTCATGCATCGATTAGTGACCTTTATGTTTTGACCCGTGATTATTGAGCGGGTCAATCTGCTGTAGGTTATGTAGATCTTTAGATGTGCTTGCCTTTGTACTTTGGCCATTTGGCCTACATTTGTTTCTTATACACGGATTTTTACTGGAAATGGTCATTCTTCAGGAGAGAGAGAGAAAGTGGTAGGAGAAGGCTTAGCACGGAAGTCTACCAGACGCACTCAGGACATTGCTCGAGGTGCAAGCACTGGGTTCCAGCCCTAGGCCTTGCACCTCCTCTGGCGGCGGCGGCGACGGCGGCGGCTGCGGCGGCAGCGGCAGCGGCGGCGGCTGGCGGAGGCTCGCTCGCAGAGGGCTCTGGCTGTGGTCGTCGCCGAGCGCACCGGTGCTCGGTGCGCGAGAGGCCATGCCCCGCAGTGGCCTCTCTAGGAGGGCCCCGCTCCCCGCCGCCGCTGCGATGTGAAGCCCCGGCGCGCGCCAGATGGCGCCGGACGCCTCGCCGGGCACTAATGGTGGCGGCGGCGGCGGCGAGGCGAGCGTGGTGATCGACATCGGCCTCCCGCCGCCGCCGCCGTGGAGCGCCAGCAAGCGGCCGCCGGCGGCCGGCAATGGCGGCCGCTCCGCCAGGTAGACGCCACGCCAGGCCTCGCCTTGCGGGTAGGAGAACAGCTCTAATGGTCTACGAAATTAGAGGTGAAGGGTTCGAGTGATGGCCGTGCTTCGTGGCCTCAAACCGGGGCTCGCCTGCGGTGGCTGCTCCTGGTCGTCTTGCTCGGCTTGCCCCAGATGGCCAGCCCGGCTTCAGGAAGCTGCCGCAGCGACCGCTCCCTGGGGTTGCCGCACTTAAAGAAGGCGACTCTGGGGTCAACATTTTAAGTAGCGTGGCTGCTGATATAAGAAGCATGGCTTTGAAAGCCAGCCAGATACACATAGAGGTTGTTCATTAAGTAACAAGGAGACGGCTTCAATCCTCGGCCGTCTTTCTCTGCAGCCCTCAGCATTTGCTGCACCTTGCTGGTTCTCCAGGCCGCAGCATCACTGCACGACCCTTAACCCCAAAACCGTGTCTGATTGCCAAGAGCCGATGCTTGCGTGCAGCGCCGTCGCGTGGTGCCCCTGGACCAACTTGATTGCATCTTCCACGCTGCCGAGCATACGCACGTCAGGGTCAGGCTGACCTTGGACATGGACCCTGATCATGAAATATCTTAATGACCAAAAGTGCCAGATTGAGAAACTAAACCCTCGTTGTAGCCCTGCTCTCTGTTTCTTCTATCTCCTCCTTCGCGGTGCTTCCATCGTCAGGCGCCACTTACTCAAGAAATGCAGCTGCTGGCTGGGACCGAGGTGCAGCTGGTTTACGTCCCTGCATTCATGCGCTTCTTGCGGCAGGCTGGGGGAGGAGGTCACCTTCAGTATCTGCATTGATCTGGTTGACCCGGAGCAGCCGACGGCAAGGACTACCCTTCAGGTTCCGACTGGTGAGAGTTGCCGTTAGCCCCACACGATTTGGCAGGAGCGCCCTGTGGCTGGCTGTAGTCATTTACCTATCTGTACCAGGAGCGCAGTTAGTATGCTGAGGGTGCGCATCCCATATAATTGGGTCCAGATGTACTTCTCAGTGCTGAAATTTGCCTGCTCGAGTGCTGGCTGTCCGCAGCGAGGCCGGGCATCCACATGGAGACGCTTGTCTGGTCGCCGCTGGGCTGCGCTCGTGCTCTCCTGGCGGTCGATGACAATGCTTGGTGCAGCATCTGGATGCAGCCAACAGAGGTCAGCAGCTGACAGCCGAGTACTCTCACCCTCAAATTCTAAGCCCAATCCTTAGACTTCAAACTGTCAGGTATTTCCTGGTGGTTTCCTCATCAATCATTATCATAAACCTCATCAATCACAAGGGTTATGCAAAATCTGCGACGTATTTGGTGTCAGGGATGGAAATTTGGATCAAGACTTCTACTGTTTCTAAGCTTCTGCTAATCAGCAATTCATGCCACTGGTGACTTAGTGCCAGCTGCACCATGCAGCATTTGCTCATCTGCTCAGAGAGCTGTGGAAACAGCAACTGGAAGGGGCCACCATCTGTGTGCTCAGAGCAGCCTACTTGCGCATTCCATGCCAGGGGCCAGTTTATGGGGCGCGCGCTGTGAATATTTGGCGCCTTGTCCACAGCTGGCAGCAGGAGCGTGCGCTGGTCGTCAAGTGGCTCGCTGGCCCGTCCCCTGTATGCTACATGTCAAGCCCAACTTCCATGTTATAATGAAGATTCTGACGCTTTGAGCCTGTGTACACGAACTGCCGCCATGAAAGCCTACCCCATTGCATGTCAGAGCAATCATTTATGTGAAGCCCTACAATGGCTCGAAGATAAGCATTCGTCAACCCACAATTCCGTCTCCAGATGTTAACTTCATAGCTCGCTGTTGCCTGCAAACAGCTGCAGAACGTGCCTAAGTACCCAGGTTGTCAGTCATCACATTCTTACACCACCTCCTGATTATATCGTGGAGTATGAGGAGTGAGGATGTGAGCCACTAACTCATTGTTATATTCTCGCTTGATGCAGTACCGCTGGAGTGAATCCCCGGTAGCTAATGGGGAGCCTGAGCCACTGGTGTATGAGGAACGGTTCCTCGCTAAGGACCCCCGCACCTCCAGTAAGATAGTCCGCTTTGCCAAGCCCGTTTTAGCTTGAGCTTTCTGCTCAGCGTGTCAGCTTCAAGTTATGGATGCTATTAATTTCGATGATGACAAGATGACTAGGAGTTCGTATCCACTGTTTGCCCAGTAGCTAGGAGCTGCCTGCCCAGCTACTCGAGCTGGGCACTGTGAACGCGGTTCGAGTCCATGGCTTGGGCTTTGAATTCTAGTAGTCTAGGGGTTTAGGGTTTAGAGTTTAGGGCTTTAGGGTTTGGGGTTTAGGGCCTTCCTGACAAGATGCTTGTGCTGCTTGGACGAGCCAGCCAGGTGGCCACGAGGCGGCCTGCTGTGCGTCCTGACGGTCCTCGCGTCCGGCCTGGTGGGGCTCACGTGGCAGCAGTTCCCGGCGCCCGCCGGTGGCGCCTCGGCCTGGGGCGCATCGTACCCGACCTCGCTGGGCTCGGGGACGGCGGGCCTGCTCGCAGCCGACGGCGCCGTGACGTCGGGCGGCCTGCTGATGGTGTCGGTCGTGCCGGCGGGGCAGCCGGCCACCGTCGTCACCTTCGAGGTCGCCCCCAGCATCGAGCCCCCGGGCAGCAGCAGCGGCAGCCCCCTGCAGCAGGGCCCGCTGGCCTGCGACCCCCGCGGCATCGGTGTCGGCGGCCTCCTGTCGGCGTCCGTGTACCCCGGCGTGTCCCCTGTCGCCGCTCACCTGCTCATGGGCTCGTCCAGCTTCCAGCCTGGCCGGACGTCCATGCTCGGTGGCAGCCCCGCCGCCGCCGCTGGCATGGAGAGGGCCCGCCGGAAAGGGCCCCCCATGTTCGTCTGCATGCCTGTGTCGCACCTCAACGCCTTCACCGGCGGGTGCGCCGAGCAGCGGATTGTGGCAGTTGCCATGGACCCTACGCGGTCCGGCACGGCTCTTGTCACGCTGCTTGCTGAAGGTAAGCCTACATCCTACTGCTGGTTACGGCTATGGTTGAAATGTGGATGAGTGAGCATTTGGGGCTTGCACTATACATATGGAGTAGTATATCATGGAAATGACGAGGTTTTGGCGGTCCAGGTCTTCATGCACTGAGCTTATACCTGTTGCTCAGTGGCACTGCTTACCACCATAATGGCCCATCTATTGGGAACGCAGTATTGAACACAGTCTGTTGATGTTGCATGCCAGGTGGGCTTTCTCATGCAAGCTCGTCAGCCACAGCCAAAGGCCCCAGCAGCGGCGGCACTGGCGATGGGCCCGCAGCCAGCAATCGGTGGAGGGTCCAGCGGTGGGAGTTGTCGCGGCGCGCAAGTTCTGTACACCGTTTCTTCGAGGCTGGAACGCCGGTCGCACTGCCCCAGGTCAGCCATCGGCAGGTGTCCACCATCCTTGCACACCTCAACATGATCTAATTTGTATAATCACTATGCAAGTGAAAATCTTAGCTGTAAGTCCTTCAGAGCAGGCTCTAAGCATCAGCATAGGCCACTAGATGATGATGCCTAGTTCCTTGATTTGCTGCAGGCAAGTATATGGACGTGCACAGCGAGCCGCACGATGGAGGCACACTGCTCCCCGGCCGAAGGAGGCGCTGTGGATCTGGTGCGGGTGCCAGGCTGGCTGGGGTTTTCGTCATTGGGAGTCGAGCTCGCGGTGTCGCTGCCGGCCTGCGGCGCCCACGTGCTGACGGGGGTCGGCCTGGAGCACCTCGGGCGGCTCAATCTCGATGACGGCGGCAGCAATGCCGGCTCGCCGCAGCTGGCGTTCGCCCCGAACGGAGCCTGCCTTGCTGCCACCTGGCGAGCTGGCAGCGGCAGCGAGGCCAAGGGGGAGAGCACACTGCGCATCTGGAGGACACCCTGCCGACTTGAGGCCACCGCGGCGACGTCCATGGGCAGCGGCAGGGCCAGAGCCTCGCTGCTGGAGCAACACCTTGTAGATAGGTGCGAGGCTATTGTTGTCCTGCATATCCCTGATTTACTTTTGCACGAGCAGGTCTCTTATTGAAGTACTGTCTTTCCTTGCTTTCTGTGCAGCATAATCTGCAACGTTCAGGTTTTGGCACATGTCAGGAAGTCTAGTTGCTTAGTTCCAGTCAAGTCTCAGATTGATGCCAACACAGTGGCAGTACTGATGGTCTTTTGCACTGTCTGATGACATAACAGGGTCTGGTGGAGCCTGGTGACTGGCACCCAGTGGTGGGACATTGTTGCTGCCATTCTTTCGTTCGCTGATGAAAAAGGAGGTACCCAATGAGATATACATAGCTGCATGTCTGCATTAAGAGGCAGTCGCGCTAGATTTTGCAGGGACTCTCTCAGTTGTATGTGCAAAGTAGATGCAGGTCGAGGTCACCAGGAACGATAGCAGACTATTTTCGAGGTGGCAGGGGGCCAGTCATGAGCAAGGCATATCTTAGCTGCAACTACTATCATGTCCCTACCTGAGAATCCTGGACTCTTAGCCCAAAATCCTGAGAATTCAACTTTGAGCCAGTCTGCTCCCACGCTTGAGCAAGCCATCATGGGTGTTCGCAGTGTCGCTGACATCGGTGCTGGCGATCCTTGATGCCAGCTTCCATGCGCTTCCTACTCTACAACACCGACTCCACTATGCACCAGTAAGTGCAGTTGATATAGCTATAACCAAGGCCGGAGTCAGGTTTCAGTCGGCTTGGATTTCTGAGTCTTGGAACTTGCGACTTTCCATAATTGAAGAGCAGATACTGCCAATGTTGTGTGCCACCTTGCAAGCTGTGCTTTGCAGATTGGCAGCTCGCAGCTCAGTATGCACTTTGCCTAATAAGAAATTAAGCCCCACGTTGAGCTTTAAGCCTAAGCCTGTCGGATATGCAGCTGCTGGACAGCGTGAAGTGCAAGGTGCTGGAAGCGGCCGAGGCAGCGGACGTGCAGGCGGTGATGCTGGACATGCAGGCACGGTTGCTGCTGAGCCAGGCATTCCGCGGCGTGGAGGCGTCGCTCACCAACAACGCGTCGCTGCTCGAGCGGCCCTGGCAGGCCAGCCAGGAGCAGCAGCAGCAGCTCGGCAGCGACGCCATGGTCACTGACCCTGCAGCCACGCCCATCATGCATGTGAGGCACTACCGCAACTCGATGAATCACGTATTTATTTTCCAATTCTCTACTTTGCTTCGCAGGCCATACACGCATGTTAGGACTTGAAGGTGGATGAATTGCTGATGTTGATGGTAATGCTATATTAGACTCTGGGTGACCCCATGTGCAGCTCCCAGGTTGTAGGTATAGGTCCAAGTTGCCTTGAAGGTTACTCTTATGAAAACTGATTATCTACATTCAAAGCATCAGTCCTCCAGGCTGATTCTGGTTGTTGTCCGCAGGCTTACGTGGACGTCATCCTTGACCTGACACTGTACCTCCTCATACGACTGCGGCGCTCGGCCACCTTCTGCAAAAATATTGCACGAATGCAGCAGGTCAGCAAGAGCGCGGCGGCAGGAGGAGCTAGTGCGGCCTCTGAGGGTAGCCAGAGCAGCTCCGAGAGGGCTGCCACCGCCATTGGTGGTAGCCCGGCGGTGCCTGAGCGCTCGATCTCGTCAGGTGAAGCCGATGTGCAGCTTGTACTCTTTAGTCGGCTTCTGCAACTTCACACTTTACACAGATTCTGCCAAGTGCTGAGAGTTGCCAAGTGCATGCAGCCGTCCCAGTCCCACCAGCGCAAGTACCAGTGAGATACGACATTGCTGCAGGCTCTTTGCAAAAGCGCCAGACACTACCTTAAACAATTTTGAAATCCTGCAGGGACGGCGACATTGGCAAGCTTGGGAGGCGATGCCGGCAGTGCTGCAGGTTCTGCTGGGCAGCAGCCGCCTGTGCTGTCAGTGAAGGCCTCCACCTTCCCCCAGGTCCCTGGAGTGCGTCTTGTGGGAGACCGCCACTTTCTGCAGAGGTACCGGTGCTCGCACATGGTGCCAGATTCTGGGCAACTAATCTATCTCGCCTTAGCATCAACTCACAGGTCCTGGCCATGTTGGCTTGAGAGTTTCAATTAGCTCTGAAGGCCAAAATCGTGGTCCAGGAAGTCAAGTTTGCTCGAAGGTGTTGAGGGTCAACCATAAATGCTGACGAGGATATTAGTTGTAGACAATGACCTGCATTCTTTTCTTTCTATCCTGAGTGAGTTTTGCCTGACTGATTCTCTGCAAGCTTTTGTTTACAACTGTCTAAGGAGATCATCTTCAAGGCTGACAACAGCAGGTGTGTGTCTTCATGGTGGCCGGCAGGCTGTGCCAGGTCCTGCTCTTCTCGCTGGTCTTCGTGCGGCGGAATCCACCATCCCATACGCAGCCTAAGGCGGCAGGCGTCGGTAATAAGGTTGAGGAAGTGAGCGGGAGGACTTTGCGGTTGGGGGCTGGCAATGGTGGTCAGGGCTACACGCCGGAGGAGGTACCGACCCTTTTCGCTATTGGTATTTTGTAATAATGATGAAATAACAATATGACTTTATCAAAATATTATTTCTGAGCTGTGGGCCCGCCTGGTCGGTGGTTGCTTCATTCTGCTTGACCACTTGGCCGGCTCGCCTGCTAATAGCTCACTTCAGTCAATTGTGCTGATACAATTGCTTCGGCTGGAATGGGCAGTTGGCCATTGTCCTAATTGTCTTGACTTTTGAGGTTCTCAATGCCAGCGTCTTCACTGCATATCCTGCTTGCAGATCAAGGTCCTCTTCTTGGTGGTGATGGACCTCAACAAGCGCACATCGGGCCTGCCGACGCTGCCGTTGCCGCCGCAGCCGATGGCCGACGACGAGACTGCCATTGGGTTGCACTACTGCGACGGGCGGGTCAACGTGCCCCCAGAGCTCATAGAGGCCACCATTGGCCCGCACCAGCATGTACGTGCTTTTAATCACTAAACCCTACGTGTTCCTCAAGTCATTTCTCGTTCCCTTACGTGGTAGTGTAGTCTAGAACTTGTCAGCATGTTATCTGCCTTTGCTGACATGCCCGCCTGTCAGCAATTGCGTTCAAGGCTGATGTCAGGCTAACATTGGTTTGTGGCGCTAGCTGGCTGCCCATGCTGGTCGTCTTCACCCTCAGCTTTCAGGCCCCTGCATAGTATGTATTTATGGTGTTCAATCCTTGCCCTGTTGACAATGCAGAAGCTGCCACGACCGACGGGCCCAGAGGCCGCGGGTCTGCTCATGCTCGAGCTCGAGCTGCAGCCGCCAGGCGATAGCGCTCTTGCAAGCCTGCTCCATGACGGAGACAGCATTGAGTCGCACACGACGGCGGATACTCGCTTTCCAGACGCCCTAACGTGGCCGCGCAAGCGGCGGTACGCGGAGCGCGACGCAGCGCTGGGCATCGCCTGGCCCGATGAGGGCCGCGGGCTGCAGTTCCTGGACTACCTGGGCTCCCGGCGAGATGTGGTGGCCTCCACCTGGCGCCGGGTCCCGCATGAGACGTGGCACATGGTAATTAATGAGAGCTGAGCTCCTTGTTGATGGCAATCAAGTGAATCCATTATCAAGTCTCTTCTATATACATGCGTTGGAAGCTCCGCTCAGCTACTAGCTTTTTAAGCATAGCTCATGGCTGAAGGTTGGTGCCCTGCAAGTCGCAAGATGACTGACCATTGTGGGTCTTGTTCCTGCAGTGCATGCAGTGCGGCCGGCAGACAGCATCGCTGGCTGTTGCCAGCGCCGAGCCCGGCGCCAAGGCCACAGAGGCAATGCTGCGGCTCAAGTGGTGGGCCGCACGCTTTGCAAGCAGCTGCCCCATGTGTGGCGGCCACTGGATGGCACTGCGGTGACAGCAAGCCCAGCAACTCCTGTGCTGGCAGCCACTGATGAGAATGGCCGCAAGACAGCATCACAGGTTGTTGCCAGCACTGCGTTTGGCTGCCAAGGCCAACGATCGGTACTGCGGCTGAACTGGTCGGTAGGCTGCGTGCTCTGCAAGCACTTGCCCCATGTCACTTCGTGGCAATGCGGTGATGCCCCGACCACAGCAACCCCTGCCCTGGCGGCAGCTGAATAAAAGCTTGGCACAGGGTCGTGGGGCATGGCCGTGGGGCCGCACTGGATGCATGTCTTGCGTTCGGCCCTATACTCTGTGCAACGTGGGACGAAAATGTGGAGTCTGGTGTTTTGTCAGCCGGTCGGTGGCCTCGGACCGGCTGTGTGCAGGACCACTTGGTGCCTGAGCGCGAATAAAAATCTTGAGCGAAGCAATCTCTCAGCATGCATGACGAGTTCCGGCAGCTCTTGCTCTCTAGTTTCTCATGCCAACCTCGACTCAGTGTAAAAGGCCAGTCGATGGTATCTATCTCTGGGACGTTTTATCAGGGCAGTGCCAGCCTGCAATTGGCTCCTCGGTCTGCAGGTGCCACCTTCTGTCGCACGATGGCAGTAAAAGGTGCTGATGGCAGTGAACACCGCCCACGTAACCTCCGGCGCTGCTTCTCGGCCAGGCGCGGGGGCGTCAGGAGCTGAGGACAGGCTCGACCTCGGCCACGACCTCCCGAGCGGCGCGGGCCTCGTCGGACGCCGCCCCGGCCTCGTCGGCCTCCGCCTGTTCCTGGCAGTGCCCACCGCCCACGTGGGTGCATCGTCAATCTTTGAACCCTTATTTCTAAGCCCTAGACCCTAGACCTAAAGCCTAAAGCCCAAACCCTTGAAACCTGACCCCAAACCCGGAAGGCGAGGGCCGGCGCTGCTCGGCAGATGCGGCCCACATGGGTGATTGTCAATCCCTAACCCTTTCCTAGACCCTAGTGCCTAACCTAAACCGTAAACCCTATACCCTTTCAACCTGATCCTAAACCCTAAAGGCGAGGGCCAGCACACGTCGGCAGATGCGGCTCAGGTACAATCCCAGACTGCTGCACAATCCGCCATAGACGCTGCGGCGGCGGTCCTGCGGCCGTGATTTAGTAGCTCATAGCAGTAGAACGACAGTCCAGAGGAAGAGGCAAACCCTGAACCTCTGACTGTAATCCTCGACCAAAGAGGGCGCGTGTGGACATGGAAGCTCCGGGGCTGACCAGCGTGGCGCGTAGGTCGGCCAGCGCGGCGGCCAGCCGCCGCGCCGCGTCCGGCACCATCTGCTTGGACTCCGCGACCACCCCCTCCTGCGCGCCGCCGCCGGCGCCGCCGCCTCAGCCGACGCCGCCGCNTGGTCGCGATCCGGTCCGGGTGTGCTGCCATGGCCTCTGCAGAGACCCTCGCTCGGTGGCCTCCGGCGCGTGGTTGAAGCGGCGGGGCAAGGCCGGTCTTCGTTTGGCGGGACGGCGGCCCCGGCATGGCGATCACGCCGTTGGCCTTCTTCATCTTGCGCAGCGCCTTCCACTCGGCGTCGGCGTCTGTGGCGTGGCAGTGGCCTGCCCACTGCGCACATGGCGCCCGTGTGTCGCACACGTAGCAGTGGCACTGCCAGATGCAAACCAACACGGCCAATGTAGATGAGTCTAGGTACAATCAATACAAACCCATGACATAAAGTGTTGCAATGATTAGATGATATTGTCTATCTTCAAGTGGTGGGCCCTGTCACAGCCGCCGGGGGCGAGCTTCCAGCAAACCCTATCTGGTCAACCGCTGTGCCTCCGCCAGCGATCTCATGCCGGTGTACCCGGCGACGAAGCGCGGCTGCTGCGGCGCTGCGACCCTTGCGGGTCCAGTGGCGCTCACCTTGGCGCAGTGCTGGACATGCGGAGTGGACTTGAACGGGTACGTGGCGCAGCTGTGGCGGGCGTGGGGATAATCCCGGCAGGCCACCTGACGAGCCATTAGCGGCGGTTATGGTGGGCGGTTAGAGGTGAGTTAAGGTCAGCGACGACAGGCAAGCTGCGGCTTGCATGGGAGGGCCCGCAGCAGCGCCGCTGTGGCGGCCGCTCACCTGGCCCTTCTCGCCCACGATGGCCACGTCGCCATCGTCCCCGCCTCCGCAACCACTGCCGCCGCCGTCGCCGTCGCCACCACCGCCGCCACGGCCGCCGCTGCTATCGTTGTTGGACTTGCTGGGGTCCCCGTCGAGGATGCAGCAATCGTCGTCGTCGTCGTCCTCGTCGGCGTTGCCGGCTTTGTCGACGCCTCCGTCTCCAAGCGGCCCGCCGCCCCCGCCGCCAACGCCGCCGCCGCCGCCGGCGCCGCCGCCGCAGGCGCTGCTGAAGATCGTGAAGCACTGCAAGAGCGACGTGGTGTCGCTGGTGACGGGCCAGCTGCTGGGCCTGGACATCGGCTCCACGCTCGAAGTCACCAACTGCTTCCCCTTCCCCGTGCGCGGCCCCCCTCCACCTCCCCTCCTCCCGCCTCCTTCCCTCCTCAGCTCATAAGACTTCCCATTGTTGAGCCGGGGTTTCAAACAGCGCCCTGTCTGCTAGTGTAAAGCCTAACCATTATCGAACCAAACACGAAGTCCAACCACTCATGGACACCCTCTGCATGCACCTGGCTATCAGCAGCCGCGTCATTCAGCGGCCTCCTCTCATCCCCACCCCCCTCCCTCTCTCCTCCCTTTCCCCACTTTTTCCCCTTTTTTGGCTGGCTTCTACAGCCGCTCTCATAGTCTCAGCAGCCGCAGTCGCTTTCCACCTCCTTCCCTCCTCCACCTCCCGCCGCTCCTCCTCCTTCCTCCCTCTTCACCTTCTCCTCCATATTCATTCCTCCCAGGTCTCTTCCTCCTCACTCCCCCCCACCCCTCCCCCCCCCAACCCAAATTCTCCAATACCCAAACCCCTTTTCTCCTCCAGTAGCAAACATACCGCCCACCACTTGCTGCTGCCGCCACCGCAGGCTTGCCGCAGCTCATAGCCACAGGCCCGTTGGCTGCCTTGACTGTGCGCAGAGCCGGAGCGGCGAGGACGAGGAGGAGGCGGAGGCAGAGGGCGCGAACTTCCAGCTGGAGATGATGCGGTGCCTGCGCGAGGTCAACGTCGACAACAACACTGTTGGTTGGTGGGTTACCCCTCCTCCCTCCTCCTCCTTGCACCATGCAGCATTTGCGGTCGCCTCGCACGAAGGCCGCCGCTGAGCCGCTGCTGGCTGGTCTGGGCCGCAGGTACCAGTCGACGTACATGGGTTCGTTCCAGACCGTCGAGCTGATTGAGACGTTCCTCAACTACCAGGTTCCATTCTGGGTCCCCTCCCTCCCTCCCTCCCCTCCTCCTCTCTCTCCAGCTCTCCCCATCCACTGCTCGTCCTCGCCTATTCGCTCGCTCGCTCGCTGGCAGCAGCTGACCAAGCAGCTGGCTGGCTCTGGTTCGCGGCGTGGCTGTCACTGCCGCTGCGCAGGAGAGCATCAAGCGGTGCGTGTGCATCATCTACGACCCGCAGCGCAGCGCGCAGGGCGTGCTCGCGCTCAAGGCGCTCAAGCTGCAGGACCGGTTCATGGAGCTCTTCCGCTCCAACACCTTCTCTGCCGAAACGTACACGCCCTCACTGGACAAATGAAATCATGTCTCACTCGCCAGCCTTCACTCCCTGAATGCATGCTGCTCATGCACCTTGCGCACTGGATTGCCAGCGGTCCTTCTTGCTGCTGACGGCATCGGCCGGCCTCGCCATGAGCAGGTTGCGGGAGCGCAACATCACGTGGCAGGACGTATTTGAGGAGATTCCAGTAAGAGTACCGGGCTTAAGGCTCCCGTTCCGGCACCAACCCGCCTTGTCACACCTATGTTTGCAGCTCTGATTTTGCTCTTGGCACGCGCTCTGGCCTTGCTGCCGCCGCCGACAATGCAGGTCAAGGTCGCTAATTCGGCGCTCATCAGCACCATGATGGCGGAGCTGGAGCCCGAGGCGCCCGCCAGTCAGGTGCGACAGCCGGGCCCTTCTAGCCTCCCCCCCTCCTCCTCCCCTCCTTTCCCTCTCTCCCATTCTCTCCCCATCTTCGTCTTCCTCTCTCCCTCTCTCTGACTATCCCTCAATTTCTCCCATCTCCCTTTCTCTCTTCCCCTCCCACCTCTCTCCCCCTCTCTTTCTCCTTCGCCGTCTGCCTTTCTCCCTCTCTATGCCTCTCCCTCAAGTGCCGCCTGGCGCCCCTTCCCCCCAAACTCCCCCCGCCCCCCTCTATCCCTCTTCCGCTCTGAGCACACGCCGCCCTCCTTCTACTCTCTCTTGCTCCTTCTTCTTTCTCCTTCCCCTTCTCTTTTCTGGTCAGTACTTCGTCTTGCTTTGCCCGGCACACGCGACCCTTGGCTGGCGTCCCTCTTGCAAACCCCGGTCGCCTTCCTTCCTGCACTCATTTATCCTAGCCCTCTTTGAAGTACTCGTGCCGCGTGTTGACTCCTCGAGCGACGCGCCTATTCCAAGGCATCCTTTTGAAGGGTGCTGCCTGACCAGACCGCGGCTGATGCCTCAGTCTGCTCCACTGTGGCGCGCAGTGCGACTATGACCGCATGAGCCTGTCCATGAGCCCGTTCCTGGAGAAGAACCTCGAGTTCCTAATTGAGTGCATGGAGGACTTGTCCATGGAGCAGCAGAAGGTGATGAACTGTCCCCAGAAATCTATGCTGTGTCATGACATATCTTTGATGTATTGCACTGTTGAGGTCGAAGCTCAAGATTGTGTGAAAGACGGCTCATACCACCCGTGACACGTGTGCTCCTCTGCCAATTGTCTCCACCTGTGTGCTTGTGTGCTGAGCCATCAATCTCAATGAATTTTGAACACTTGGAATTTGAGTCTTGAGGCTTAGCTTGTACCTTCTTGGAGTAATAGGCATTCCAAAATCTCAGACCTTAGCTTTCTTCATGCGGCACGCACCTTGGCACATCAGCTTGACTGGCGACTAAGATGAGCCCGAGGTATTATGTGCTGCCATTTGGCGTGATGCTTACGCCCTGCCGTCGCTTTCCTTGGACGCCGCTGCAGTTTCAATTTTACAACCGCAATGTGGCGAGGCAGCAGGCGCAGCAATCAGCATGGCTCCAAAAGCGCAGGTCGCCGCCTGCACGCAAGCCATGCATTGGTCTGTCACGAGGTATGCACAGTCTGTTTGTCCGCAGCACATGATCAGAAACCTATTTCACCCTTGGCGTGCGGTTTATGGTGGGGCAGGGCTGAGAATACGGCTCGGAAGGCGGCAGGTGAGGAGGTGCTGCCTGAGGAGGATCCCTCCAACCCCATCTGGAAACCCATCCCAGAGCCATCGCGCCTTGACTCTTACCTCATCACCGCACAGGTGGCCAACTACTGCGGCCAGATTAACTCGTGAGTGGCGCCACTCCCTGTCACGCCCCCTGTCTCCAAAGCATGCAGCTAATCGCAAGCTGCGAGATGCTCAATGGCCAGCACGTTGTTTGGCTCATCGAGTTTCAAAGTCCTTAAATCAGAAGCTCATAACCGAAAGGTTTTGGTTGACTTCTTCAGCCACAGCAACGTTTTGCCTATGTATGAAGAGCCTCTGAAGTTGCTGCTACATTAGGGCAGCAGCGAACTGTTGCGTAACCTCTTAGGACTGTCATGGCTCATTTTCTCTCTCTTGATGTTCTGGCGGTGGGCAGCTTTGCCGGCCCTAGCTTCAGTAAGCTCTACTTGATGGAGGCAGTACACCAAGACTGACAAGTGGGGCGCGCGCCTGACTACCATCTCTCGCGGGGATATTCTAAACCCCTCCAAGTTAGTTTCGACAGACCTTATAATGGCGTCCATTACCTACTTGGGATCATATTTTTTACTACCTCAGTAACGAGCACATTCGGCAACCGTTGTGGTTGAGTAGTCGTTTCTAGTGACGGGCTTTTGTATTGGTCATTTGTGGTTGTTCATGGAAAAACATTGATGAGCAACGATCTCACTCGACGTCAAGCAAGCTGCAGCTGCAGAAGAATAGTGTCTTTTGTGCCTAGATCTTGCAGCTAGGCACGTATCACTGAAATCTTCAAATTGGAAATCACTGAGGTCAACAAGATCATGTGTGCTCGAGGTTTTAGCACCAGATTAAGAGCCATTTAGAGCAGTAGGCCTGTGCAACGTTGAGCGACGAGCTTGTTGTGGAGCCTTTCAGAAATTTTGTCGCTCTCTACAATGGAGGCTTGATTTGCGTTGCAGCATCTGTAGTCAATACCGACCTGATGAGGATGGACGCCGCTGCAAAATTATATATGCGCACAATAGTCGCCGAGAGTGGGCCAGGACAATGCATCTGTCTTTGAGCTCTGCAGCAGAGTGTGCACCTTTGGTGGGATGTTGGAAATCTCGAGAATTGTCCATTCCTATATCTGGGCCATTCACAGCCATCGCCCTCTACTGGCAGGCTTTTCCTCTTTGGAAGAGCTCGCTTCTCACAGCCATTAAGAGTGAGCTCTTCCAAAAGGGGCCGGGGGCTGTGAATGGCCAGCCCAGAAAGAATGGACAAGGTCCAAAGGGCCGAAAGGTGCTGAGATTCACACTGTCTTCTTAAAATTCACCGCTATGCAAGAGACTTCAGCGACTGGAAGCTTGATTGCCTCACGTTGAATGAGCTGGTTCTTCATATTGAAGTGATCTTCATATCCAAGTGCGGTGCCAGACGAGCGGTCCAGCCACCAACTGCCAAAGACGACAGACTCTTCCAGTAGAGGGCGGTCGCCCTCAGGGCGACGCTTTTCCGCCCTCTAGCCATCCAGACTTGCACTTACTGACCAGAGGTCACTGAGAGCCCACTTGCTGACGTCTCAATTGGAGACTAGTATCCTGGTTCTTGCATTATCCGGCCCTTTCAGACCTTGTCCATTTCCTTTGGGCTGGCCTCTCACGGCCAGTGCTGTCAATTTGAAATTTAAAGGAAAAAAATTGGAAGGATCCAGGACGTCACCCGTCACAGCTCGCCGTGACGGGTGACGCGCCGCGTCACTGGCGCCGCCCTCCGCGCGCGCGGGCCGGCCTGGATACGAAGTTACGAATTCCGCAAGCTCCGCCGCGCCAACTGCCGGCGGCGGCGGCGGCGGCGGCGGCGGCGGCGGCGGGC
>WELB01000075.1:220977-237197 GCA_009602725.1 Spirogloea muscicola | reverse complement strand
CGGCTGCTGGGAGTGGCCGCCGGCGGCGGCCGAGCCGCCGCCGTCGCTGCAGGGCCTTCGCGGCGCTGACGCCTGCGGGGTGGGAGCGGCGGCGGGCGCTGTCAAGCCCAGAGAGAACGGCAGCCCGGCAGCATTCCTGAGGAAGGAGGTGGTGCCGGACCAGCTGCAGCGACACAAGCCGGCGGTCGGTGGCAGCTCCGCAAAGATCTTGGCGGGGGGCAAGCGGCGGCGGGCACCGGAGGCACGGCTGTCCCCTGGCACTGCACGCCGCGCCAGGTCCCTGACCTCGCCCGCTTTGGAGCTCGTTCGTCAACCTTGGCATTGTGGTCCCTGCTGTTCCTCCCACCTCGTCTACTTTTCTCTCTCCACCTTCACATACTCTTTACGGTCTGACCTTCGCTACTCACCGACGCGCACTGGCGGTGGTTGTCCAGTTTGTGCAGGCGCAGACGCTCGCCGGGCAGGGATGTGGTGCCGCCTCGGCTGGCCTTCAGCGGGGCAGCAGCGCGCCGCCAGATACGCTCGCGCCGCGTGCTGGAGCGTGTGGAGCAGGCGCAGGCGGCGGCAGCTGCTGCGGCGGGCCGCGGCGGCGGGCTCCCCACCAAGCCCGGGAGCGCGCCGCTGCTCGCGCTCGTGCTGTCCCGCGACGAGATCAACGACGACTTTGTGGCCATCTCGGGCAAGCGCTGCCCTGCCAAGGTCAAGAAGTCCACCATCTCAGCCAAGGTGCGTGAGCGTCTCCTTGCTTCGCCTAAGTTCTGAACTCTAAATCCTACTCCCTCTACCTCTTCAAACCCATGAGCATCTACTTGCGCAGAAGTCAATCACTACACCCCCCGCCTCCCTCCCTCCGTGCCCCAAATGCTGCCTTAGCTCCCACTTGTTCAGGGTTTAAGGTTTTAGGACTTAGGATATAGGGTGTAGGGTGTAGGGATTAGGATTTAGGGGCAAGGGTTAGGGTGTAGGGTTTGGGGTTCTGCTGTTCCTTCCTCCTCCTTCCTCCTGGCCTCACCTCTGTCGCACTCCCCTCATTACTCGCGCTCCACTGCGCTCCTTGGACCTGCTTCCTTGCTGCCTACCTTGCCTTGCCCCTTATCCGTCCCACACTTCGGCCCACCGTTGTGGCCACCTCGCCCAGCCACTCGAGATGCAGGGCGCTCTCTCTCTCTATCTCCCCCCCAATTAGAAGCTTCTGTGAAGCTACGGCCATACTACTCACTTTGTGGCCAGTGCTACATTCCCCAGAGCAAGCCACTCACTGGGCTCCTCCTTGGGCGTATGTGCAGGGCCTAGCACTCTGCGCTGCACTCTGCAGGAACAACTGGTACTTGTACTGACAAGCCGACTGCAGGAGCACTGTCGGAACAACGGCGCAGCCACTTTGGCAGAGACGGGGTGATTGCAGACCGCACTGCAGCATGCAAGGCGCGTTCCAACACCGCAGCTGGCTGCGCCAGCCTCCAGGGTGCGCAAGCAGCCGAGGACAAGCTGCACGTATACCCTCGCCTTCTAATAACTAGCTTGTGGCCGTTCTTCTCAGTTTTGCCAGCAGCGAGAGGCCCACTGATGCTCCTTGTGGCTGTCAGCACGCTCCCAGCCATGCTTGTTGATGACGCATGTGTGTGTACATGACCGCACAGGATTATATCCTGCGTTTCAGCTCTGGTCGGAGCATCCCTATCAGTGCTATCTGCAGCCCATTGCCATGGTCAAGATCGTACAGCCTCTCGATCTGTCGAGCAGAACAGCACTGTCCTGCGATGCGCCTCGCCTTTTGGCAAGCCAGTTGATGGGGCAGTCCTTCTATGATGGTGGCGGAACATCAGATAGGCCGCTTAAGTGGGCGGACGCCCCAGATCTCCTTTGCATACTCGTGGATTGTACGGTCTGACGAGAACTTGCCCGAGCCTGCGGTGCTGAGGATGCTCATGCGCCACCACCGCTTGCGGTCAGCGTATGCCGCGTCAACAGCCGCCTGCAGCCAGACCCGCAGTCAAGAGCCGGTGAGCTCTGGCCTTGCAAGCATGCACAGAGACCTCAACAGGGGGCAGACACTGAAGCCTCATAGGGGATCCTCTCAGACAGTGGAGAGGATGAGCATTAGTGTGCAGCAAGACCTGCGCCTTGAGGTAGCTCGGGAAGTCATTAGCCAGCAGGTAAAAGTCCTTCTGCTCCAGCACCTCGCACAGTGGTGCAAAGTACTCGGGCCAACCGAACTCACCGTTACGAATCATCCTGCGCAGCAGGGCATATCATAGAAATTGGGCAAATCTAAGCAACGACAACAAAAGCAGTGTAACCTGAAGGCCACCGCAAGGAGGGAGAGCTTGTAGCTGTAGCAAGGCAGGCAAGCTTGAGCTCGTCCAGCAAGGCTTGTGAGAGCAGGCGAGACAGCAAGGTAGTGCGTCTTTGCTGCTGCTTAATGAGGAGTCATGTGCAGCCAGGGTACAGTGCACACCCGATCACGCGTGAGAATTCTCGGCAGGGTATAAATCGCGGCCGCTCCTCCTGCAACTGCGGCACCTCGTGTGCCTCCGCGCCAAAGAGGAACTGGGGAGTTGAAGTACGAACAACTGGTAGGCTTTAGATCACAACCAAGCGGATCAAGGTCTGCCACCAGTAATTGTTGAAGCCAAAGCTCAAATAAAGCCACAGAAGGCCAGTCAGATATGCATGACGATGTTCTGAGCATTCGGACCATGTTTTCTTCGCCAATCTCTTCCCGGATCTCCACATTCGCGCCATCCAGCGTGCCCAGAATAAGGCAACCATTCATGGCAAATTTCATGTTGCCTGTGCCAGATGCCTCATTCCCAGCCGTGCTGCAGAAACCATGCAACCGGCAACTTAAAGAAAGGAGATGGATCTCACCCAACCAGCAACGTTGTGCATTCCCAGTCGCCCAAGAGCAACACAGAGAGCCCTTGCAGAGCTGAGAACGTAGAATGATGTATCTGAGTCTTGAGAAACCAGCACGTCTAGAAAGAATTTCTCACCTTACATGCTGAGAAAGGTCACTGCCAGGGATGATGACTTCCGCTGCTGATACGTTGTAATCGGGCAGAAAAACCTGGCCAGTAAAGACCACAGTCTATTTCATGGACAAATTGTTGATATGATTGGTCCAAGAATAGAAGGAGATGTATAGACACCTGTCTATCCCTGTACAGGAGCTGATGTTGCACATTGACAATTATCTGCCATTTCTCACTCAAAGCTGAGATCATGAAATGACTAGAGGACAGTGTGTGCTGCAGCCACTCACAATCTTGAGGAGGTTTCCAATGTCGGGGTCGTTGTTGACCTTCTCACCAACGCAGCTCACGAGCTTGATAATCTTCATGGCCATGTCGTAGCCAGGTGCGCCCTTGCCGCCGAAGATGCACACCCGGGGCACAACTCTCCTCCTCTCCTCGGCAGACATGTGCTGGTGCGCAGGCAATGGTGAACCCGGCAAGTCATTTAGCAAAGACTAGGTGTAAACGGACTGTGTTGTTCAACATAAAGCAAAAGACTCGCTGTCAACGGACTATCTGACAAAATGTAATGTACAACATAAGCTAAATATACACCACATAACAAGGGGGCGCAGTAACTCAGTAATGAGCCAGCTCAGGCCATACTTTTACACAGTCGTATCTGTGGATGATGGAGAGGATGTTGAGAAGCTGGCGCTTGTACTCATGGATGCGCTTCACCTGGATGTCAAACATAGCATCAATGCTAACCTGCAATGAAAGGAAACCGTATAGTTGTTGATCAGCCAAGCTCAACTTTGCCCTTTCTGAGCTCAGTATCCTGAATGGAAATAGGAGGCCAGGTGTGACAGGTATGAGCATCCAACGTGCAATGTAGGCTGGAAGTAAAGGAAGCAGGACAGATAGGAAGGCGCCGTTCACCTTCACACCCGTGCTCATCTCAACGTATTCAGCAAGGCGTGCCTTGTTTACCCTCCTCACCTGCAAACGACACCATATTGCAAGCAAGACTACCTGAGAACTTGTTCAGATCAGTCAAACACCTGTGTAATGGGTGCCAGTTCAAGAGATTGTGTGCTGGCATGAGGAGCAGCCACATGACAAGGTTTTACTTGAAACTTGCTGCTATGAAGAAGCTAACTTGGATGGAGTCCACATGCTCAGGAAAGTAGAGGTAGCAGTCACTACATGAGAGAAGGCCTAGAAGGCTGCAAACTTGTCCTCACCTTGTGCCACTGTTCTTGCAGATCTGGGTCATCAGCGTGCTTGCGCAAGCTGGAGAGGAGCTCCAGGTCAGTGATCCAGCCTTCTGTACCCAACCACTTCGTGAGCAACTCCTTCAAGCCCGGGTTGCAGAATGCCAGCCACCGCCTCTGTCTCCACAATAATATGAATGATCAAGTCATTGAGAAGTAGGTCCGCTTGTCTCAAGTAGCACGTACTTTTTTGCCTCGACCTGCTGTGGATGCTGTGTCGTCCATGTCATCGCAGAGGAACCCTATGCAGGCACTCACCTGAGTCACACCGTTCGTTTTGTTTTGGAACTTGTGTGGCCAGAGCTCGTAAAAGTCCTGTGCTCAAAGTCAGATGCCAAGTTGGAATCAAGGCTGCTGCTCTTTGATTCCTGACCCAGTAAGATCGTCTCACTACAACCTTGCTGCATGCCAACATCTCAATTGCAGGCTCTCACTAACTGCTACAACATTGGCTCTCCTGTGACAATCGGATGAAGATGTCAGCAGAGGACATGGCAATCTGCAGGCGGATGGTTAGTTTCTTCCAGCCCCAAGTCTGCAGAGTGTACCTTAAATATTTTATCTTTGATCAGATCTGAATGGATGGCAGCGACACCGTTGATTGTGTGACTTGCCACTACAGCCAACCAGGCCATCCGAATATTCTGCAGCACAGTGACTACTAGTGAATCGTGGCATATCAAGCAGACATGTTTCTGGCAGGCCATGCTCTTGCTCAGCCCCCCTTCGTGCAACAGCAGATTAAGCTCAGAAGCATTAGAGAGGTCCAGAGGCGCGATGAACACCTTGTGCTCGCCTTCCTCCACGATTGACATTCGAGCTAGGCGACTGTAGTCGTTGCCAAACTTATCCTTCAGCTCCTCTAAAAAGTTGAAGTTGATGTCATAGATGATCTGCAACATCAACGACTCTTGATTTCATTAGCAGTCTGCGCTCTGAGTGTGTACGAAGGCATGATCATGTTGGATCATGCCTTTTGTGTTCAAGTACAGTCAGGCAAGCTTCTTTGACACCCAAAGCCTACATGTAGCGAGCTGGATTTGACTTCACCTGTAAATGACGGGGCAACACATTCTCAAGAAGCTCAACAGGGCAGCGCTCGAGAAACTGTGGCAGAACGGCGTGGTTTGTGAAGGAGAAGACACTTGTCACTATCCCCCAAGCCTGTGTCCACTCCAAGCCCTCCTCGTCCACCAGGAGCCTCATCAGCTCAACAATGCCCATTGTAGGGTGGGTATCATTGAGATGAAGCGCCACCTGTTACAAGCATGAAACCCACACAGTAAGCGGTGCTCCAGCTGAATGATCATGGATGTGCATGGCGCCGGTCAAACACGTAGAAGCGGCTGGCCTCACAATGCAATGGAATCCAAAGCCGAATTAGTGGCCAATTTAGCAAACCTTCTCTGGAAACTCGTCAAAAGTCGTATGCTGGTCTTTATAGCGCCTGACAACATCTTGCAGCGTCGCAGACACAAAAAAGTGCTGTTGCTTCAAGCGTAACTCCTTTCCCTGCACAAACCTCAACAATACATGATGGTTCGGTTAGAGACTTGCTATCTGTGCACCAACAGATCAGGTATGTACATGGATGTGCAAGACTAGTGCAGCTCCTTGTACCTGGTATGTGCGGTCATCTGGATACAGCACACTGCTAATGGTCTCAGCTCGCTGCTTGCTAAGGATGGCTGTAACATAGTCGCCAGTGTTGAACGATTGCTGTATAGAATAGAAACATTAGGGGTGGGTGAGTCCATTGGTCCATTGCTTCAATAGCTGTGAAGCCATTGACTCAATGACGCATTCCCACTAAATAGCATTGAAGTGTAGCGATGGAATGCACGGGACAACAATAATAGGACAAGACGGCATCCATTGAGCTTGCTCCTTCCGATGCTGGCAATGGCTGGGAGCTGCCAGCACAGTACAAGCAAACCAGCAATGCAACAGCAGCTTACTACTGAGAGAGTGTCTAACCAGGTCAAATTCTCCACTGGGCTTGGCACCCCATAATCGCATGTTGATTGTGTTGGCAGTATTATAACCGGGTATTGGGTTGTCGTAAGCAACAGCCTCTACCTAGATGGGGCACGAAATAATACAAAAGCACGTGAGTTGAAACTAGACAGAAAATGAAGAGCAACGTGAAATTGACCAGGAATGTCATGCTCAACTTCTGGGTAGCCACATTGATCTCACACACAAGGTGAGGAAAATGAGCAACATTCCAGGCACATAAGATCAGGACATACTGTATCACCGCCTGTCCAGCGTCGTATTCGCCTGCTACCTTCTTGGAATTCCTCCACTTCTCCATAGAACTGGAGAAAGTGTATGTACGACCTGTGCTCAGTACTTCCATTTTTTGCAGACGGCTTTCTTGACACCATTGCGCTATTCTGTTTTTAACGATAGCCAAGGTTGTCAACCGGAGTAACTTCATAAAGTCTGTCTGCAAGCTGGACATGAGCTCGCGGGCTCTTACCCGCACACCATATGACACATGAATGCGCTCTATCTCCCAAGGGTTTCCGAATGTAAGCCAGTAGTCAGGCTGCTCGTGCTGAAAACCATCCTGTATGGTCTGCCGGAACATGCCATACTGATACCGGATGCCATACCTGCTCGGCCAAGCACAACAAGATCATACAATCTGAGCACATGCACTGACAAGAGAAACTTCTAATTGATGCTTGTGCTACTACACCACATACATAGAGCCAGGTATTCGCTGAAGCAATCGTTAAGCAACTGCCAAGTCACGCAGAATGTGAAACTTGAAAGGCTCCTGGCACATTCTTACCCCCAGGCAGGGTAGTTCAATGTCGCAAGGCTGTCTAAGAAGCACGCTGCGAGTCGACCAAGGCCCCCATTGCCAAGTGCTGCATCTCGCTCCTGCTCCACAAGAACCTCCAGGTCGTAACCAAGCTGGCTCAAGGCTTCTACATATTGGTCTTTCACGCCCAAGTTGAAAATGCTGTTGAGCAAGGATCGACCTGCACAAGAAGTTACCACACTGCGATCAGGTGACGAATTGCCAGTTAGTTAGCAAGGACTGTTGCTTGTGTGACAGACGCTGAAGCGTGCCTGAATTCAGCCACTACTCTGACTTGACAAAAAAAAATTTTGACCTGGTTAAACTCCCTTAACCCAAAAGTTGAAATTTCCAGAGCAATCACCCATAAGAAACTCCATAGAAAGGTAGTACACGCGCTTCTGATCCTGGTCCTTAAAGAATTGCTGCGTGTCATTCCAGCTCTCAATGAGGCGATCTCGTACACTGTATGCAGTCGCCTGCAAGGTGAACCACCCAGGAGGATTAGCGAGACCGGTTAGCTGCGTGCAACTCAGTCAGGTCAATGTCAAGCAAGCTGTTGGCAGTTCCACAGGGAACTTAGCAAGCCTGACCTGATAGGCCTCGAAGTCGTCAAACTTGTAGCGAGAGCGAGCAACTGTATACTCCACGTGATCGACGATGCTCTTCTGTATCGAGATCACGTCGTTCCGGATGTACTGGTCCATGAGGCCGTAGAGGAGGTCGGTGCGGCGGCGAGCCTCGACCGAGCCGTCGGGCCCGCGGGCGCGCTCGTAGTGGAATGTCACCGGCCTGACCTGGCTGCGGTTCTTGCCGCTCCGGCGCTTCTGGTCCTGATTCAGCACGTTGAGGATGCACGTCCGAATGTGTTTCAAGTCGCTCTTGTCCTCGATCTTCGAGCCGTCCGTGTCCGTCACGTAGAATTTGTCGGCGATCAGGCCCTCCTTGTCCATGTCCACCACCGCCTTGCCGATGTCCAGCCCGAGGTCGCGGAATGTGGCGGTGATCGTCTGGAGGAGGCCCGGGCGGTTGCCCGCGGTCACGGTGATGATGGTATAGCCATCGTCCGAGTCGTTGTCGACGTCCACGGTCGCCGGCAGCACCTGCGGCGACGGCAGGACGTCCAGAGTGGCTCGGACAGCCTGCGAGAGCCTCCGCCGAAGCGTGGCGCCACGAGCGGCCGCCGCCGAGGCGGCAATGAGCCGCTCGTCTCTGCTGCCCCGCAGGAACCTGCTCCTTGGCAGCGCGGCGCCGGCAGCGCCGCCTCGCGCGCTGGAGCTCGGCTCGTCGCCGCCGCCGCCACCAGCCCGCTGCCGGCAGCGCCACGGCGCCGCGGGCTGGGGAGGTGCAGCGGCCTCCATGTCTCGCGACCCCGCCACGCGTCACATCCAGCTCCCCTCGCCTCGCGAGCAGGGAGCGCCTCGGCGGCCCGGCAGCGCGGCCAAGGGCTGCCGCCGCACACGGCTGTCCACGCCGCGAGGCGGCGCCGCCGCCGCCGCCGCTGCCACCGCGGCGGCCGCGCACGAGCTGCGACTTCGCGGACGTGCGCTCCTACTGGGGAAACGATGGAGTGTGTACTGAGGGTCCCGTTCACACATGAACGGGTCCTGTTCACACATGGACGGCCGGTCCGCGGCCGCTTCGACCGCCCCGTCAGGGTGGGGGACGTTGCCACGGAGGCCGAGGCCGTCTGCACGTGCGGAAGCGCCAGGTCGGATTGGCTGCCCGGCGCCCCCGGGCAGCACCTCGAAACCCCAGCAGCAGCCACCTGCAGCCTGGTCGAGCGCAGCTCCCCACTTCTAGTGCGATCAGCACCTGCCAGCTGCAGTCGATCTCTTTGGCTGTTTAGGTCCTCGTCTCCACACTGTCCTTCAGAATATTGCCAATCTAGGCTATGCACGACGCCGATGTGTTTCCGGCTGAGATGGGCTTGCCAGCTGCATATTTGTCGTTCTTGCAACGACGAGTTTCGGCCTGGTTGCAGCATGCTCAGGCTAATGCTTTGCACCAGTAAGCTGGGCAAGACCTAGTTGGTGGCAGAAGGGCTTCGAAAGTGCCGTCTGCTATTCAGGCATCGATTAGCGACCCTATGTACTGACCCGTAGTCACTGAGCGGGTCTATCTGCTGTGATGTACGTCACTAGATGTGCTTGCCTCTGTACTTGGCCAGTTTGGCCTTCGTTTGTTACAAATACACTAAGATCTTCCGCCGCTGCCGACAAGGCCTGCAGGCATGGGGCCCGAGCGGAGGCGGATCTGCTGCATCATGATGACAGTCCTGGCCTGCTGGCATGGCTGCGCCCGGCGGAGGCGGAGGCAGATCTGCTGCAGCTCGAGATCATGAGAAAGTGCTCGCCCATTGAGGATAGGGGCTGGAAAAGCCAGCCTAAAAAAGAACGAACAAACTTCGAGAAGGGGGCCAGGGGAAGCGCTCAGAAAAACAAGCACAATAAGAAACAAAGCAGCTACGAATCACTCAGTAAGCCCTGCTAATCAGCCGCAGATCAGAGATGCTAGGCTCTGGGAGTGGGTCCTGGCCAGAGCCAGAGGCAGCAGCGAGGGCTCTGCCGGCACGCAGGTGCAGCGCGCGGGCCATAGACCTCTGCAGCGAGACGGCCAGGCGCATGCGGTACACTTGCGCCAGCGACCCGGCTGCAGGAAAGTCCACCAGCTCCCCATGGCTGTCATGGCCACGATGTTGCTGCACGGGAAGGAGCAGAGAGCAAATCGCAGAGCAGGATCGGCCTGTTGTGCGCGGAAGGGACCTGGAGACTACTGTTTGCTTGGGGATGCAGCCTGTCCGCCGCCATACATGATGAGTCCTTACAGAGGCTGCCGGGAGAGGTTGTCAGCCCTCCAAAAGGACTGGAAGGACAGGCAGTCAAGCTCCAGAATGGTGGTCGAGCAGGCTTTGGGACATCTCAAGGGGCGGCTCATACTACTTCAGAAGCGGGTGAACGTCCCGCTCGAGAATGCGCCTCTCCATGTGGAGGCGTGCATCGTCTTGCACAACATGTGCACTGATGATAACAATGCGGTCGATAACGACTGGATGCTAAACTGCGACCCCGCGGACGAGGAGGACTGCATCAACCACTCCAACGTCCAAGAAGCGGCTCAAGGGGCTCAGAGGAGGGATGCACTTGCACGCACCCTTTATGCGCAGCAAGACATGGTGATGGACTCGTCGGACTCTAACGATTGCATGGACAGCGAAGATCTTTGAAAGAGACAGATCGAAGAGATTGTTTGCAATTAATCTGTACATCAACGTCCGCAGTCAGTGCCCTGCCGGCCCCTACTACAGCTTATGGATCATCCTGCTAAGCAGAGTATCGAAATCCAGCGAAGAGTTATGAAAGAGACAGATTGGTTGACAGTCTGAGAAGTATTTGTATACCAACGTCTTGCAATCAGATTGCTGCCGGCCCTTACTACAGCTTCTCAATCACCCTGCTTAGCAGAGACTTGAAGTTCCGCGAGTCCGCTTGCTGTTGTTGTTGTTGCTGTTGCTGCAGGCACTCCAGCGCGGGGGGGCATGGAGCCAATGCGCATCCCCGACCTTAACGTGGCCGTCCGGGAGCAGCAAGTGCGGGACAGTGGTGGAGGCGCAGGCAGCAGCCCCGGCGATGACAGCAGGGGCGCATGGAGACATGAGTGGGTGGTCACGCTCATACACGCTAAAGGAGCCGCCGAGCTGGCCAAGAAGAGCGGCGTGGCAATGATCCTTCCGCAGGATCGGAAGGGTCATGAACACACAAGCCACTCGCTGGCCAGATCGGCGGCTCCTTTAGCGTGTAAGAGCGTGACTACCCACTCAAGTCTCCACAAGCCCCTGCCGTCATCGCCGGGGCTGCTGCCGGCCTGGCGCCTCCACCACTGTCCCGCACTTGCTGCTCCCAGATCAGACTCCCACGTTGAGGTCGAGGATGGGCATCGGCTCCATCCCCCGCGCGCCGGAGTGCCCCCGCCGGCTGGCGCTGTTGGCGCTGGTAGCGCTCGACATCGGCGGCGAGGCACTGTTGCCGCCGTCGCAGGCTGCGACCGTCATGCCGTGGCAGCCACCAGCTGCAGCTGCCCCGCGGCCTTGGCGATCAGGCTGGTGCTATGGCAGCGCTGCCGGGAGGGGGGCGGGAGGGCGCGCGACCTTACTCCCGGTCAAGGCGAGGGTGAAGGGAGGCAGGAGGCGGAGGGGAGACTGGGCCCTCGGGTCTGCCGAGGGATGGGGGGCGAGGTGGGGGGGTTTGGGTGCCAGCTGTTTCGTTTCGGGCAGGCCGGGCAGCATCCACGGGAGGAGGGCCCAGGTCCGTCCGCCCTCGCGGCAAACAGCGCCGTTTCGCCCTTAACGGGGGCGTAAGACGTCCTAGTCATCGTCCGATGTGGCGTGTTCGTGGCGGGCGATCACGACCGGGCCCGCAAGGTTGTAAAGCCGGTCATTGCGTACGCCGCCCAACACGTACCCCTGGGGGCAACTGACCAACCAAGTGTAAGTCAGTGAGAGTGATGGAGATGGGCCTGAATGGCCAAGTACTAAAGATCAGTGAGGTGATCAGTGAGGTCTTCCAAAGGAGTGTGAATCGAGTGTGTATGGAGGTCCAGCTGCAATTACTCCGACTTGCTGCTGCTAACCCGGGGTTACTAAAGGCCGGGTTACACCGGGGCGGTCGGCCGCGCCGAGGGGTACGTGTCGCGCGTTTTATGGAACGGCCGGCGTTACACTGGTGCGGGCCCGGTCATGGTCGCACGCCACGAAGGCGCCACATCGGACGCTGAGCAGGACTCCATGTGTGCGCGTTGAAGGAAGAAACGCGCGCGTTTGCCACGCTGGCGGCCGGGATCCTGACCGCCTCCCGAGGTGGTCTGGATTCCGACCACGACCCCCCCCCGGACTTTTTGGTGACTGAGGCATACAAGAGTTCCGCTTCCACACACATTGCTGGCCACGCAGTGGGAGGTGCTGAGCAGAAAAAGCTCCGAAACTACTCAGACTACCCCCGCAGTGACCACCTCCTCCCGGCCGCAATCGACACTTTCGGCTGCTTGGGTCCTCGCTTCCATACCCTACTCGAGAACATAGCGAGTCTGGGATATGCACGACGCGAGGATATGCTCCCAGCCCAGATGGGTATGCCGGCAGCCTATCTGTCATTTCTGCGACGTCGAGTGTCAACCTGTCTGCAACGAGCTCAGGCGTATGCTCTGCATCAGAAAGCTGGTCGAGCCTTAGCTGCTGGCACAAGAGCTAGTCAATTGCCGTCCGGTATTCGAGCGTCAGCTAGCGACCTCTATGTGCTGACTCGTGGTTACTGAGCGGGTCAGCTTAGCAGCAGGTGACGTACATTTGTCCAATGTGCTTGCCTTTGTACTTGGCCACACATGGCCTCCCCATCTCTTAATATACACGCATTTTCCCGGACCGGCCCGAAAATGGACAGCTGGCACCAACCCCTCCAATACACGAAAGCTCAAATACGCCCCCTTGACCCGGCGGTCAAAACGGTTTTGGCCGACCGCCCCGGTGTAACCCGGCCCTTTTCCTTCTCTTTCTTTTTGGGTAACCCGGCCCTAAGCTCCCCTCCGCTGTAGTCTCGTGCATAGCTGTGCTTTTAAGCGCTGTTCGGCTTGCGGCTCTTTGGACCTCGTCGTATAGAGTGGGGTGAATGGTGTGCATTGAGTAATGGAGGGCCTGAGTGGTCAAGTACAAAGGCGAGCACATTGACAGACGTACATCACCTGCTGCTGAGCTGACCCCGCTCAGTAACCACAACCCTGCAGATAGAGGTCGCTAGCTGATACCCAACAACCGGACGGCAACCCTTGGTACCACCAGCTATGACTCGACCAGCTTTCTAATGCAAAGCATGAGCCTGAGCTTGCTGCAAACAGGCTGCCACACGGCGTCGCTAGGTCCAGAAACACGCCGCCCGCATGCTCATGTCGGCTAGAAGCATACCCTCACATCGTGCGTGTCCTAGGCTTGCCATGTTCTTAAGGAGGGTATGAAAGACGAGGACCCATGCAGCCAAGGGTGACTTGGAAGTTACGAAGCGACCATCCTACCCTGTGGCAAATCTCCATCCAGATGTCACCCTAATCTCTCACGCAGACCTCCATAGTTGATGCTACTCATTGACAACATCACCCACTCGACAAGCTTGAGGACCCTACAAAGATTAAACTCCAACTGGTGTCATAACACTCTCCAGCTGATACACAATCTAGCGCGACGACCAACTACGATGTGACTTGACTGGAGCAGGTAACAAACTGCAGACCGGGTATCACTAGTGGAGACGGCTGTTTTGCCACTCAAGCAACAAAGGCGAGTGCTATGCAGCGACAATTCAGGACGGAAGTGCCAGCAAGAGAGTGGTCAGAGCCTGAGAGTAGCCAAATCAGAAGAACAACTGCTGATACTGTCAAACCGCTGTAAAGCCAACCAAGTGACAAAGAGGCGATAGGAAGGTGCACCTCCATCAGCAAGCCGAAGAAAGGCACGCGCAAAAGGTCCAGGACAGGGGATTTTTGATCCGAAGGGTGACATGCTGATGACCTTATGGTCCACATTTGTATGCCGCCAGCAGCAGCAGCATGCTCTGGTTCAGTCTTGTGTTCTCGTTAACATTATTGCCACCAGATTTGAATACCCAATGCAGTCCTTCCACGGGCCCGTCCACTATAAGTGATAGGCTGTTATAAACTTCTGCCAGACCCCCAGCACCCCCGCACCATAAAATTGCTACACTTGCTTGTGGGCCAACTCCTCAACAACCTATGCAGAGTCAGATGGTACATTTAGAGTGTCCTTCAACCTCAAGCTCCCAGGTCTTTCGTTCAAATGCCAAGCGAGGACCTGAAAAATGCCAGGACCTGCACCATGCAAGCTGATGCTGAGTTGATCAGGTTTAATGGGCAGCGGGCAAGCAAAGACGAAGGACAACTGACTATAATGGACAACCTTCACAGATAGATACACAATTGAATACTCATTGCTTCATGTTGTCTATTGCCGAGGACCACTCATACCCAAAGCCCTCGCTGGAAAGCTCTGATGCCGCTAGCAAAATGGGTACAAAATAGCAATGTATAAAAAGCCCTGAAGCCTTCTGTGTCTTACTTGGACTCCACTTGCTGCACTGCAGTTGCTTGGTCGGTTGCGTCTTGTGTCTCCGGTTGCAACTACCAGCCGCCATTTGGCCTTGCACGTATTGCATGCTGATGCTGCTGAAGATACTCAAACTAGCTCCCACCAGTTTCCTGGCCGCCCCTCGTTTCTCTATACCATGGCAAGGACAGCCGGCTTTCCAGCGTGATTGCAGGCGTGCCTTCCGGCACTGCTGCGCTCAGCCTACATCAGTGTTAGATGAGTGTCTACAACTGCCTCCGGCATGAGCAGCGCAGGGGCTGCATGTACATCTGGGTTCACAACCGCCAGAACCTGCACGAAGGTGACACTGGAACTGGTGAGCTACAAATTGCAGAACCCACAATCTGATTTCTTTATATCAAGGATAAGTGGTGGCAATAGTGGGAGGCAGGGGTGGCCATAACCTTCTGGCAGAAATTGCGGAAGAGCGGGCTCTCCTCTGCTCGTGCAAGCTCCTGCATGTGCAGCCAACTTCCACGTTACTAGCTTCTCAGCATCTCCTGGGATGCCTCACTCCAAGTGATGGCAAAGGCGTAGGGATTCTCGTTCTTGAGTCTAGGTTTGCACGTTGAAAACTGCGCCTTATGGCTGTTCATTTTGATGTTGCTAGACACGCAGTTAAACACCATATACAGTTTCAGACACTGTCACCAGCACCGACGCGATGAGGAGTGCTTGGATGGCAACCTTCTCCCCATCAACGGCGCCGTCGATCATGCGTACTAGGTTCTGCAGCTCGGTGCTCTGGAGGGCACTTTGCACCAGCTCTGATGCCGCTGACGATACAGAGAGAGGGACCGCACGACAGCCGACGATCTCAGCGTTTGAGCAATCCTGCTGACTCTCGGACTCACTATCCAGCTCAACAATTGCTCCAAAGACAACGGCTACATATCACAATTGCCGGCCGATAACATTCAGCGATCTTGACCTCTTGCTGAATTCTGGAGCTCAGTATTACGCTGACAATGAAAGTAAGAGCTGGAGGTTGACAATTGCAATCATTGCAGGTATTGACTGGCAGCGCGCGCACCTAGGGCCTCGAGCTGTGGTCGCCGTAGGCGCCACTGGGCAGCCTCGTTGTGGCCGTCCTCAAACGCCCGCGGGGGCTGCTGGCGCAGCGGCGGTGACAGCACAACGTGCTCGCCAGCAGTGCCGTCTGCTATTGCAGTTGCTGCCAGCGGCAGCTCGCCAGCTGCTTGGGCTCCTGAAAGGTGGCACAAGCTGCGGCTTCAGGGGCCAAGAGGTTGTTAGGCAAACTGATATACTAAGGTTAGGATTCTGACTTAAGTATAGCATCAGGTCCTTGGAAGAGGTAGCTGAGGAGGAGCCACTGCTGACGAGCTCACCATTGGGGAGCAGAGGGACAGCAGGGGGCGCAGCTGCGCACACGACCTCTGCAGCCGCAGGGCTTGGTCACAGTGAGTCGAGCGGATACATAAGAAAAGTACTTGGAATTAAGGAGTAGTACTACAATGCAAGTACTTTCATGTCTTCTATTTGCTTTATTGCCTTTGTTTAGGCAGCTGAGGCTGATGGAGAGAGCTGCCAAGCCGGTGGCTAGGCAAAGGCTTTGGTTCCAGCCTTGTATGCAGCTCGGTGAGTAAAGTCAATTCACAATATGGCAAATACACACCAGCTGACACAGCTATGGGTGTGAGATGTAATCAAATCAGTGGAGCTCACCCTTGTGTGTGCGGTAACAGAGCACTGAGCAGCTGCGGGGAACAGGCATGCCAACACATGTAGTCAGGGCTTGAGGACCGGTTAGCTGAAAAATCGACAGTCATAGTCGGTGACTTGTTGTGATGTAGGGGGTACTGTGAATGAAGGCTAAGCGTTGATTGCAGGGTGGAGATACCAGGCGGAGTTCAGTGAAGTGATGGGCTTACACTTCTATCATGCAAAGGCTGGACAACTGGTGGGGGGAATGCAAGAAGGGGACAAAGTTCGAGCTTACGTACAAGCAAGGAGAGGAAGGCTAGGAGAGAAGGAGAGGGGGCACACGGTGGCCGGGAGGGGGG
>WELB01000075.1:160031-219984 GCA_009602725.1 Spirogloea muscicola | reverse complement strand
TGGCGCTGCCGACGCTGCCGAGGGCTCAGCTCCGCCGCCCCAGCCACCGCCGCGTCGCCGCCGCCGCCGGCGCCGGCGACGGACATCAAGGTCATTGGCGAGACGCTGCGCATCGCGTCGCTCGTCCGCGCCTTCCGCAACCGCGGCCACTTCGCCGCCACGCTCGGTGAGCCCCTCGCGGTGCCGCCTGGGCTGTGGGAGCTCAGCCGGAAGGCCGCCGGCGAGTTGAGCCTGATGGCTCACGGCGGCGGCGGGCCGCCGCAGACCCGCTGGGGCGCACCCTGGGCCCGCTGCGCGACGGCAACGACGCGGCCGCCGGCGAGCCCGCTGACGCGCGCGACCTCTTTGCGCTGCTGCGCCGCTTCCCCGACCTCGACCTCGCCGCCGTCTGCCTCGCTGGCGTCGACCCAGACCGGCGGTGAGCTCTCATGGCAGCCACTGGGCCTCCGGATTGTCGTCCTTGCGATATGTGCAGGCCCTTGACCTCGGCTGACAGGCTAATTGCCGTCATTTAGGGTTTAGCTTAGGGTTTGAGTCCTAGCGTTTAGGATGTTAGTATAAGGGTTTGAATCTAGGGTTACTTTTAGGGGGTCAGTAGTTCATATCTACTTAGGCCCATCCAGAAAAGAGAAGGAAAGCAAAGCAGAGAAGTGGAATAGCTTAATGATAGAGTATAACCTTGCCAAGGCTGAGGTTGAGGGTTCAAGCCCCTTTTCCTGCTCAGTGCAAGCTGATAGCATCATGAAGATCAGAACAATTGAGAATGGTAACATATGCCTGCAGGATAGCTTCACAGGGTTTAGGGTTTAGGAATTCAGGAGTTTAGAGTTAGGGTATAGGTTGTTGATGCCGCCGCCGCTGCGAGCGCAGCTACTATCTGGGCGACCAGCTCAAGATCGCGCGGGCGCCGCAGCTCTTCTGGACGGTGCGCGAGCTCGTGGCGCTCCTGCGCGCCGCCTACTGCGGCACCCTGACGGCGGAGTACGCCCACCTGCCATCGCCGGACCAGAAGGCCTGGCTGCAGCGCCATCTTGAGATCCCGCCCGGCCGCAGCCGCTTCACGCCGCCGCAGCGGCAGGCGCTCTTCCGCCGGCTCCTCTATGCAGGTCGGGCACTGGGTATGGCCAGCTTGCTGCCCCATTGCAGACCCATCTTTTCCCTTTTACAGCTGTCCTTGGGTCCACCTTCATGTCCACTCCGTGGCCCCCTTTCGCGGCAGACCACTTTGAGCGCTTCCTCGCCAGAAAGTTTCCGTCATCCAAGCGCTTTGGCATCGAGGGCTGCGAGAGTCTCATCCCTGGGCTCTGGTCCCTCACAGAGGTCGTGGCTGTCTGACCACCAGAGCACCTACTGTCGTAGGACCAGTGCCTTCCCATGAAAGTCAGCAGTGCTGCTTACTGCCTCAGAGATCAGCAGCTCTTGATGGCCATGCACCCATGGACTTCTCTTGCCTGTAAGTAGCTGCACGGATTTACATGCCAGATGTTTTTTTGCTCTACTGATTCTTGGAGCTTTAGGGCATTGATGTCCGTACAGAGGGCAGTACAAACAGGGGTGGAGAGCATTGAGCTGGGAATGGCACACAGGTAAGTAGTCCAAGTAGTCTTGGCAACAAGTCAAGCATCTATACATCTGCTGAGATGCTTGCCTGGTAGAGGAAATGTATGAGGCAAAAACGGTGTCAAGCTACAGCAATGTACTTGTGTTAAAGGTGCTGGGTTTAGTTTTATTGACCTTTTATCTAGTCCTACATACTTGCTCTTGATAGGAGAAAGAGATTAACAGTCAGCACCAAAATTCTCATTCTGATAGTCACATTTGTCAATTGGTGCCTCTGTCCAGGGGCCGACTGAATGTCCTTCACTCCCTCCTATCCAAGCCGCTAGGCGCAATTACTGCCGAGTTCCACTTGCACAGCAAGGCCAAATACTCAAATGTAGGCGATGTGAAGTACCACCTAGGCACCCGTGGCTTGCTTAAAGTCAATGGCAAGGAGGTAGGTATGACAATTGTGCACATCATCTTGATGTCCCGCGGTATGTTTCGCCTCAACATGTCTAGACATGAGCTCATGACACTGAGGCCTACTGATCTGCGAGCAGTATTATGTAAGGGTTTAGAATGGCTTACGTCTCTCACATCTTTCACTTTGTACATGCTTGCAATGCATGAAGTGTTCCCATCACGGAAAGTATCATCCAGTCCTCACAGGCTCCACAATCTATGGGAGCAATAAGTCGGAGGTCTATAGCTTGTTGTCACTACATAAATGCACAGCAGCTCTTGTCACTGGCTCGCAGGTACAATTGTCGCTGTCACCTAATCCAAGCCACCTAGAGTCGGTGGACTCTGTGGTCGTAGGCAAAGTGAGGGCCAAGCAAGTCTTCTTGGAGGACAACAATCGGACAAGGGTCATGGTGAGAGCCACAATGATGCTTCATTTGCAGGTCAATGTTGTCTCTTTTCAGACTGTGCTAGTGGGGGTACATTTCCCGTTTTCCCTATCCGGCAGGGTCCTGAAGGTCAAACACCAGGATCTCGTCGTCACAAGCTTGTACTGAAGAGAGTCACCTTGACAACCTTCATTGCATGAACAAGTCCCTTACCCACAGGGAGTTTGCTAGTCAGCAACATTTAGTTATCTTAACCAATCCTTAACCGGTTAGTCAGAGCTTGTTGCAAAGAAGCACGCAGAAGGATGTGCTGTTGCTTGATTACTAAATAGCCAATTATGAGAAGCAACTAGGCTTCGCCACCACTTCCTCAGTATTCTAGCTACATCAGTCAAATAGCTCGTATTGTAGCTACTTCAATCATGTCTGCAGTATGTGAAGGTCACTTTACAATTCAGGCTGACCGCCTAAATATGTACGTCTTATCTTTACACTGCAAAGTTGATCTGGACTGTGTAGCAGTTCGCTTGGAGTTGATTGTTTCTGTTATGCTGCTATTTCCTCCATGGCTGCAGGGTTTGCTGCTGCATGGGGATGCTGCTTTTGCCGGGCTTGGCATTGTGTCAGAGGTGCTCCAGGTCAGGATTGTTGTCATCCGACATGCTGCTGCTTAGAGATCCAAATTATTAAGGAGCACTGTATCCTTGTGTGCATAGTCTTCTTGCATTATGGCTCTTGCATTATGGAGGTGTGACAATATTCTCACCCTTGGGAAAAATCTTAGCACGAAGCTAATTCTGTGGTACCGGACTTGCAAGGGTGGAATGATGGCAGCGACGCTTTCACCTGCTTAATCTGTATACTTGCGATGCAGCTGTCGAACTTGCCCGAGTACCACACTGGGGGAACTGTGCATGTGATTATAAATAACCAGATTGGTTTCACAACCGATCCCAAGCTTGCCAGATCCACCCCCCATCCAAGCGACGTGGCCAAGGTGAACACCTTGACATAACAATCTTCTTTGATGCTTTTGTTGGACGATGTACTTCTTTGCATCCATGGCTCTGAGCAGTGTGCCCCAACTCACAAGTTGCTGGTACAGGCAGTTGGAGCACCCATATTCCACGTGAATGGTGACGACCCTGAGGCAGTCGCTCGCGCCTGCCAGTTGGCCGTCGATTTCCGACAGATTTAGAGTCAGATTGGATTGGGTTTGATGGTTTGAACCCTAAGCATCAAACCCAATCTCAAATGCAGGATACGTTGTATATGGAAGCTCTGTATTCAACCGTACTTGCGTTGCGATGTTATCCTTGGGCAGCTGTGTTGGCCTATATTAAAGCGCTTGCCTTGCTTGTCGCCATTTCGCAGTTGTTTCACCATGATGTTGTAATTGACCTAGTTTGCTACAGGCGACATGGCCACAACGAGCAGGTCTTACCTCCCTAGCAGTTCTGGTTTGTTTACAGAGCTTATGCTTTGCTAGTGTAATGCACATGTCATGAGTAAGACATGAAGAAAATCTGTTGTCTGACAAGGAAAGCTTTCCTCCTGACAAGGAGGAAAGCTTTCTCTCCTTTATTTGTTGATACGGGCCCTTTCCACATCTTGGGGGACTGTATAACGGAGTGCAGGCACTCATGTCGCTCATTGTATATACTATGACATAAGGACTGGCACTTGACTTAGGGTTTGTCTGCTCTTTTCATGCTACTGAACTGCTGCTTCCCTGCTTTCTGCTCTAATCCTCATCCAAAGTGGTCCTACCGGTACAGGATGATCCGAGAGTGACACAGCCACTGTCCTACAGGAGAATAGCAGATCACCCCACTGTGCTGCAACAATACTCGCAACAACTACTGGACGAAGGCATCATAAGCCAAGAAGTATGTGATTGTAAACCTCCTCTCTCTGGCCAGTTTGACCTGGTGCATTTGAGGAATGTACTCTTGTATACAGAATGTTA
This sequence comes from Spirogloea muscicola, assembly GCA_009602725.1. Taxonomy (NCBI): domain Eukaryota; kingdom Viridiplantae; phylum Streptophyta; class Zygnematophyceae; order Spirogloeales; family Spirogloeaceae; genus Spirogloea; species Spirogloea muscicola. The sequence goes on along the minus strand of WELB01000075.1, from coordinate 215,622 downwards.
GGCTAGGCTATGGTTAGAAGATCGTACTCTCAAATTTGTGTATGGTGCGCTCTACAATTCCTTACAGCCAGTCTGATATGCTTGATTGAAGAATGGCCTGTACATAGGCTCAAATCTTGTTGTAAGTTATTATCATAGGTATAGCGGATGGTCAGTGACCTGGACATGAGGATCAAGGACTCATATATTTCACATTTCGTCAACAGATGATCGATAACTGGACGACAGGCATGCTGGCAAATTTCGAGGATGAGTATGCTCGGGTCGAGGAGCACTCTCCCACGCCCCAGGACTGGCTAGCTAGCAACTGGCAAGGTGCAAGCGCTGGCAAGCATAAGCTTCAGAAGGAACCCAATAAACAGCTTAAGTCAAATGCAATCTGTCTTGAAATAAACCTATAGACTGCATGGCAGAAGGCGAGGTGCTCGCTTCACAGCAAATGGATGCCGTGACACAGGGCAGGCATTGGGGTCGCTGACCAAAGATCGGGTGGTACAGCCGACTGGCCTGCCAGAAGTGACCCTCCAACGAGTGGTCAGCCCCTCTGCGTGACCCTACACTCTGCACAGGCTCAGCAAGGTGTCTTGTCCTTCCATCAGTTTATGACTGTCGTACATCTGTGGGTCTGCCTTTGTGCAATGATTCAACATTGTATGGCAGGCAAGCAAGGGCTCATGCAGCCCAACCTTGCTCAAGCTTGCTTGGCGGGAGAACTCTCGAGGCCACTTGCGAAAGGATGCCATTGCTGGAGAATGGAGAGCTGTCCTACAAGGACACATGGTTGTTGTATTGGAGCTGTGATGCGCCAGTCGTCTTATAAATGGCGCTATCACAATGTTGCAGGGAAGGGCCATCTGCGTGGTGCCTGAAGGATTCAACCTGCACCCAGATGTGAGAATCTCCACACAAATTGTCACATCAAGCAGGCTGCATCATCATCTGCTCTTTGGTTTCACCATAGCATTGTCCTTTGAGGAGGTAAGATGTAAGCAACACATTTTCACTATGACATCAGGTCAGTCTCACAGGTCACAATATCTTCTCTGTGTGAAATTGCCCTGTTTTCAGGTGGCCCGGTTACTGACATCCAGGTCGAGAATTTTGATATTTACGAAATTTTGTACGTTTTGGATAGAGCATAGTTATAGAGACTGGGAAACAGATAGACTTTGCCATGGCAGAGGCGCTAGCATTTGGGTAACAACTTCTCAAACATTATATAGCACGTGGAAGTATGTGAAGGCTGAAAGGCATCTGTCTCACATGTGTCTGCCTTGTCAGTGCTCAAGTCATTGTTCATGTAGTACTTGGGCTTCTTCATATCATGCTGTTGCTCTTTGTCATTGCGAGCTACCAGATAGCTCTGTAGATTCTATATCAGCCAGAATTACACTAGAATTGTGAGCCATTGACTGGGTCTTCATCCTACATTGCTGATGGCTAACTTCTGATGGTGCCACTGGGGTGCAGGACACTGATGCTACATGCAGACGCATCAATCTCTCAAACGCCGCAGAGCCACCCGCATTTCCCAGTGCGACTGTCTGGGCAGGACTCTGAGAGGGGCACCTTCAATCAGAGGCATGCAGTGCTTCACGACCAGATGACTGCAGAGAGGTGAAAGGCGACCAAAGCACTTGCATCCTTGTGCGTGTGTTTGATTGGCTTTATATCATTTTGAATGGCCTCTGTGGATGCATCATGTAATCACAGCGTCAGGCTATCAGTTGGGAAGTGACTAATTTGTTGTCCACAACTGCAGTGTTGTTTTATACTCTTGTACTTAAGGACCTCTCTTTTCATGCTACAGCACTTGCTGCATGTAAGCATTGTCATCTCTTAGATTTGCACTAAGTTGCTCTGTGGTGAATGTCTGCAGGTACGTGCCACTGGAGAACATTGCTCCGGGTAAACAAGCGCAGTTCATCATCTGTAACTCCAACCTTTCTGAAGCTGGGGTCCTGGGCTTTGAGTACGGCTTCAGCTTGGAGAATGAGAATGCCCTTGTCATCTGGGAAGCACAGGTGTGCCCCATCATTTCCGCAGACGATTGTGTACACATTGTAATGGGGGAAAAGTCATTAGCCTGCTACAGTCAATCTGGACTGCAGCCTTGGACGTGCATGTTAGGTGGTGAATCATAATTGGGCACACGGAATGCCCACGTTCTAAGCTGGCAACTATTGTGGCGCAGTCTGCCTAAAGCTGCTTCCATACTGCTGCAGTTTGGGGACTTTGCAAACAACGCACAGCAGATAATTGACAACTTCATAGCAAGCGGGGAAGAGAAGTGGATGACACCAACCAACATGGTCCTCCTGCTGCCACATGGATATGATGGGCAAGGGCCTGATCATAGCTCTGCCAGGCTTGAGAGGTTCCTCCAGGTGGGACATTGATGGGACCCTTAACAAAGCCATGCATTCAAGCTGCCCTAGACTCATGCTAGTTACTTCTTCTCCAGTGCCAGCATTCTGTGACGATGAGCAGTGAGCCCTTCCGCATGCAATCAGAGCTTGGTATGCTGTTCAATGGTACGGGAGGGTCCGCGTCTGTGCCAAAATGCCACGCAGTTTCAAGCTTTGGCAATCTCATACTTATCAAAGGCAGGGAAGTGAAGAGGCAGAACAAGGAGTAAAGAGGCAGAACAGAGAATGTTCTCTAGCTAAGTAGGCACTATCACCATCAAAATTGCAAACGTTGTGAAGCTTTTTGCCCTGTGTTGGTGATGAGCAGCTCTGCAACGACGACCCAGACTACCAACCTGGAAGAGACCCTCGTCATGAAGCTGAGATCCAAGAGGGGTTCTTGGCTGCAGACAAGGGAAACAAGGGCTTCTTAGAAAGACAGGATTTGATCTCCTTTCTATCGGGAACCGGGAAGATGAGCACAAGAAAAGCAGAAGAGCTGTTGCAGAATAATGACTTGGGCAAGTCAGAACGCATCAACCAGTGAGCACACTATGTGCCATCTACTGTAGGAGCGCTGCTTATGCTTGTGTTGTGCCAGACCAGTTCTGCTTGCAGGCGCTAAAATTTTGTATGACATGCTGGCACCTCAATCTGCAGACAAGATTGGTCAATAGCAATGATAAATTGGATGCGGCGCAACATGGAGAAGGAGCACAACCTGTACTAGTGCATTCACATAGCGACCTCCATGGATTGCAGCTGTATTTGCCATTGCTGACCTGCATTGTTGCTCTGTAGCGTCTAGGCATGTTGTAGGCAGGAATATGAGACTCTCTGCTTGAGTTGAATGACTCAAAACTTTCTCTTCCTCATTCATTGTGCACTGCCCACCCTTCCTTTTGGCTTGCAGATCCATTGTGAATGTTACCAACCCTGCAAATTACTTTCACGTCCTCCGCCGGCAGGTATGATCACAATGTGTAAGAATCTTTGATGAGACAGAACCATGTAGGCTGCCTGCAGCATGCTTCTCGTGTGCAGCGGTCCTACATGCATCTTGAGTAACATGCTGAGCACCCCACCTCAATTGTGCCTAGTGGACTTGCCGAACAGATGTACAGACCCTTCTCGAAGCCCCTAGTGGTGATGAGTCCAAAGGTATGAGTCATGGGCTTTCTGGGTGATCCTTTTCAGTGCACCTTTCCTTGTCTGCATCTCTTGCATGGCCTAGGCCTGCCTTCAAGGTACCTTACCAGCACACAGGCTGGAGAACAGCTTTGCAGCATCAGCTTGACTTAAGGCATGCTATGCGAATGCTGCTGATTCGCATTGCAGTACTTGCTTCACCACAAAGCATGTGTTTCAAGCCTTTCGGACATGACCGAGGGTACATACTTCAGGTCAGCATTGCTACTTTTACATATTCGGATCAAGTCTGTGTCACATGGCACAGCTTCGTCATTTTGTGGCCACTTTGCAGCTCCTGATACTAGTCAGGGGCCTGATTGTCACTAAAGTGTCGGCTGCTCTACTCTTCTGTACTCAGGAGAGTGATAGCTGATGGTGAGAGGGCTGACAATCTTCGCCATACCCAAGACTTCCTGCTTCCGCGGCAGCAGATGAGGCGCATCATTTTGTGCTCTGGAAAGGTGAGTCTGGTTCTGTGTGATTCTGTCTGAGTGCAAGTGAGGTGAAGGCCACTGACCTCAGATGCACTGCTTGGCTCGGCAATGCTAGACAGCACTTGCTTTGTCAACAAAGTTAGGAGCTCCGGAGGCTTGTTGAGATCTTTATGTCACTTTTAGTTCTGTACAATTTACGAACAGCAGTTACAAAGCTCCGCCTCTGAGACACTGCAGGGCGTTCAGTGCAGATCTACTATGTCTTGGCTCATGCTAGGAGGGCGCACAAGTTGAATGATGTAGCCCTCGTCAGGCTGGAGCAACTTGCGCCGTTTCCTTACGACCGTATTGCGGTGGTCCTGCGGCGATATGACCGCACAGCGAACATCCTCTGGGTCCAGGTCAGCAGCCCAGAATCCTAAGTGATTGTCATTGTTGAGAGTGGCCTGCATGATCTGCCGTGCACCCATTCCAAGTAAGGGTAAACTTTGGTAAAGTATAGCAATGTTTGTGCACTCTTGGCCTGGGCAGGAGGAGCCAAAGAACGCAGGTGCATGGCCGTATATGCAGCCGAGATTGACGACGACATTACAGCAGCTTCTACCCCCCACCCCAGAGGCAGCTACTGGGCATCGGATTGTAAGATTCGTGGGTAGGAGCCCGTCCGCGGCGACGGCCACAGGCAGCTTCGAGCAGCACCAGGAGGAGATGCGGGGAATTGTGGATGCGGCCCTCCACGGCCACTTTGACTCACTTTCATAACTTAAGCACAAATAACGCACCTGAAATTCCGACAACAAAGCTTAACAACGCTCAGACAACGGGCTAAGTCCAGCATCATGCATTGGTGACACGTTTCTGTCCTTGTCGTGCTGCAAGAGGAATATTTAGAAATGTCAGCGCGCATGCGCATGCCCAGTACAAGCTGCACCAAGGTCTGGTCACTTTCGGCAGTTTGTTGGAGAAGCAAGAGTCGTTGATATGCATTCATGCTTATGCAGATATGTGCAAGACCTAGCTTGCTGTAGTGGGCTACTATGAGAAGAAAATAGACTCTTCCAGTAGAGGGCGATGGCTAAGAGTGGCCAGCCCAAAGACAAGAAGGAACTGATCATGAAGGGGCCAGAAAAGAGCTAAAGCACACAGCGACTCAAGTGGCCCCTATGGCGGCCCAGTGGATAGCTTGGTTTGGCTGACAGCGTTGCATTATAATCACTTACACCGGCGCACATATCTGCAGAAGCAGCTGCATGGCAGGGGCCTACGTCAAGTTTATCTTAGACAAGCGAAGCTAGTTCTGCGCCTGGCTCGGCGGCGGCACCCGGGACACAGGACTTGGGGCTACGCCAGCGGCAGGACTCTCGAGAGCCACCAAGCATGCCACCATTCAAAGTTGCAATATAGATGCAGACCACAGGGCTTCAAGGGTACAGGCGCGCAATGCAGGGCTCACGGCTTACGGCTCAAGGCTCACGGCTCACGGCTGACGGCTGAGAGCTCAGTGTGCTGGAGGCCTGACACCTTTCTGAACCTGGGCAGCAAGTGCTGCCATCGAGCTATAGTTCCGCTGAGGATTTCTTGGTGCAGACGGCAATGCGGCACAGGAGGACGTTAGGACAGAAGCAGGTCTTAGAGTGAGCCGCGGAAGAGTTTGTGGGTGCTGCGTCGCGGTGAGCCCACGCCCATGGCGACGGCGGCGGCGGCGGCGGACACGGCAGCACCTCCGAGTGGGGCGGCCGAGCGCGCGGCGGCGCTGGTGGCGTTCCTGCGGTCGCATGAATGGCTGTGGGGGATCCACCTCGTGGACTTCTTTGCCGTGAGCGCCGCCTCCGCCGTGCCTCGCCTCCGCAGTGTCGAGCGCTCCCACTGCTTCCTGCTGGCGTGCTTCGCTGGCTTCTGCCACTACAATCTGTTCTTAAGGGTTCAGGATGGGGGTCAGGAGTTTAGGGTTCAGGGTTGGGGTCAGGGTAAAGGTCCTTCGTACACATTCTTCAAGTTGGAACATGCTGGGTACTGAGTGCCCACATGGGCGCGGCGTGGCGCTCGCCCATGGGCCATGGGTGAGGCCCTGGAGGCGAGAGAGCTGATGCCGCAGTGCGCCGGTGGTGCTGCAGCAGAGGTACTGGGAGAAGCTCGACCCCGCATGGCTGCCCCACCTGCGCCACGTGCCCGTGTGCCATCTCCTCCTCATGCCGGTCGGCGTCCACCAGGCAGGGCCCCACTGCCAGCTAGCTCGTCTGCAACCTACTTAAAGTGGTAAACCAAGCAATCAACTAAATAGTTAATCAATCTCCATCTCCCTGACCATGCCCTTAATCATGAAATATAAGTTGCAGCTCCAGGACCTCCTGCCTCATTTCCAATCTAGTCCTGAATGGTGTCAGGCTTGCAGCTCCACTGTGTTATGACAACAAGAGCCACATGCAATGAGCACAAGCTGCAGCCTCCTTGCCTGCTGCGCCGCAATCCAAGGCCAAAGTATGCATTGCATGCAGGAAAGCTGGCCAGTCTCATTACGTGATTTCGTACGCACGGCGCGAGAGCTGTCATTGCAACGAGCATTGCCCGTGAGCCTCATACTCTGAGGCAAGCCAGCCATTGCCACCGTGCCCATCATGTCGCCGTCCTTGGTCAGGATCGGCGGAGGCATGCCCGGCCCTTTGCGTCTCTCATTCGATTACTTGCACTCCGAGGGACTGCCTGCAGGAGGGCACAAGCGAGAGCACAACGCTCGGGACCGTGCTCTCACAGGGTATGACACCCAAGAAGCGGCATGAGGTGGGCGCCCCCCGCCTGCTCTGCATCGCCGGTGACGGTACTCAAGCAGGCTGCCACACATCGTGCATGACGGTCTCTTCCATCTGTCAAACTTGTAGGTCCAACTCCCAGTGGTTTCTGTGTTTGGAGTTGCTTCCTTACCTCCCACTGTGGCTATGGAAGCAACTCTCTGACACCGAGATCCTGAGAGTGCAGGCAAGGCAGCCAGGGAGCCCCTCTGAGTACCATCGGCTGTTGTCCTGCAGGCAGAGCGCCTGGCAAAGGTCGTCGCAGACCTGGCGCGCAGCTCAGGAGCCAACTGCGTGATCGACTTGGGGGCCGGCCAGGGCCATCTGGCCCAGGTCCTCACCTTCCGGCACAAACTCAGGGTCGACGCCCTTGACGCTGTTGCTGCGTATGCAGACGTCACCTGCGCTCGCGCAGCTCGCGTCGCTAAGCACCTGATTTGCGAGCGCCGAGAAGGTACAGAACATAAAACGAGAGCCCCAGAGCTTCCCAGACATGGCTTCAGACTCTTTGCCAAATTTCCACAACACTGTTAACCTTGCAGCCATCTGTTGACCACTTAGCCTTCTAAATGATTGACTCATAATATACAACGATATTGAATTCACTAAGGTAGTGCCAATTCTTGAGATTTAGCAGGTGTTGACAGTGGAGCTGTTTCTTTGGTCTCTGCCCCCACTGCTGTGCCCCTGCACATTCCAACCGACACCGGCACCGCAACCCTCGCGAGCTTCTTGTCTAGCCTCCGCTTGGCAGACTGCCCAGAGGGCTGCAATCCTGCCCTACTCACAGTCAGCCGGTCTCGAGCACTTCTGGTGGGCCTGCATGCTTGCGGGGACCTCTCACCAACGATGCTGCTGTGAGAGCTTGTGCAGGATCACACCAGAATGCATATAACCGCATTCCATTTCAATATCCCTGACCTCTAGATTCTGAGGTTTCCCTGATTTCTTATTGTTACCCTCTCATTAGACTGATTAACCAAGATTGTGTGCACATGTTGGACTTTGAGCAGCACATTCCTGGCACTCCCAGAGGTGGCAGCCGTGGTCAGCGTCGGCTGCTGCTACAACCTGTTGAGCGAGCAAGAGTTCGTCGCAGAATTCAATGACGGGGATCAAGTGGCTGGCATCCTGGGGCGACAGGAGCTCACAACCGTAGGTTACCCCATGAGCCGCTGCATGGGGGACGCACGCCTCCATATTGGCAGGAGCGGTAGAGACCTTGCTTGTCAGGTGAGGCCCTCTTTGCATTCTGCTCATCTTACTTGATGTGATTCAAGAGCCTCAGGTGTCTATCAAGCAAATGTACTTGCTCGTATCAGATCTGCTGCCAACCTCGCATGCCTGTCAACAGTGCAAATGTTGGCAGGATCTTGGCGCCTTCATTGCATGTTCATGGGGTCCTTAAACTTGCAGGACTTTGCATACCGGACTCACCAGTCTGTACACCCTCCTTGGCAGCAGAGCGCTGAAAGGTGGAGGGCGTTGCAAGACGACGAGGCACAGTGCAATTTCTTTGTCCACGCCTGCCGAGCAGCGCTGCAGCTGGTAACACAACACAGTTCCGCAATTGCTGAAGATCGTGACAGGACTGTCTACAGTCGCTTCTATGTCCTTTGTGAGTTAGTCGTAAGTAAGCATGGCTTTGTGTGTAATTTATGTGATGTACATTTGGACATTGCAGGTGTTGCAGCGATGGTATCCGGTGGTGGCTGCGGTGAGGCCAGTGGTGGGGCGGCAGGGCAAGGCTGCCCGCCGACGCCGGCTCGCGCTCCAGAGGCAGCAGGGCCTCCCTCCTGCTCTGCCTATGAGCAGCCCCAATGCTGACACTTGCAAGTCAAGAGAAAGTGACCAAGATGCCGCCGACCTCTGCAGCGAGGACGACGACCAAATGGCGATGGACTTCGTGGCCTACGTGCAGGCTGCACTGGAGCGCCTTGGCCTGCCAATGGTGCCCGTGGAGGACCTCCACCAAACGTGGTTGGAAGTTGCGCCGCATCAGGTACTGCCAATCTCTGTCAGAGCAGCCATTGCTAGGCACCGCTGACGATAAATGCCGCTGCACTCTTGTGGCCTATAAGCACACAGAGTTATGTAACGCTTACCTCTAAGTCTTCGCCCAAAGTCTGAAGTAGCAAACTGCCCGCTGCAGTGGCTTGTGGGCGTGATGTGGGCGCTGCGCGCAGTGCTGGCAAGCCCGCTTGAGTCCCTCATCCTGCTGGACCGGCTGCTGTTCCTGGAGGAAGCGGCTGCAGCGGTCGGACATAACGCCAGAGCGGAGGACGTGGGTGCGGGAGTTGTGACCAGCTCAAGGCTGGTTCCTGTGTTTGACCCCTCCCTGTCTCCGCGGAATATGGCTTTAATAGCCACCAAAGACGTCTGACTTCTTATGTGAATAAGTCTGGTTGAGCAGTCAGCCAGGCGATGAAGAGGATCAATTGCTCACTGTCATGTCCAGCCTAAAGGCATAAACAGAATCTGCGAGTGGGGACAATGCGCCTGTACGGCAGAGGAGACCTCATACTGAAGCAAACAATGATTACTTCTATTGCTCAGTAGCTGCTGGTCAGCAATGAGAGCTTTGGCGGACTGCACAAGCGCAAGCCTTGAGCCTGGCAGCCGAAGTACTTACTACATTAATGCAAAACGAGACCTGCACTTGCTCAACCACGCCAGCAAAGTAGGCCAATGAATGCTAGTTGTTACCACACTGGACCTCAGTCTGATGGTGGCATGCAAGGAGATTGAGCAAGTTCAACAACTCTTCTCCCAGAGTGCGTAAATAGTCCACTGCCAGCCAGAAAGGAGAGGGCAATAGTTGGTTTCCTTCATCAGCATAGCTATCTAGTTTTACAGAATGCAATGCTGAGCTCAGCTTGGGATCTCCGGTATGCTGTCCAGTAGTACCAGGTAGCCTATGTTGACTGAGCAGGACAGTAAGTATGAGATCCCAGCACGCTGTTGCCTGCTGTATCTGTTACTTTACGCTACATGCGTGCAGGCTGGAGGAAACCGATCAAGGCTGATTGTCTACCAAATGCAGGCATCAAAAGGCACTGGTCCTGCTAAGCGGGAACGCTGACTTAGTCACAGATCACCAAAGGAACAGCAGTCACAGCCTAACTGGCAGAGGCCTTGCTTGTAGTACTTGCTCATGCAAAGCCAGGGAACTACTTAGGTGCTGTATAGACTTCTTCATTTCGTAGTAACTCTGAGATGAGCAGGACTGCCAAGCGCTGCACCCAATAGAGAAGCAGTACGTTCCTTGTTAATGTTGTTGCTTGCAAGTACAGTGTATGACTGAGCTCACAATCTGCCATCTGAAACTACGAAGCATGAATTCGAGACAAAAAATGCTTTACTCGTTTGGCAGCTACAGTAACATTTTAACGTGGTGGCTCCGTCACAGTCAATCCCATGTTCAAGTGCTTCATGGTGACACTCAATGTGCGGGAGCGAGTTCAGGTCGTTCCTCTGGCTCTGGCCAGGGGACCCGCTGCCCGGACATTGGTTTCTCTGACCTGCGGCTGCTCAACAGAGGATATAGAGTGCCTAGTGGCTATTTGAGTCGCTGTGTGATTGAGCGCTTTTCTGGCCCCTTATACCTTTGTTAACCCTCTCTTTTGGGCTGGCCACTCACAGCCATCGCCCTCTACTGTTGGAGTCTTCCTCTGTAGTACAGCTTTGGTCACATTTTGAGCATCCTAAGCTCCTGTGACTTATTCTCCACGTTTGCTCCAACTTGCAGCTGTTGGCAAGAGGTATTTTGGTGGGCATCCGTAGTAGCCACTTGCTATGCTAAGAGATGGGCTTCCGGCCCCTTCAGACCTTGTCAGTCCTTTTAGGCTGGCCTTCCAGAGCCATCGCCTCTTACTGGACGAGCTTCTTCTCACTTATGCTCAGCTCAAGATACTGCAAGGGCATGCGATGCACAAGTGCTTGCTAGTTGCTTCATATGCCCCACTGTGGGGGCTTCAAGATGAGCTTTGTTGCACAACACTCGTAGTGGCCTGGATGCTGGCATGGCATCCCAGACTTCCACGTTGATTGTGCAGGGAATACATGAGAGAGAAGTGCTATTATTTCAGTCCGTGCAGTGTGATGTCCATGTCTTATGAAACACTCCGTAGTCTTGCACCCACACCCCTAGCTGTTGACAGAATGAAAGACCTGGACGAGGTGAAGCAGCTCGCTCCAATAACCGTCAACAGAGTGTCTCACGGGCTGGGGCTCTCACAGTTTATCGTGGGGCGGCACTGAACAGCCGGGGCTGTAGTGTGGACTCCCTTCATTGTGGTGATAAGCCCATTCCTGAGCTCCACCAGTACCTCATTGCTTCCTGCAACACCCTTCTTAAACATACAAATACAAGAGAGTCTGCTGACAGACTGCCGCACTGCGCCCACACTGATGAGTTGTCCAGCATTCTAGTATGTGATCTCTGACCACTTGAGCACCTCTATTGCAAGGGCCTCCAAGGTCACAGAAGGCCTTCAGTGCCACTGGTTGTCACTGACAGTTGACTGGCAGACTGGTAGAATCACCATATGTAGGCCAGCTCTGCAACTTAGCACAGTCCATGCTGTACACAAGATGGCTATTCTACAGCTCCGACCTACATAATACATTTTAAAACAGTCATCACAGGAGTGCTGATGAGTAAGTGAGGTTAGACCGTTTGCATGTTAGGAAGTTGCCAAGTCTCACCGTAAATAATAGGCAACACTGTACAGCTCGAAAAGCCGACCAACTCATGAGGCATAAAGAAGCTCCTTGAAAAGTCAAAAGTACAGCTATGTACAATCAGCGCAGGTGCGCAGAAGGTAATTACAGGACGCACGGACACTTAGCAAGGCAACAGCCTCCTTCTGCGCTCGAAAGGGTGGCCTTGCCTAGCTATCGCCAAGTGCAGACCTCTCATTGCCCTCAACATTTGAAAGAATTGCTGCCATCTAACTCGTTGTAATGAAGCTGAAGATGGTCCTACAGCCCAAAAAAGAGAGGGAGGGGGGGGGGGGCGGAGAGAGAAGGCAGAGAAGCATCTTCTCCAGGTTACCTACCTCCTAGCTTAAAAGCAAGCCTTATTGAGTACGTCGGTGTCTAACACCTGCCAATGTTGGATGTTACAAAGAGCTGAAACTCCGGGGGGGTGGGGTGTGAGAGAGGTGGAAGTCTGTGCAGCCAATGTGCTCCATCGTGCGTCAGGGAAGTCTGATGCTGCATGCTAATGCTGTACTTGCAATGTGACCTTGTTGAGATCAACTTGCTGGTAGCCTGCGCGGCTCAAAGGAGAAGCTGCCACGCTCCTTTGGCAACAAGAAGCATCCCCAAACAGTGTGGCCAATCGAAGGCAGTCGTTGAAGACAGGTGCCTCTCCTCTGACATTGGGGGCTGACATTGGGGTCTGCCAACCGCTACTGCCAGCGCTTGTTACAGTATGTACATCCATGGTGGGTGCCTGAGATTGCTTGCCACAATCTTAGCTGCAACCTTGAGCACGACCTGCTCACTGCATAAGTGTAGTCAAGGACACCGTTAATCGTCCGCAATGGGTGCTCAATGTTGATCGTAGCACGGCGTGACGTCGCAGTTCACTGGCATGCCACGGGCTTGCGGAGGAGGACAGGCAGCTGCCTCTTGGAGCTGGCTTCACCCACAAACTCTTTGCCGGTGCTGTTGTGCTGCTGAGTGCTGCTACGCCTGAGGAGGACAATAACCTTCTTCTGCCGTAGATCTGGGCCACCAACAGCAGGTGGGGACCCCGTTGCAACGGACCCGCGCTCAGTGGGGCAGAGGAAGTCGCTCAGGATCTGAGGCAAGAGATGGCACGCCAATCTTCGTCAGAGTTCGTTCACTCGATTCAGTCAAGTTCCAGAATGCTGCAAAACATAGGTGAGGTTGACCAATTAGCGAAAGCAAATGATCACGATGCCTGCTGTGGCAGGAGCTTTGCCCACCTGAGGGAAGTCCGCAGAGGCGCCGGGTCCGACGGGCACAGATCGGCCAACGAGGCAAAGTGCAGCTGCTGCAGCACTGCGCCTGAGGAGCGCCCTGGCTGGGCGAACTTTGGCCACGCGCAGGACGAAGTCGGCCATGTACTCGGCCTCAGAGCATAGCAGCGATGGCTGGAGGCGGCCCCACAGGCTGCGAGCCGAGGCATCCCTCAGGCTCTCTGCTCCGCCGAGTACACGCTCCACCATGGCCTGCTGCACCAAGATCATGCAGCCTTTGACGGCGCCCTCGGGGAGCCCAACAGCTTCACAGAAGTGATCAGGCGTCCTGCAAGAATGAAGGGAATGCATGATAAAGGTCAATTATGGCTGCCCATGTATATGTGGATGTTTATTCGATGAACATGCACAATCTTGCACAATCACGCACGGTACTGTAGGCAAAGTGCATATGCCTTTGGACAAGCAAACAAGAACCAAGCTTGACATCTATCCAGCACATGTGCCTTTCTTCATAGCCAAAGAGGATAATCAGTCGTACCTTGGCGAGGTCTGGCTGCGGTTGGTGGCCAGGAAAAGGCAGGTGAGGCCAAGGACCTCAAGTTGCACGCAGTCCAGCCGGCGACGGCCCTGCCGGCGTGCGTCCTCGCGGCAGATGTCTAGGAGAAGCACAGCCAGGTAAAGCTCCGAGACACGGACTTGCAGCTTCAGCATCGCCTGAGAAACAGCCAATAAGAGCCGACTGAGACTCCACCTCAAGTTGCACCACTAGCGAACCGTAAACAATCAAACAAATTGACTGCTCCTAGCAGCTAGTAGCAGCGGAAGGTCAAGGTCTTCAAGATGGATGGGGGGTGTTCTGATCTCAATGGGCGAGCACTTTCTTCTGATCACCAGTGATCTGATCAGATTAAGTCGACAATACGTTGTAATAAACATCAGAAGAGAAACTCACAGCAACATCAATCATGAGGCAAAAGTAGGGTAGGGTTGCAACAATCTGTATGCATCACACAGCAGGAACTTACCTCGGTGAGCCAGTTGATGAGGACTGCGCGGCAGTCATCGGCTGCCAGCGGTGGGGGCTGGACGGCGGATGCCAGCGGCTTGCTGAGATTGCCAACTGACACCGGGCTCTCAGCATCAGACTCCTCATCACTGCAGGACGGCCTCTGTCCAGAGGCCATGCTTGCTGACCGGGAGCTGCCGTCACCAATGTCCGCCTCCGACGAGAGCGTGCCATCGTCGTCATCAATCCAGTCCGTGGCTTCAGCGTCGCTGCCAGCGGAGTCCGCTGGGGCTGGGGCTGGCGATGACACCACAGGCGGTGGCCAGCGAGCGTTGCCCTTGGTGTACGCATCCTGCAGAACGAACGGCTCTGCGGCTGTGTGGCGCTGGCGACGACGGGGCGGAGGTCCAGCTCGGCGGGTCGTCGCGTCGGCGGCGTCGAGGGGGCACATCAGCGCACTGCTGTGACTGCCGGCGGAGGTCTTGCCGCTGCCGTCGCCTTGCGCCAGGTCGGTGCTGTCAGCACAGCCCTCGGCAAGCGCCGAGGCCGCCGTGATGTCGTCGCAGCAGGCAGGCGCCAGGCGCTTGCGCTGCCAGAGCGATGGCAGCGGGTAGCCATCGGGGCCGCCAGGGGTGACGGCCGCTACGCGGCGCTTCGCCACTGCACTGCAAGGGGGCACGCTGGTCATCCTGGCACGACGGAGCCGCCCGCCCGCCCCCGCAGCCGCCGCGGCCGCCGCCNGGCTGCCGCGGCGGGGCAGTCGGGGGAGGGAGGGAGGGAGGGGTGGCGGAACGGGGGTCTGGAGGGAGGGGCCGTCGTCGTCACACCTGTTGGCGAAACGGTGGCCTTTTCCGCCCCCCCACACCCCCCTGTTTATTGAGCGGGTCAATCTGCTGTAGGTTATGTAGATTTTTAGATGTGCTTGCCTTTGTACCTGGCCATTTGGCCTACATTTCTTTCTAATACACGATCTATTCCTGTTTACTTTGCCCTACACTCTGCCTGAACAATGTATCGGCTTGAATTGGCCTCCATTTCATTTCATGCGCCCCGCGCGCTCCCCCCTGGCGTGATCGGAATGGTCGTGACACCGGGTCACCCCCTCCCGCCAGCTACCGCGCCCTCGCGCGCGCTCGCCCCGGCTGCCCAAATTTGGCGACCTCGCCGCCGATAGTTTATGTGGGCTAATGACATATGGCCCCATCTCGAAATTCTCGGCTCGAAATTCCAGGCGCGAGCCACATTCACCAGTTCCCCCCCCGCATTTGATAGATTCAATGAGCTTACTTCTTCTACTTTTCCCCGTCCCAGGCGGCGGGAAACGGCGCCAAGCAGCGCGCGGCCGCCGAAGCGGGCTCCTTTTGCTGTCAATTTGGAAGAGCTTTTTATCTGGAATACCCAACTTTCTTTCTTGGGGTTGGCCGCCCCAAGAAAGAAAGTTGGGTATTCCAGATTTGAAAAAAAGGCGGAAAGTAAGAAATCCTTGAGTAAGAACATGATGGAACGTTGAGCCAGCGGGGAAGGTGGTGGGAGCGAATATCGGGCGGCCGGCAGTTTTGATGCGCCAATCAACCGTGGCCAGAAAATGGGCATCTCGCCCTCGCGCGCGCGCCCTGGATTCGAACTCTACAAGCCCCTTCTAGGGCTTCCGGGGCCCCGAGCGCGGCTCCGAGCCGTCCGATCGGCAGCGGCCCCGCGCGATCCTTGCCGTCTGCCCACTCAGGGGCCCGGATATTCGCGTCACCACGGCCGCGTGCGGGGCCGCGGCCGGAATCCCGCGCCGCGCGCAGCACCTGCCGCGTGGCACGGCGGGGCATCGCGGGCGCGCCGCGTGGCGCACGCGCGCGGAGGCTCCCCGAGGAAGCATCCTCGCGATGCGCCCGCCCTGCCATGTCCTGAGGGGAGGCCTGTGGAAAAACAAGCACACAAAGAAACGAAGAAGTGGCACTCCCAATGGGGGCAAGGGCACACAAAGAAACCGCTTGCCTTCGCGGTTCACTTGCGAGCAGGCCGAGCTTTGGCGGCGGCCTCCGGCTTCCGTCAGGGTGATAGCTTCCCGGCAGCTAGTCTGTCGGATCTGAGGCTCCTCACTCGTACTTATTGAGTGATCCATCCTCCCCCTGTTTTACCATTGCATCCTCAGGCCCCTTTGTAGCTGCTCACCGCTCTTAGGCCCCTCTGAACCTTTGTGAATTCTTTTTGGGCTGGCTTTTCGCAGCCCTTGCCCCCATTGGGAGTGCCACTTCTTCGTCAGGGCGACGTCTCTCCGCCGGCTAGCTACTCAGACTTGCATCTCCTGACTAGAGGTTACTGAGCGTTCCCTGGCTGATGTCTTAGTCCTAGTCCTTAGTACTCCGGCTCCTTCGGACCTTGTCCATTCCTTTGGGCTGGCCTTTCCAAGCCATCAGTCAATCTGGCCGCGCTTCCTGCTTTTTCGGGTTGGCTTTTAACAGCCCTTTCCCCCCATTGGGAGTGTGCCACTTTCATTTCTCCCGCCCTCGTCTGGGCTCCATTGTATCCTAAGCACATTCTTGCGGTCCTTGCTCTCGCTGCGGCCGCCGGCTTTCGTCAGGAAAAATCTCGTGTATTTGAAACAAACGTGGGCCAAATGGCGAAGTACAACGGCAAACACTTCTAAAGATCTACATATCCTACAGCAGATTGACCCGCTCAGTAACCACGGGTCAAATCATAAAGGTCGCTAATCGATGCATGAATGTCAGATACTGAATGTCAGATACGAAGCCCTTCTGCCACCAACTAGGGGGATAGTTTCCCGGCAACTAGTCTGTCGGATTTGAGGCTCCTCACTCGTAAGTACTGAGTGGTCCGTCCTCACCCCGTTCTGAAATAGCTTCTTCAGCACCTCTTTCTTTGGCTTTAAACATTGTCCATTCTTTTTGGGTTGGCTTTGCCAGCCCCTCTTCTCAGTGGGCGAGCACCTTCTTCTTCTTCAGGCTATGTCAGAACGTAGCTGCTAAGCGTTTCTTGAAGAAAGTGCTCGCCCATTGAGGATAGGCGCTGGAAAAGCCAGCCCAAAAAAGAATGAACAGAGTACGAGAAGCCAGGGGAAGCGCGACGAAAACCAAGCACACAAAGAAACCAAAGCAGCTACGAATCACTCAGTAACCCCTGCTAAGCAGCCGCAGATTAGAGATGCTAGGCTCCTGGAAGTGGGTCCCCTGGCCGGAGCCAGAGGCAGCAGCGAGGGCTCGGCCAGCACGAAGGTTGGCCCCTTTGAAGTTTTGTCAAGTCTTTTTTGGGCTAAATTTACACAGCCCTTGCCCCCATTGGGAAGGAAATTCCGTGTATTAGAAACAAATGTAGGCCAAATGGCCAAGTACCAAGGCAAGCACATCTAAAGATCTACATAACCTACAGCTGATTGACCCGCTCAATAACCACGGGTCAAAATATAAAGGTCACTAATCAATGCATGAATACTAGATGCTAGAAACAGAGCCCTTCTGCACCAACTAGAGCTCGCCCAGCTTTCTGGTGCAAGGCACTAGCCTGAGCACGCTGCAAACAGGCCGATACTCGTCGTCGCAAAAGCGACAGATATGCAGCTGGCAAGCCCAAAAGTGGCATTCCCATTGGGAGGGCCACTTCTTCCTTGCACAATGCCAGTGGGTCCCTAGGTCTGAGCAGAGGTTATTGAGCTTACGCTTTCTTTTATTGAGCGTCCATTTGCCGATGTCACGGAGAGTAGTTCCGTTACTTGTTCTGGGCTGGCCAACAGCTATCGCCCTCTACTGGAAGAGTCGTTTTTGCGCCTTCCGTCCCTAGCAAACCTGGTTCGTTTCTTTTGGGCTGGCCTCTTACTGCCATTGCCTCACATTGGACGAGCTATTACTTTGTAGCAACCGTCTCATTGAGAAGGTTTTCCGCTCCTGTGGGCCTCGTGTGGACACCATCCGGCCCTTTAGACCTTGTCCATCCTCTGGGCTGGCTTCTCACAGGCACTGCTGTCAATCTGAAAAAGCTGTTTCCCTCTTGACGTGCCGTTTCTTTCTCGAAGAATTTAAGTGGGCTTGGCCTGGGGCCTTACTTGCGCATCCTGGCCCTTGTAGACCTCGTCCATGCCCGTCGTTCTGGCTGGCCATCCACAGCAAGGACTGTAGGATGTCTTCACAGCCGTCGCCATTTTCCAGAGTGCAATCTTAGTAAGGCGATGGCTGCGAGAGGCCAGCCCAGAAGGAGTGACCAAGGTCCGAAAACCGGAAGGCTGAAAGATGAAATTCCTCTCCGTTGTTTCTGTGAAGGGACGCTCTATATTCCCTAGTATACAAATGCAGATCGGAGTTCGAACTAGAAATAGCTCTACCTATGTAAGGCAATGGCTGTGAGAGGCCAAGCCCAAAAGAATTGACAAGGTCTGAAAAGGCCGGAACTGGAGGGCGAAAAAGCGTCGCCCTGTCAAACACCAAAGGCAGCAGCCAAGAAGCGGCCTGCCCTCAAGTGCGCGGCAAATGCCAACATACACTGCAGAGAGATTGAGAAGCTCTCACCCCCTAGAAGAGTTTGTCATTACTCCTCAGTGAAATAGGCAGAAAGCACACAGTGCGCATGGAGTGAAAGAAAGGCCAAGTAGAGCTAGTAAGTTGTTCAGGCGAAATTGGTAGCAGAGGCGAATGCACAACTAAAGAGGGACTTCAGAACTCCCGGTTGAGCACCGAAAACACCGACAGACTACCTTCGAGAAGCCAGAGTACTGCCACGTGGCGTGGCTCGGTGCGCGCCCAGCAGGCTGATGGATGGCCAGATCCTCGGAGCAGCTCTCATAAGACCACTCTCTCCCCACCTCCAGAAAGGGCTTCATTTTCTTTACATCTACATGATGCATCTTCCTCTCTTTTCCTTGGGCTGGTCTGTCAGTCACCCGCTCTCCAGCAAGGGCGCCATGAGCCAGCCCTGCCTGCCATATGGGCTCAGCTTCTGCCTCGGTGTGCTGCTTCTTGTGTGCAGCCCAGCCTTACCTGGGCTCCGGGGCTCCTCCGGGGCGACTGAACTTCTCTAGCCAGACAAGCTTTTATGCCCCATAATGAATGCCACGCCCCCTGATCTGGCGTAAACAAGCCCCAGAGCCTGCGCCACACACCGCGCAGTTGACACTTGCATCACCACCATTTCTACACGAGCCGAATCTGTACTCTGGTGGCTAGCCCTGCATGCTTAACCCCGAGTAGCTGACACATGCGGAGGTGCCGCAGCAGCAACGCCTGCCACAGCGCCAACAGAAGCAGTAGTGTCACCAAGGCAGCAAAAGATGTGTAATAGCACAAGAAAAGATGCAGCTTTTTCATAGAAGCTAGCAGCAATGGGAGCAGGTATTGCAGCCCAGTCTCCATGTGCACACTGATTGTGCCCTGCGGCAAACAGCTAATGATATGCTGCTGCGACCCCATCGTCCAAATAGCAGAGGCTGCTAATTTACCACTTTTGATCTCTGGCAGACTGGCAGACCCCTGCTGCCACTCCCTTCTTGCTCTTTCTTTGTTGCAACACGGGCCCAAGTTCGCCTTAGAGAATCGCAAGGATGACACACGACCTCCTTCAGCATGGATCCTATTCCGATGTAGCAGCTAGAAGACCAAGAAGTGCGCCCTCTCGCAATTTTCTGGCTGCTGCTTCTCAGTCACACTATGCTGACAGAGGTCCCAAATGAAGCAGATGTGCCTGATAGTAGGATGACTGAAGCAGGACTAAGCCCCATGCCAAAGCTTGCAGCTTTGCCACTGGGAAATGAGCTCCCGTGACACCACTAGCGCGTCCACGGAGCTCCAACCACCAGGACTGCTGAGCGGCCATTTGCTAATGCCAAGGCCCTGGATAAAAGATAGACTTTGTCAGCTTTTAGAAGGGTGCCTTTGAGTGAGACAGTTGCTAGGCAGAGCGACTGATTAGTCTTCACAGGACGTCCCATATGGCCAGCAATGCTAAAAGGCACCTGTGAAGGATAATTTTGGCCTGCAATGGTCTTCTCAGATCCCACCTGCATGGTTCTTGGATGGGCTGCTGCAAAAGGCGGGGCTGCTGCACGCTGTAGCACAAAGGTTTGCTTATGGAGGGTGACTGGAAGGCCCTAAAGCTCCATGGCGGCCACGTCCGCTTCTGAGAGCAGCGTGCCATTCCGCGTACTCATGCGGTCGTATGGCTGTGCCATCCTCCTCAGAAACTGAGGCACGCAGAGGACAGCCGAATTCATAGCCATGAGAAGCCATGGGGGATTGCAGTAACATTCTTGGAAAGTACAGTTGAAGTTTAGAAAGGCAGGCTTGCTCCAGCTCCATTGCAGATGACAAGGGACTTTGCATTTAGCTGCCAGGGCAGACCTCCCGAGCAATGTGCAGGGCCATGTCGGTGCTCAGATTGAGGTGCGCGTCCTTCAAGTGGGTCAGTATCCACGCCGGCAGCTTCGACTTCTTATCGTGTCGATTATAGCTGCACGTTATGTACAAGTGAAGGTGATGTGGGCGTTGCATGCTGCACAGGTGCAGCTCCATGTACCCATTCATCACTCAATGATGTTAGCCAGCAACAATCTCCATCATACTTAGCATCACACAATCCTTTTGCAGCATCCGGAACATGTCATCAGTACCAAAAAAGACTTCAGCACACTTGGAGCATGTCATATTATCTCTACTTATATGCTGCTTGCAGCCAAAGCTCGTGCTTGGATCTCACCGCTTGTCGGCAAAGATCATCATGCCATAGTCGGCCTTGGAGCGGATGACGCGCCCCACACACTGCGCCGCTTGCCTCTGCAAGCACTCAAGGACAATGGGCCATAGGCATGGCAAGCCACCACCTTGCCACCACTTAAAATGCAGCGACACTCAGAAGCTGCAACAGCTTGCACCACCAACTTTCTGTCCTAGCAGCATGAGTTATGGAGATTAAAGTGAGTTATGGAGATTAAATTTCAATTCAATGCAGAAATTCATACCACAGCATCAAATGTCAAAAAGTCGTTCTCCTTAATCTGAAATGTCTCTCTAAGGTACTCCAGGCGTGCCCGCAATATCCTGCCACAAAAGAGCACTACAATGAAAGCTCCATTGTTGGATGCCATGTTTAGCAAATGCTTAGCATGAAGTAGGAGATGTGAAAGTGGGTGAAGTCACAGCTGTCACAGCTGACCACTCACCGACTCAGCGTGTATTGAAAGGGCACGCCGTACATGATCACCAAGCGGCCATAATGACGGTCAAAATCAATGCCCTCTGCAACCTTTCCTCTGGAGATAGGCATGAACACTAGGCCGGCAGTCAATTACAACGACGATGATGCAATAGCAGGTTGGTATGTTGTACAGGTTTTGTCGAGATCGGACTCTGAACGTGCTCACCGAGCAATGGAGAAGAAGACAGCGCCACGGCCACAATCGCAAGCGCGGCGATAGTTGTCAAGCGCCAGGGTCGTCTCGACCACGTCTTGCGTCTCAATAAAGACCAGCTTGTGCTGCATAACCTCCTGCTTACAGCCGAGAGTAGTGGATGACAATCCTAAAACAGGTTAGCATTACTACTCAGCTGAGTCAAATAATATGACAACCTTCTACTGTGGAGTTTATTATCCACGCCCTCAAATTTGGGTGGATAGGCGCACAAGGTTGTGCGGGGCAGGACAATGGAGCTCTATCTGCAGGATCTCGTCAAAAGCTCCTACTTCAACAACCTGAGCCTGAACTTCATATAGACCGGCAAATGTGCGTGTGAAACCTTGAGGACTCCCATCTCATTCCAGGTGTTGATGATGCCATCCATATAAGAGTAGGAGACGAAGAAGCACACTACACCATCTGGCACAGCCGCAACCATCTCCACTAACAAGCGCCCATAATTTCGAACGACGCCGGGGTCGCTCCGCATGTCAAATTTGGTGCTGACTGGCAAATGATCACTGCAACCCAAAAACTCCCGCAGACATGTTTCACATGTGTTAGTATGTAATATAGATTTCTGACAATGCTGTATACTGTGCACGTGGTCAAGACAAGGCTGCTGCATATGACTTACCGACTGGCAAATTGAACCTTCTCACCTGCCCCGAGTAAGGACCATAGGGCACAGGCAGTCGCGAGAGAGCGACATCGAGAAGCTCTGAATGGACACCGGGTTGAAGTTGAGGAGACGTGGGTACAAGTCAATGGGGCTCAGTGTGCCAGACGTGATGACTACCGACTGGAAGTGCTCAAACACCGGCTTGATTGCTAGTGAAGCGTCCAGGCAGCAAAGTTGCATGTCAAGCCAATTAATTCAGGCCAAGTCACGAGTGACAATCCAGAGAACAACTTACATGCAGGCAAAGTGCAAATGCGGTGTTTGAAGTCAATGACCTGAGATGAAACCACTACAATGATAGGAAGACGCCTACTGCTATGACATTGCAGGAGCCAAGCTGAAGTTGTAGCCACTGCGGTACAACACTCCTCAGCATGCCAGATGGGCACAAGGTGCTTGTGTTAAGATCTAAACCCTGCCATAGGGCACTGCTATTCTCTGTCCATCCTCATGTAACAGAGATCGGACCCTTAGCCTCTCATTATTCCATATTTCACATGAGATACTATATAATGTATTGGCTGGCTGACCTGCAGGACAGGGTCGGGGATGTGGGGCATGCGCTCGTCAAAGGGCTCCATGATGACAGCAAAGCCGCGCTGATACGTCCCAATGAGTGTAGCAAAGTCACAGACACTCTGAAGGTACATGAACTCGTCCGTGTTGGTGACCTCCAGCGTGAGGAGCAGCGACTGCAGTCGATCATAGCAGAAACGAAGCGTCTTCTGGTCGATGCCAACGACCGACTGCAGCGATGCGAGGAAAGACGTGGGCCCCTCGCTCTCCACCTGCCAGCGTGCAAAAGCAATGGTAGAACTCTCAAGATCTAGGCTTCAACATCCTCCTTGGCAATCTAGTACCTGAACCTGAACCCAAAATAATATCCTAAGGTACAAGGGTTATGATTGAAGCAAGCGCTGAGCTATGTATACAGTATACGATGTCGCTTGACTGCAGTCTCTAAGTTTCAGTGTGCTTGCTAGACCTGATCGGCCTTCATCCGACTCTTGAGGTACTCGATGAAGCGGCGCAGGAAGGCTACAAAGTGCTCGGCGCGCCGGATGTTGCCCGGAACGGCCTCCTTGAGGATGTCGGCTGGAAGCACGGGGTTTGCAAACCACGTGTCTGATGCTGCAGCACGAGCCAGCAGCTGAATTGCGAGTGAGGAACTCAGCTCTAGACTTGGCAAGCACCGCTGCAGTCAGAAAGCAGAGCACCATCAGTGCTTTCAATAATGGCTGGCTTCTTGCAAAGTGGATGCTGGACAGAGACTGACCAGGAAGGTTGCCACGCTGCGCCAAGCCCTCCACTAGCCGATTGTACTCTGACCGCAGCCGCGTGGCATCGGTCTCCTTAAATCTGGCAATAGCAACATTGCTTATCAATTGAGGAAATTCACTACTATGTATGGAAGGAAGATGCATGTGGCATCAGTGCAGGTGCCCAGGTTGGTGACAACATTGACACCGTGATGACGTGAGACCATCTGTCCAGATCCATGCTGTAGCACATTGTAAGTCCGATTGCCACGTTCAATCAAGACAGAAGCTGAAGAGCCAGGGAAGAGGGCAGAAGAGCTACGTGAGTGCAGGACTCCATCATTTCGTGTAACAATCTGAGTGCAGTATAGGTGGGAACGGCCAAGGCGGGAGAGAGGAGACCCTACTTCTCAATGGTGCTATTGAGCTTGGTCAAATTGCGCGAGGCGCCGTCCAGTGTCTGCTGGCGGAGATACACACTAAGCGCCTCGATGCACACATTGTCGATGTTGTGAGCTTCGTCGACATCGTAAGTAGGCCTTGATCCTTGACACTCAAACCTGGAACTTTGAACATTGATGTGGCTAAAGCGTAGGTTTTCTTATGCAGTATCTACTCGACCCCAAGGTGTCGGGCATCATTTCGCGGGAGTTGGAGAAGGAGTGCGTGGTCGTGTTCGACATGCGCCAGCTCGCAGGAAGGGTCTTCGGTGTTTGCGTGGTCCGAGATCAAAGGCTTATGGTTAAAATCAGGACGTGACAGTAAAAGGCTTCAGGCTTGGGATGGCTTCAAGATCGAGCCCTGTGTCGTGCTT
This sequence comes from Spirogloea muscicola, assembly GCA_009602725.1. Lineage (NCBI taxonomy): Eukaryota > Viridiplantae > Streptophyta > Zygnematophyceae > Spirogloeales > Spirogloeaceae > Spirogloea > Spirogloea muscicola. The sequence goes on along the minus strand of WELB01000075.1, from coordinate 191,701 downwards.
CCTATCTAACATGCGCAAGCTAAACCCTAAACAAGTGAGTCTGTCGCAGCTGGCCAACCGCGATTTGCATGGCCAACCTTCTCCATCTCGTGGACGGTGCGCGTGGCGTATATCAGCTTTCCCATGCCCGGGTTTGCGAGCTGCGTGACATGGTGAGTGAGAAGCCGTCAGTCTGAAAGCCTCGTGGGCGTAGGAGTTCACCCACTGCTTGCTGTCTCACCCTTAACCCTAAGCCTAAACCCGGAACCCCTAAACACCAAACCCTAAACCCTAAATCGTAACCCTACCCCTCAACTCTTAACCATAACCATCGCGGAGCAGGCAGGCCAAGCCCAGCCAGACTGCCAGTGTGGAGCTGCGAGCGGGCTGGCATGGAGGACTTGGTATTAGTGCCTTTTGCAACGCTAATCGTGCAATGGGAAGGGGGGCTATTCAAGGGCTTGGAGCCATTCCGGTTGCAATCTCTGGTGTTTTGGCATCTCAACGGAAACGTGAAGAGATGCTGGGTCGGCCTTAAAGCCCTGAACCCACAACCGCACCCCTATGTCACAGCCGAAGCTTCAATCGTCAGGGGCCGGACATCAATGTAGGAGTAGTCGTCACTATATCTAAGATTAGCGTTAGTAGGAGAAGCCGTGTTCATATCGTTGTTCACGTCAGAACCAGAACCCAAAAGCTTGAAGAGGATGAGCATGTCAAAGGATGTGGGGTTTAGTGGTCGAGGGGCTCAGAAGGCGTGGCACCTGGTAGGAGGTGATGAGGGAGAGCAGCGTGATGGTCTTGCCGGTGCCCGTCGGCATCTCCAGCAGGCAGTGGCCGCGCGCGTCCAGCGCGCGCTTGAGCTCCAGCATGTACGCATGCTGCTCCGGGTAGATGAACTCGTACGGGAAGTACACCGTCAGCCCCTCCAGCTTGAACTTCATCGCGCCGCCGCCGCCGCCGCCGCCGCCGCCGCCGCCGCCGCAGCCGCGGCGCTGGCTGCAGAAGCCGGGGCTCTCCCCGGCAACGGGCTCCGCCTGAGAGGCCGCAAGCCAACACCAGCAGGCGCCACCANGCGCTGCATGCGCCGCCAAAGGCGGCGGCGGTGGCGGCGGCAGCGCCGGCGGCAGCAGCTGAGGCGCTGGCGCCGCCTCCGTTTCGGCCGCAGGCGACACAAGTGTGCTCGTCGCGGTGTACGGCCCACGCCCGGCAGCGGGTCGCCGCGAGGACGCGGAGCGCGCCACGCTCGACGTCCTATGGAAGCCCCGCAGCGGCCTGGCAGGTGGCGATCATTTCCACAATGGCCTCCAAGGCTGAGGTTGAGGGTTCAAGTCCCTTTCTCGGCGCTCCATAATTTTGGCAATGTGGTTTCACAGTTTGCTTCCGGCTCCCAGGTAGGGCAGGGCGGGTGTAGGGTTTAGGGTTTGAGTTTCTAGGGTTCAGGGTTGGGGGTTGGGACTTATGGTTTATAGGCTAAGGCTTTTAGGTTGGTTTGGCCATGACATGCGTCAGGCCTGATTTGGTGACATTGTTGTTGGGTCGGGCAGGGAATGCGGAGCGCGAGGCGGAGCTGGTCGTGCGGCGCACGCTCGAGGCGGTCGTGCTGGTCGTGCTGCATCCGCGCACCAGCATCTCTGTCATCATACAGGTGCGCGGTCGACTGGCGGTACGTCAGATTGGGCATTGCCCATCATGATGCACGAAGTGGGTCAACAGGCCTGCAGCAGCTTTGACAACAACCACTGCTGAGGTGCGCTTGAGCTGTGACAGGTCTGTCACGACGATGGCGCCGTAACCTAGCCTGTGCCGCACGTCGCCTACCTTGTTTGCATTGGTCCTCACAGTCACTGCTGCCTATGTGGACCTTCTCGCGCCTTTGTCTTGTCAAGGTCCGCATGCTTACTCTTGAGATCTGTCCGGCAGAGGACTATGGGTCCATTGGCTTGTCCTGATCTCAAGAGTCATTAATTTAGGAGATGGCCTTGGCCTTTACTGCTGACCTCCAGCTCTTGGCTTGCGCCATCAACGGGGCCTGCGCAGCCCTCGTCGACGCAGGGATTGCCATGAGAGGTCGCATCTGTGAGCTTCTGATCTTTTTTCTCAACTGAAAAGTTCTTGCAGGAGGGCCGCTTTTGGGCAATGCTGTCGTGCTTTGACGCCGTGGCAGGCTGCAATTCTCCTCCTCCTAGCTCAATGCTAAAGCCTGAATTGGGAGCCCTACCTTTCAAAGCCATTTCTGGTGCTGTGTGCAACATTTGGCTCATTATTACTACTCTGCTCGGTTGGGCGCAGATGCTGTGACGTGCGCTGTATTGGAAGCAGGAAAGATCATGCTGGACCCGACAGCCAAGGAGCAGCAGGTTTGTCTTACTCTCTCCACGGGCTGCTATGCTCCTCATCAAAGTGTCGCTACTACACTGGAGGTGCTAGCTTCTGCCTCCTCTGCACGATTTTGCCTCTTATGTACTGATAGTCTATCGCCAAGTCCTTGTATGATCTTATTTCTTGACTATTGATATATCTGAGAAATTAACAAGGGCGGCAAGCTTGTCAGGTTGCGCAGGGGCTGGCTTGTCTTGCGTATAAGAGCACGCCGCTGCAAGTCGAGCAGGGCACAGTGGCAAGTCTGGTTGTGTCAAGCTCCTCCGCACCGCCAGAGGAGGGGGTGACCACCTCCATTACTTGGGGCAGCATGGAAGGTACTCATTGCGACCGTTCAAATTGCTGAGTTAGGCTATCCACAGGTACTATACATTTAATTGAGGGTTTGACTCTTGGAAAACTTGCTGTGACTCAGTGCTTCTCAATCAATAACAACGGGTTTCTTAAGGCTTCCTTCCATTCTGCAGTGGATGATTACTTGGCATGCCTTGCACGCGGCCGTGCTGCCTGCACGGTGGTGAGTGACTTCGACAGGAAGGGCATAGAGCAACATCAGGTGCGCAGAGACAGCTGCGTGAAGAACCCCCCTGAAGTGCTGCTCACACAGACTTTGAGAGCACAGAAATTTGTGACATTGTTGTTTCTGGCCTGCGTCATATGACGTGGCAGATGAGGTCCTTGTTTGGTCTTAGAGCCAGCTAGCACTGATCGTGTGTGCTCATCAGCATCCCACATACTGCTGTCCCTCGTTGAGATTGGCGGCTGTCTGTACCTCGTTTGGGTGAAGTATGTGACTTGTGCACCCTCCCTGCTTCCTCTTGACATCCTCAGAAGGGGCAGCAACGCGAGTCCTGAGTAGGCCAACATATTGAGGACCTGCAGTACGTGAAGTGCACCTCATACCCAGCGTTCAGACTGCTGCAACTACAACGTCTGAGGACTGTGAGTTCTTGATGCTTTAGAAAGGAGGCATGGATGCCAGGAGTTGTCCTTTCATCCTGGGGCTGTACTTGTAATATTTCTGACTGTCCTAGATACAGGGGGCAGCAGATGGACAAGATGGCCTGTAGCACAGCCAGCAGCAAGTCTAACCACGTAAACTTCACGTGCCTGATGAGGTCATGGCTTGCTGAAGGTGTATGGTGGATGGTGATGCTCGACGCATGGCTCTGCCGTGGCGCACCTCGCCGCGTCATGGCAAGGATTGCCTGGGGCACTTGATTTGTTAGATGGGCGTTTATGGCGCAGGCCCCAACACTGTACTTTCTCACTGTGCCTAGTGGCTGGCTGTTGTTGCATACCCTGCCTTGCTGACAATCCTGCCAATTGAGGGCGGGCTTGTCCTGCAACTCTTGCCCATGCCGCAAGCCCAGCGTTGACATTCCTGCTGAGGCCTTCTTTGAGGAGCACTCCCACCACTGTCGATTGCACAATTGAGAATGAGTTACTTGTTGCCGAGGCCATCAGGATATGCAAAATGCAAAGCTCCAGAACTTGCCCACAAGCTTCCTTGGCTTAACATCCAAGATTTTCCTTGTGTAAAGCTCCTGTCTTTAAGAGACTCGTGGGTGTTGCCTGAGAATATGAAAATCACCGCAATCCATTCTCTTTGGGCTGGCCTTCACAGGCATCGCCCCATTATGGAAACAATCATAGCTGCAGCCAGGGCACGACCGGTGCGCAGATGCAAGGCGTGTACCAGTAACCGCTGCAGCGAAAGCGACATGCGCATGCCATACACCTGGGCGAGAGAGCTTGCTGCTGTCATAAGCCGGCCCACAAAAGGACGAACAAGCTCCGAGGTCGAGAGGCGGGCTTTCCTGGTGGTCCTCTCCTTGCTTTGTACTTGGCCACTCAGGCCCTTCATCACTCCATCTCGGAGACTAGTTTCTCTGACCTGCGGGCTGCTCACTAGGGGATGTTGAGCACCCAGTGGCTACTTTGAGTCGGTGTGCGCTAAAACCTATCGCCCTCTATTGGACCAGTCTTCTTTCAGTCAGCAGTTTTCTGGCCCCTTCAAACTTCGGTCCTCTTTGTCTTGAGAGAAGCCGCGCGGGGCGTATGAAATGAAGTGGAGGCCAATTCAAGCCGATACATTGTTCAGGCAGAGTCTAGGGCAAACTAAACAGGGCTACATTTTCTTGGCCTCTACCCGGCGGCCACCCTCGTTCAGCTCCCCGTGTTCCTCACCTCACCAGCTACGCTGCTACAGGCTAGCTTGCCGGTCAGCCGTGGCGGCTCGTGATGCCGCCCAATTAGAAGAAAGTGCTCGCCCATTGAGAATAGGGGCTGGAACAACCAGCCCGAAAAAGAATGAACAGAGTACGAGAAGGGGGCCAGGGGAAGCGCTAAGTAACAGGAACAAAGCTGCTACGAGACACTCAGTAACCCCTGCTAAGCAGCCGCAGATCAGAGATGCTGGGCTCCTGGAAGTGGGTCCCCTGGCCAGAGCCAGAGGCAGCAGCGAGGGCTCTGCCGGCACGAAGGTGCAGCGCCCGGGCCATGGACCTCTGCAGCGAGACGGCCAGGCGCATTCGATACACTTGCCCAATTGCCCGCGCCTGCGAGGCGGCCTACCTGGCGAGCTGGGCTCAGGTTGCAGCCCCCATGGGCCAGCAGTTCCTCGTTCACGGCCAGCGCGCCAATGGAGCGGGCGGCAGCTGAAGTGGAGACTGGCCAGCTGCTCTCCCAGGCTGCCCTCCGCCCTGCCCGCGACGGGCTCCTGCCGGTCCACCCCACCATGTCGGAGCAGGCCGTCCCTTTGTGAGTGAATCGTAGCAGCTGTGCTTCTTTGTGTGCTTGTTTTTTTAAGCGCGCTTCGCGGCCGTCGTCGACAAAGCCGCCTACACCACCGTCGTACTGCAGCTCCCTGAGGCCGACCAGCGCGGGCGCGCGAGACTCCTCTCTGCCTCGTCCCCGGGAGCAGCGGCGTGGCTTCAGGCCCTCCCCCTCACCGACGCCCTCACGCTTCCCGATGAGGTCTTCCGTACTGCAGTCCACAGGCTCCTGGGCTTGCCGCCTCCTTGTCTCCAGGGCGTGCGACAATGTGCATGCGGCGAGCGAGGGGCCGAGTCTGGGGAGCTAGCCGCCCACGTCCTGCGCTGCGCTCACGGCGGCGAGCGGACGGCGGCCCACGACCGCCTCCGCGATGCCATGCATGGCATCCTGGCGGAGGCGGGCTTCTCGGTGGCTGCGGAGCACTCCGGCGTCATGCCGCTACAGGAGAGGGCCGACGGTGTCCACGGCCGGCGAGTCGACCTGGTGGCCACCCCACAGGCCGGCGGGCCACGTCTTCTCCTGGACGTGGTGACCACCGACGCCTTCGACCGCTCCCACCCAGTCCAGTGTGCCACCCAGGCTGGGTATGCGGTCGAAGGCGCCGCTCGCGCAAAGGTGACCAAGTACGCCGACCATCCGCCAGCCGACGCGTTCTTCCCTCTGGCTATCGACACCCATGGGGCGTTGGGTGCTCGGTGGCTCGAACTGCTCCACCAACTTGCTCGTCACGCCGTTGCCCGCCGCTTCCATGGGGAGCCGGTGGACTTCCCCGCCGCCGGGTCGTTGGCCCAGGTGTATCGCATGCGCCTGGCCGTCTCGCTGCAGAGGTCCATGGCCCGTGCGCTGCACCTGCGTGCTGGCCGAGCCCTTGCTGCTGCCTCTGGCTCTGGCCAGGGGACATACTTCCAGGAGCATAGCCTCTCCGACCTGCGCCTGCTTAGCAGGGGTTACTGAGTGGTTAGTAGCTGCTTTGTTTTTTCTTGTGTGCTTGTCATTTCTGCTGCTTCGCCTTAGGGCTTCGCCTGGCTTCCCCCCCCCTCTTGCCTGAACAATGTAATGGCTTGAATTGGCCTCGCTTTAATTTCATGCGCACCGCGCGCCTTCTCCCTCTTCTTGTACTCTGTTCATTCTTTTTTGGGCTGGCTGTTCCAGCCCATATTCTCAATGGGCGAGCCCTTCCTCCTTTTTTAGCGCTTCCCCTGGCCCCCTTCTCGTACTCTGTTCATTCTTTTTGGGCTGGCTTTTCCAGCCCCTATCCTCAATGGGCCAGCACTTTCTTCTTTCATCGACAACCTGCCTGAACAATGTATCGGCTTCAATTGGCCTCCATTTCGTTTCATGCGCCCCGCGCGCCTTCTCTCCTTCATCAAGAAGAAGAAAGAGCCCGCCCATTGAGGATAGGGGCTGGACAAGCCAGCCCAAAAAATATCAACAAAGTAAGCAAAGTGAACAAGGTACGAGAACGTGGCCAGGGGAAAGCGCTACGAAAGACAAGCACTGTAATGTTCCCGCCATTAGGGCGTGCCAACGTTGCGGGAAACCTTCCAGTGTCGTCTCGTCACCGTTGGGGCGTGTCAACGGTGCCGGTGCTATTCCCAATGTCGGACTCGCTCTTGGGCGATCTGCCGCACCCTGTGTGGCTATCCCCGATGTCGGGCTCGCTCTTGGGCGATCCGTCGTGTCCCCATTGTTGGGCCCGTCCTTCCCAAGGTGGGCCCTGGGACGACCCTCGTCACACCCTCGGGGGAGGGGTGACAGGTGGAACGCGATTTGGAGCCGGCCGAGGCCAGACTGTATCAGTCGGACCAACGCCCGAGAGAGAGCCCGCTTGTGCCTACGACGACGACGACGCCCGGCGCAGTGCGCGCCTTCAGGATACACAAGTGCTCGCCCATTGAGAATAGGGGCTGGAAAAAACCAGCCCGAAAATGAATGAACAGAATACGAGAAGGGGGCCAGGGGAAGCGCTAAGAAACAGAAACAAAACAGCTACGAATCACTCAGTAACCTCTGCTAAGCAGCCGCAGGTCGGAGATGCTAGGCTCGTTGAAGTGGGTCCCCTGGCCTTCAGGAGCTCCACGAGGCTGCGGTCCCTGCAGTAGCTTCCTTCTCGGGAGCGCTGCTGGAAGAAGTGCAAGCGCTTGTCGCCTGAGTAACCAAGGGCGAAAAGCGTGTCCGAAAACTGAAGGCCGAACTCCGTGAGTCACAGGTGGGGCGTGCCAAGCCCGCCTCACCGGCCACATTCAGTGGAGAATCCTTCCGCGGCGGCCACAACGCTTGGCTCGCCGAGATTCTTGCGTGGTTCGTACAGTGTGGCACCGGCGCACAACACCGTGTCGAGCTTGCGGCCATTTACCTCTCAGGCCATCCCGCCCAGTGGTGGGAAAGCGTCAACATGTCATGAATCGCGCCCTAGCCCGAGCTCGAGCCGGCGCCCGCGCCCTAAGCCTAAAACCAGCCTAGTCAGCCCTAACCCTAATCTGGGCTCCTCTAGAGGGTTCCCGAGGGACCCCGGGCATGGGAACGTCCTCCTGCAACTTCTAGATCTTTACAGAGGCCCTAGTGAGGCTAGGCTATATAAGGAGGGGGGCCCCTCCTGGGCCCACATCTCCAGCAATCTGTATCCTGCCTGCTCACCTCTCGAGCACTCTGTACTCTTGCCCCTCCAGTAATCCAAGACGCCTTGTGCATCGTGCTTCCAGTCTCTTGATCCTCGCTCGCAGTCCAGCTCCGCGTCCTAAGGCCCCGGGCCTCCGCCCGCCGCCTTACACAAGAAATCATTTACCCCCGTAGTGTACAATCAGTGGGATTTCTTCGTAAGATCGTTGTCAAGCATATACGGCGAAGTGCACGCCGAACTCAATGCGAGAAACGAGCTTGATGTCATCCGCATGAGAAACAACGACTTCGAAGACTATGTGCGGCGGTTGCACATGTTGTTGTCCAAAGTCAACACCAAGCCCATGGGTAACGCTTACCAGTGCCAGCGGTTTAAGGCAGGGCTACCCGAGCACGTGGCCCTCCTTGCCAAATTGTGCTGTAACCTTCCAGCCAGTGGACACTCTGAACCGCTTCATTGAGCAGGCGCGCATCACTTTCGCCATGTATCCCCGCAAGCGTCCCCTGGCAGAAGTCGTCGACCCGGCTGCGCCTTCATCTTCGAAGCGTCGCCCCAGTAATATGCCAAACACCACTGGCAAGCCCTATGTGGGCCCACGGCGCCCAGCCAAGCCCGCGGCCTTTGTCCCCGAGGAGGACCGCGCTTGCTACCGGTGTGGCCAGAAGGGCCATCGCATCCGTGATTGTACCCAAGCTCCCAAGCACCCCGCATCAAGCCAATCCATTCAACCCGGGCCCAAGGGGCAGTATAAAGGCAAGGGCACGTGCCTTTCCTTAAGTACGGGGTGGAGTCCTCAACTGCATGATGTGCGCATGCTCTTTGACCACGTAGGACATGCTTGTCCGCAGTTTCCTGTACCCGTAGTACGCTCCCTGCATACGCTAATGCAAGCTTTGGTGAAAGGTGGTCCCCTTGTTGTCTGGGTTCCCCGCAACCAAGTGCAATCAGCTGCTCAAATGTATCTGAATTGGGTGATTCATCATGGGGCTGACGACCCTGTGTTTTTCATCGTCCGATGCAGGCGAGGACTGAATCCTCCCCACCTAGGGCGGTGACTCTACCAATAGACTTACGGAGAGCCGGCAGGACCCGCAGCGATGAGCTACGGCGACGGGCTGGCAGCAGGCGGCAGCAGCAAAGCTGTGGCGGCGGCGGCAGCAGCAGGCAGCAGCCGGGCTGGCTAGGCAGCAGCGGGCTGTCTCTCTCGGGCGTTGGTCCGACTGAACAGTCTGGCCTCGGCCGGCTACAAATAGCGTTCCACCTGTCACCCCTCCCCCGAGGGTGTGACGAGGGTCGTCCCAGGGCCCACCTTGGGAAGGACGGGCCCAACAATGGGGACACGACGGATCGCCCAAAAGCGAGCCCGACATCGGGAGTAGCCATACAGGGTGCGGCGGATCGCCCAAGCGATCCTTGGGCGACTTTGGGAATAGCACCGGCACCGTTGACACGCCCCAACGGTGACGAGACGACACTGGAATGTTTCCCGCAACGTTGGCACGCCCTAACGGCGGGAACGTTACAAGCACACAAAGAAACAAAAAGAATCTGGCGCGGCCAGATTGACTGGTGGCTGGGAAAGGCCAGCCCAAAGGAGTGGACAAGGTCTGAGGGAGCAAAGCAGCTACGAATCACTCAGTACCCCCCTGCTAAGAAAATTTCGTGTAAATAAACAAATGTAGGCCAAATGGCCAAGTACAAAGGCAAGCACATCCAAAGATCTACATAACCTACAGCAGATTGACCCGCTCAATAACCACGGGTCAAAACATTAAGGTCACTAATCGATGCATGAATACTAAATGCCAGAAACGGAGTCCTTCCGCCACCAACTAGAGCTCGCCCAGCTTTCAGAGAAGAAAGTGCTCGCCCATTGAGAATAGGGGCTGGAACAACCAGCCCGAAAAAGAATGAACAGAGTACGAGAAGGGGGCCAGGGGAAGCGCTAAGTAACAGAAACAGAGCTGCTACGAGCTTTCTGGTGCAAGGCACTAGCCTGAGCACGCTGCAAACAGGCCGAAACTCGTCGTCGCAAGAGCGACAGATATGCAGCTGGCAAGCCCATCTCTGTTCATTCTTTTTCGGGCTGGTTGTTCCAGCCCCTATTCTCAATGGGCGAGCACTTTCATCTCAGCCGGAAACTCATCTGCACGTCGAGTGTAGCCTAGATTGGCAATGTTTTGAAGCAGAAGTGTGGAAACGAGGACCCAGACAGCCATAGATGTCGATTGCCGCTGGCAGGACCTGATCGCATTGGGGGTAATCGAAGTAGTGCCGCAGTTTTCTTGGTTCTGCACCTGCTAAGCTTTTTTAAGCAGGCGGAGGTCAGAGAAGCTAGGCTCCTGGACGTGGGTCCCCTGACCAGCGCCAGAGGCAGCAGCGAGGGCTCTGCCCGGCACGCAGGTCCAGCGCGCGGGCCATGAACCGCTGCAGTGAGACGGCCAGGCGCATACGGTACACTTGAGCCAGCGACCCGGCTGCAGGAAAGTCCACCGGCTTCCCATGGAAGCGGCGGACGATGGCGTGGCGGGCGAGCTGGTTTGAGCAGCTCGAGCCACCGAGCGCCCAACGCCCCATGCGTTTCAATGGCCAGCGGGAAGAACTCGTCTTCGCGCGGATGATCGGCGCATTTGAGCTCCTTAGCCCGAGCGGCGCAGGCGACCGCATACCCAGCCTTGACGGCACACTGGGCTGAGTGTGAGCGGTCGTATGCGTCGGTGGTCACCACGTCCAGGAGAAGACGTGGCCCGCCGGCTTGTGGGGTGGCCACAAGGTCTACGCAACGTGCGTGGAGACCGTCGGCCGTTTGCTGGAGCGGCATGACGGCGGAGATTTCCGCTGCCACGGAGAAGCCAGCCTCCACCAGGATGCCATGCCTCGCGTCCCGGAGGCGGTCGTGGGCCGCTGTCCGCTCGCCGCCGTGGGAGCAGCGCAGAACATGACCGGCCAGCTCCCCAGGCTCGGCCCCTCGCTCGCCACAGTCACACTGACGCACACCCTGGAGACATGGCGGCGGCAGTCCCAGGACCCGGTGGACGGCACTCTGAAATACCTCGTCTGGGAGAGTGAGGGCGTCGTGGAGGGGGAGGGCCTGGAGCCACGCCGCTGCCCCCGTGGAAGAGGCCGAGTGGAGTCGCTCGCGCCCGCGCAGGTCGGCCTCGGGGAGCTGCAGCAAGGTGGTGGTGAAGGCTGCCTTATCCATCGCAGCTGCGAAGCGCGCTTGGACGCGCAGGTCGGCGGTGTGCGCGAGGTGCGCAAAGGAGACCGCCTGGCCTGCCAGGTCCGGGTGCGCCGCGAGCAGCTCCTGGTGGGCGGAGCGTAACGACGCCTGGAAGGTTAGCACACCCGTTTCTACCTCCACCACCGCCTGCTCCAGCGCACGCCGGGCGCGGACCAAGAAGCGCTGGGCCGTGGAGGCTGCTGTCTGCGCCCAGCTGCCGAGGTACGCCGCCCGGCAGGAACGGACGAGTGGGCGCAAGCCGAGACCGCCGTAACTGAGGGGTAGCGTCGCCTGATGAAGAGCGGCAGGCTATTGGGGGAAGCCCTGGTGGCAGACCAGGGCCGCCAGGCTCTTCACCATGCCTGCGTTGAATACCCGGCGTACGCCGTGAGTGCCCCTGGGGGCGGCGGGATGGCCCGCGTCAGAGATTGGGGCCTCAGCGCAATGGCCTTGGTCAACATGGCCAGAGCCAGCTGATATCCGGGGAGCCGGGCCGCAGGCTGAAGGTGCTCCTCGAGGCGGGCTCGCAGCTGCCCCTCTACGAAGGACGGCGCGCCGATGAGGACCCCCAGGAGGGTGAAGCCGTCTGCTGGAGTCAGGTCACCATCGCCCGTCGCTTCCATGGGGAGCCGGTCGACTTCCCTGCAGTCGGGTCGCTGACGCAAGTGTATCGAATGCGCCTGGCCGTCTCGCTGCAGAGGTCTATGGCCCGGGCGTCGGACCTTCGTGCCGGCAGAGCCCTCGCTGCTGCCTCTGGCTCTGGCCAGGGGACCCACTTCAACGAGCCTAGCCTCTCCGACCTGCGGCTGCTTAGCAGAGGTTACTGAGTGATTCTCCTGTAGCTCTTTGGATTTTGTCCATTCTTTTTTGGCTGGCTTCTGCCAGCCCCTCAGCTTCAGCTTCCCTCCAGGCCTCCCTCCCTACTCGCATGGGCGGCCTTGGCTGCCGGTCGTTGGAGCAGACGGCGCAAGCAGCCTTCCTGGGCTGCTGGCACCAGATCGCCTCCCTGCTCCCCATGCGCTTCCCTTGCCTCCACGACCCTGTACGCAATGTGGAGGAAGGCTCCTTCCCCTTCCAAGCGGATCTGAGGAGCATCCGCGACTCAGCCATCAGCTCTTTCCCCTCTCTCCAACCCCTACTCACGCCATTCTCCACCCTCGCCCAAGCTTCTGATAGAGGGGCACAATCCAGACTGGTTACGGCAGTGGAAGACGAACGCCGCAGAAGGTTGAGGAGGCTGCCAGAGATTCAGAACAATCCGAGGAGCTTGGCAAGACTCACTTCTCTGGCCACACCTGGTGCCACTGACTGGATCACCTCTCCCCCCGTCGCCAACGCCTTCAGCATCAGCTCCGAGGCCTTTCGGACATCGCTTCAACTCTTCCTCGGCCTCCCACCTAATTGCCTGATTGGGGTGCGCCAGTGCGAGTGCGGCTTCCGTGCAGAGGGTGCTGTGCTCGCCACTCACATGCTGAGATGCCCCACTGGACCAGAAGTGGTGGGCATTCACAACCTCCTTCGCGATGCCCTGGCGGGCTTGATGCGCGACGCCGGCTACCGTGCGGTCGTGGAAGTCAACAATATCATGCCTATCACCACGGACGCCCAGGGACGTCATCATCGCCGCACACTTGACATTGTGGGCGTGCAACCTGGTGGAGGACCACGGGCCCTGGTCGACGTTGTTGTTACGGAGGCATATAAAGGCCCAGCATCAACACACATTGCTGGGCACGCAGTGGGCGGAGCAGAGCAAAGAAAACTGCGGCATTACTCCGATTACCCCCAATGCGATCAACTCCTGCCAGCTGCAATCGACATCTTTGGCTGTCTGGGTCCTCGCTTCCACACTCTGCTTCAAAACATTGCCAATCTAGGCTACACTCGACGTGCAGATGTGTTTCCGGCTGAGATGGGCTTGCCAGCTGCATACCTGTCGCTCTTGCGACGACGAGTTTTGGCCTGTTTGCAGCGTGCTCAGGCTAGTGCCTTGCACCAGAAAGCTGGGCGAGCTCTAGTAGGTGGCAGAAGGGCTCCGTTCCTGGCATCTAGTATTCATGCATCGAGTAGTGACCTTTATGTTTTGACCCGTGGTTATTGAGCGGGTCAATCTGCTGTAGGTTATGTAGATTTTTAGATGTGCTTGCCTTTGTACCTGGCCATTTGGCCTACATTTCTTTCTAGTACACGATCTCTTCTTCCCAGCCACCAGTCAATCTGGCCGCGCTTTCTCTATGGGCGAGCTTTTTCTGTCTTTCATCCTCGCCCACACCCCTGACCTGCGTGCCCAGGCACGCTACACGGCACTGGTCGAGAAAGCGGCTTTTGACCAGGTGGTGGAGCTTCTCCGTCCGCCTGACCTTCGCGGGCGCGCCCGGCTTCTCTCAGCTTCCTCCCCTGGGGCCCTGGGGCATTTTTAGATGTGCTTGCCTTTGTACCTGGCCATTTGGCCTACATTTCTTTCTAATACACGATCTTTTCCCTGGGGCGGTGGCGTGGTTATCGGCGCTCCCAATATACGCGGCGCTGTCGTGCCATGCATTGTCAAGTGCCACATAACGTCGATAGTACAGATTAGTCAGAAGTTAGTGTGATTGTTGGAGTCTACGCAACAGGCAGCGCAACACATCATGAATACAAGTGAGACACACGAAAGTTAGGTATTCCTAATTTTGCAGACAAGGAACTACTGGAAAGATAGTCTAGCAAAAGTATGGTAGGAGACTCCGAGCTTGTGATGGATGACTGCAAATTAGCCATGATCTAGCGGATGTATATCAGGTTTTGATGGAGAAAGAAAAAGAAAATTCAACACTGCAAACTGTCAATGATCATTTTGCAAGTACCAGAAACGCTCACGTTGCTGTGACTAGTGCTTCTCATCATGAGCAAGATGTGGTATCCCACAGTCGTGTTATTCCAAAGTGTCATACGTGTGGAAGGATGGGTCCTCTTGAAAAGGATTGTCGGCTCAAGCGCCAAGTAGTGCTACTTGTGCATAACGTTCAAAGCCAGGTCACATTGAACAGCAATGCTGGCAGAAAAATTCCGCAAAATCGCATGAGGCTCTGAGAGCAAAGCTTGCATCTAAGAAGCCTCTGTATGACAGTAACAAGTCAAAAGGGTCACAAATTTGATAAGATAGAGCAAATGGCACTACAGATTGCTGACCTAAACAAACAGCTAGCCATTGCCAAAGCGCAGACCAGGACTAAAGTAGTCTCGGCTGCATTGTCTTATCCAGATGACCAGGAGGACCAGGACTATTTCGCAGATTCGCAGTCCTCAAAGACATTAGACAGGTATCATCCTGATCTTCATCTTTCTCCGCGCTTCGAAGGGTTGCGACTTATTTCAGACCCTACCATAGCTGTTGCAGCCGAAAAGTGATTAAGATCAGGATGATACCTATCTCATTTCTCCGAGGACTGCGGATCTGGGAAATAGTCCTGGTCCTCCTGGTCATCTGGATAAGACAGTGCAGCCGAGACTACTTTAGCCCTGGTCTGTGCTTTGGCTATGCCTAGCTGTTTGTTTAGGTCAGCAATCTGTAGAGCCATTTGCTCTATCTTATCACGTTGTGACCCTTTTGCCTTGTTACTATCATACAGAGGCTTCGTAGATGCAAGCTTTGCTCTCAGAGCGTCAGGCATTTTTGCGGGATTTTTCTGCCAGCATCGCTGTTCAATGTGACCTGGCTTTGACATTATGCACGGGTAGCACCACTTGTTTGGCGCTTGAGACGACAATCCTTTTTCAAGATGACCCATTCTTCCACACGTATGACACCTTGGAACAACACGACTGTGGGATATCACAACTTGCTCCTGATGAGAAGCACTAGTCAAAGCAACGTGAGCTTTTTGGTACCTGCAACTGACTTGTCCTTGGTCGTCTGTCCCGAACCCAAAGCTTTAGACCTGCAAAACGTTCATTGACAGTTTGCAGTGTGAAATCTTCTTTTTCTTTCTCCATCAAAACCTGGTAGACATCCGCTAGATCATAGTCTCCCTTGTTTTGTTGCTGTTTCCTCATCATGAGAAGATCTAGCATTTGATGAAAGGATCTACCAGCCATGATGTGCAACAATTGCAGTGCTAATTCTTTCTCACTTATTTTCGGTTCTCGACCGCTGAATACGTTTCGTGGATCGAAAACAACATATTGTGACAGACTCATCTTGCCTGCGATCAAACTTCAACAACCCTTGCTTATACAGCGAGGTGTTGGCAGGAAAATCCTGGGCGAGACGCTTGAACATCTCATCAACGGGATCATCTATCAGCTGAGGACCTGACGGTTTTTCAGCAAGGGTTGCATCAGCTGCGATTGGCTCGGTTTGTGCCAGAACACAATCTTTCCAACGTTGCCGGCTGCTTCACACATGTACGGGCTCGTCTCCATGGTCGCTTGTGCCATTGCTGGGAGACGGCAGTGGGCCCGCTGGAGCTACCGTTGGTAGCCCGGGCTGCAAAGACATTGCCATTGATCCCGCCGCCTCTCCCGCCGCAGTCGCCGCCGCAATCGCCGCCGCCGCAGCCGCCGCCGCCGCCGCCGCCGTCGTTGCCGGCCCACTGCGCGAGGCCGTGGCTCTCGCCGTCTTGTCACGCCTGTCAATCGCGGTGTCCAGCGAGCCCGGCGGCCGGCATGGCGGCGCCGCTTGGCATCAATGGCCGCGAGGTAGCGGCTGGTGGCGGCAGCGAGCTCCGCGCTGCCCGCCGGCGGCGGCGTCAGGCGCGGGCATGAGCACAGCAGCGAGGAGCCCCGCCGCCGCCGCCGGGATCTGACTGCGCGCGGCCATGGAGAGCGCCACGATCAGCGTCGTGGCCGGCTTCTGCGCCGGCGTCGCGGAGATCCTCATCGGTGAGCGCCGCCGCCGCTGCCGCCGCGAGCTTCGCCTTCGCCGTGGTGGCCAGCCGCTGGAGCCTTCCGCAACCGTTTGGCAACATCGCCGCAATGCGGCCATTGCCGAACTGTGGCTGATCCCAGTCACACGACTGTGCGCCGTAACGGCTGCAAAACCCCCCCCGTCTGCGGGAAATTATTGTCGCTATTTGCGCTTAGCGTCGCTATAATTGCGATCAATTGTGATTATCAATACTAACGACAGCTGGATCAGCTCAAGATCGACTTGCCGCCGTTCGACGACCCTGGTTCGACTCTGACGAGCTTACTGGCGTCCGGCGCGAGGTTTTTGCAGGCCACCCGTGTGACACGATCAAGACGAAGCTGCAGACGCAGGCGCTGGACATCCCGCGCGGCGACAAGGTGCCGTTCCGGGGGCCGCTGCACTGCGCGGCTGCGACGGTGCGCCGCGAGGGCCTGGCGGGCCTCTACCGCGGCCTGCCCGCGCCAATGGTCCAAAGCGCGCTGGGCGTGGCGCTGCTCTTCGGCGCCATGGACTGGCTGCGCGACCGCCTGGGCGCCTCAGTCTTCGCGCCGCACCTCCTACTGCTGGCCTGCGTGCTCATCGGCACCGTGGAGAGTGTCGTCTATTGCCCATTCGACCACATCAAGGCCCGGATGCAGGTCGCCGGCGGCGGGCCTCACCGCGTCCGCCGGCCGCCCGCCGCCGCCACGGGCGGGGGCACGACGCCGCCGCGTGGGAAGGGCGGCGGCGCGCCGGAGCAGGTCCTGGACAGCTACGCAGTCGCGCGAGAGATCGTGCGTGCCCGCGGGCCCTTTGGCCTCTACTACGGCTGGGTAATGCAGCTCCTCAAGGAGGTCACCGGCGACTTTGCGCTCTTTGGTGAGCGCTCGATACTCACATCCTGGCTCCATGACAGCCTAACTGCTGACCCCTTATCTGTTTAGACCCTCCAATATTTGACCCTGTCTTTACGCTTCATGAGTCCCATGCCACTAACTCTGCAGCGGAGCATCAGCAGGAGTACATAGACTCAAAACTCAAAACCATCCTCTTTGTGCACAGCCTCTGTGCTGCAGCTCAGCGTGTGTAGGGGTTGCCTTGTGAGATGCTGCCTGCTGAGCAAAGTTGGCCATTCGCTTGGGGTGCTTCAGGCGTGTACGACCTCATGCTGGCGCTGCTGGGCGTCAAGCACGAGGGCCGAGGCGCCAGCCGGCACGCCCATCCCGCTGGCACGTCCTTCTGGCGCATCCTCCCGGCGGGCTCGCTGGCGGGCATGGCTTACTATGCGGTGAGAGCTACTGGGCCAAGGTGACCTGCAGTATTTGCAGGTCACACCCAGATGAACTGCAACTCTTGTTACACACACTCTGCTCTCACTTCGTGTGGATGGCTGTATGAGTTGAGCTCGCTGATCTACGTCACTGTGCTGCTGCTGGTGGTGCTGTAGGTGAGCTACCCGTTTGACACCGTCAAGAGCCGGCTGCAGACAGACTCGCTCAGCGTGCCACGGTATAGGGGCCCTGTGCACGTCGTGCAGCAGCTGTTGCAGGACCAGGGGTCGATGCGCGAGCTTTACCGCGGCCTTCCTGCGTGCCTCTTCCGCGCGGTGCCCGGCAGCGCCATACAGTTTGTGGTCTTCGAGCTCGTCTGCGCGCTGCTCGCAGCTGCGGCCCACTTCCATGCCTCAATCAAGCCACATCTTGCTAACATGGACCACTTTGCTCACATGGAGCACATGATCTAATAGAAGTGCCTGCCCTTCACCACTCTTGGATTACAACTGAGTTTTCTATCTTAATATATATCTTGTACCAAACCTGTCATGCAGCAACACACCAGATGTAATTTTCATTCAACAGAATTGTGTCACCCAGGGTAGGCTGCTCCAGGAGCAATGAACGCGCTGATCGTTAATGCCAGTAGCAGCGCTGCAGCGGCGCCTACTGCAGCAACTGCACACTGATATTTAGCTGCACCTGCGCCCTTGCTTGTTGCTGTCACTCCGGAGCTGCCATCGGCACCAAGTGTAGTGCCTGGCATTGAAGCAGCCGACAGATCTGGGAGGGGCGCCATCTCCTCTGGTTCCAAGATTGCTGAAGGCAGGCCAAGATCGCCGGGCTGCAGTGCAAGCATCGCTGCCCATCGCTCTCGTGCATGCTGGGGAAGGGGAAAACATCCAATGGTAAAACACAGCTTCCACTTCCACTGCTCCACATTGCATTCAGCAGTTTGAAACCTTCACATACATGGCCAAGGCTTAGAGTCAAGCTGAGGCATTGGGAATTTACAAGCACGATCTGTGGCCAAGCTTCAATAAGCAACTGTGGCACAGAATGGCAAATTGTCGCTAGAAGTGTCAACTAATGTGTGAGGGCAGGGTTCACCAACCTCAAGCGTCTCATCTCCCAAGAGGTAGTCGCAGACGAGCGCACCGTCCTTCCACACAGCCAAAACGCGCCGAGGCATCTGCCACATGCAACTCACCCTGCCACCACACCACTGGTATACTCAGGGGACTACCTTCCTCAGAATGTATAACAGAGGGTGCTTTGGCCCTCTCTTGAGGTGCTCATAGGTGTGACAGGTGATACGAGGGGCGCAATAAGAAGCAGAAGACAGCATTGACAGCAAAAGCATTGACGGCTCTGACCGGCACCCATGTACTACTCCTGTCCTTACTTTGCAAAGTGTGTCCCACGGAGCAGAGAAGTTTTCTGTGGCTGACTCTCTCCAGGAAGTGGTTGGCTGTCAGT
Organism: Spirogloea muscicola; assembly: GCA_009602725.1. Lineage (NCBI taxonomy): Eukaryota > Viridiplantae > Streptophyta > Zygnematophyceae > Spirogloeales > Spirogloeaceae > Spirogloea > Spirogloea muscicola. Next base: position 173,099 of record WELB01000075.1, on the reverse strand, counting down.
AGTTGCTGTTTGCTCCTCCTCCTCTGCAGCCGCCTCGGCTTCGTCGCAAAGTAGGTCTAGACGTGATCTTAAGCTCGCAATGATGTCGGCCTAGCTTTTTGCGGCACAGATTGAACATGCAAATAAAGAGATCAGTCCTCATTGCTGGAATTATACCAGAACTTCAGAACCGCAGCCAGCTCTTAATAGACCTTCACAGTAGACACCCTGCACATGACTACGATAAATCCACCACTGCAATATCGGTCCGTTGAAGCAAGTACAATGTCGTGTGGAAAGAGTAGCAGCAAGTGCACTGCCATTTGACAGAAAGTTGCCCTTGACAATGTCATCTGAATTTGCATGGTCCACTTTGCAAGAAGGCTCTGCAACGGCAGCACAACATCGAAGTGGCAGGAGGAAAAGAGCAAATACGATGTACCTTGAGGTCAGCCAAGGCCCGCTGCAGAGTCTCTCGACTGGATGCATAGGCACGTGCATGGACAACCCCTTCAATGCTCAGAATTCCCAGAACCTGACGGCCATCCCCACCTGCAAATTAATTCCACAATTGCTCAATGTAGGGTTGTGAAGAGGAACAAGACATGGAACATGTAACACCTTGTCCAGGTAATCTGCTATAGTACCAAGACAGCATTCTTCAAAATGCGTACAAGATACTGTGGAGCTCAGCTGCACAGGATGAATGCACACCCTCAGTGGAGGCCGTCTGAGAGAGAGGCATCAGCATCTCCACTTCATGAGGGGAATTCGATGTGTTCCCGACGCCGAGGCTGCTATCAGGTACAGCCTGCAACCCAGCAGGCTGGCTAAGTTTCGTAATGCTACTTGCCTACAGCATGATTGCTGCATGAGACGAGACCAGTCACATTTTCACGGAGGAGGAGGAGGAGGAGGAGTCAGGAGGAGGAGGAGGAGGAGGAGGAGGAGGAGGAGGAGGAGGAGGAGGAGTCAATTGTGCTGGCTGAAGCCAGCACAATTGAATAGCAAAAAGTGACTTGCAAACCCCAGTAACTACGTCACAACCCTCAATGTCGGATACGTGCAGCACTGCCTTAAGACAGCTGCTATATATTTTGCAATACTATGCTTCAGAGAATCTTGAGTCAGCTCACGTGGCAAATATGGCACCATGTCCAAGGCCCGAAAAAGGGCTCGAGAGGGCTCATGAGTAGCTTTGGAGATATCTATTCAGGGCTGACATATTTCCAGGATACATTTAGCACCCAAAGGACTGACTTTAAGAGGTAGATACAAGCGAGCGCATATGCTCCTCTTACCAGGGTGCCATCGACCAGCGCCGTCGCAGAGGCCAAGCTCGCCTGCTCCCGCTGGATGGCGGCCTCTGCAGCGGCGCGCAGTGCGGGCGCCTGCTCCTGCCTCAAGCCCTCCATGATGGGCAGGCTGCAAGAAGAGCGCGCGAAGAACCAGAAGACACCTGCGTCTCAAGCCGGCGCAGGTGACGCTGCAAGGTGGCATCAATTGCTTCGGACAATGCCTACGGCACAGATTGGCTACTGATGAGCTAAGTGAAGCAACAAGCTCGACCTTTTCCTCTGTGATGCTGACAAGCAGGATGCGCAACGCTCATATTTCTGTGATTAGAGAACCCTAAGGCCTAGCTTCCTACTCAGTTTCCGTAGCCCTTCGGAGAACCCTCATGCCCTTCCTGACAATATCAGCCATTATGCATGTGGAGTTTAGGGAGAAGAAAGGCATGGCAGCGGACTTGATTTGCACGGCATGCTCCGTGACGAAGGCGTGGAGTTGGGAGAGCGTCTTTCCAAACTTGAGCTCGCTTGGCTTGAGTGAAGACGCAAAGGGGGCGTCCAGCGTGCACCTCCGTAGGGTGTACCTTAACGGCCACATCAAAAGCGGTGGTGAAGGCAAAGCCCAGAGTATCTCAGGGGACTGCATGAGCGAGGAGAGGCTGGACGAGTGCGTCCTTGGATGCCTAATCATGAGAAGCAGAACAATGGCAGAGCGTTGAGTACTTCTTTGGGCTGGAACAGATGTGTAGGAGGAGCGGGTCCATGCTTGCGCCTAGCAGACTTCCCGCTGCGGCAGCCACGCCCTTCACAGCCTGATGGTGCGATTGGACATAGATTGCACTGTCATGAGCATCATTAGAGTAACATGCGGCTGCCTATAGCTTGTCAGGAGGTCGGTTGCTGGAGCAAATTGTCAGCTCATTTGAGTGGCTAAGCATTCGTGCCAAGGACTGAGGCAGCAACAGGCATTGGGGGCATTGCTGCACTGACGACTATAGACCTGCCAGACAACGGCGGTGGCGGCCTTGAAGGCGGCATCAGTTGAGAAGGCATAGATGCCAACGACGCGCATGCCACCCAAGAGCATGCGTGCCACCTGCAACCATTTGCAGGAGAACTGGCCATAAGGAGTCCCCCTCCCACAGCTAATCTTCAGAACACAGATTGAGAATCGAGCCCACATTCACATTGTGGATCTTGAGCACTCATAGCAGCTTTTACTCAACAAAGCTGAACTGTATACCCTGAACCTTCAACTCTCGCACCGTTGTGAGAGCATGCAGCGCTCCGCTTTTGTCAGTCACAAAGAGCAGTCCGCTCTTGCTTACGGGCGCAGCACTGTGGTGCTGTGGCAGCCAGACTCGCCCACCTGCCTTGCGTGCTCGGCAACCCAGTCCTCATCAACAACAAGCCCCGCTGCCGGCGCAGTCTTCCTGCTGGCCGCAGCCCGGCCTTGGCCCGGCGCATCCAGCGCGTGCGAGGCCGCAGTCTCCACGTCCTTGGGCGGCGTCGGGATGAGCGCGAACACGAAGTCCCTGGAGGCCTCCCCCACGCGGCCTATGAGAAGGCCCACCTGCAGCAACGCAGGCTCGGTGAGCTCGATGGTGGCCACGCCAGATGGGCTTCGGACGAGGAGGAGGTCTTCTTGACGACGGCCGGGCGGCACCTCCGCCACGGCACGGCGGCGCAAGAGCTCGTCGGCGTGGCCGTCGACGTGGGTCTCGTCCGCCAGCACGCCTCGCGCCATGGCGGCTCCGTGCCGCGGGCGCCCACCTGGGCGTCACCTCCGGGCCATGGCCGTCGGCTGCTCAAGCTGTTGCCGATCGTAGCGCAGTCCTACTAGGACGAGTCCGACTTGGGCAAGTGAACATGGACAGCGTTGCAGCAATAAATACGTAAAAATAAAAAAAAAATAAAAATAAAAAATTGGTTGGCGAACGGCAGAAACGATTGCACAGCTTCCGGACATTCCATTGAAGGCTTCGTTTCATGCAGCCCAGTTTAATTGGGCTAGCTCTTGCCTGAACAATGTATTGGCTTGAATCGGCCTCCCTTTTACTTCATGCGCACCGCGCGCCATCTCTCTCGCTTCATTGGGCTCACGTCTTGTGGGCCAGCCTCCCATCTCCAAAGGTAGGGCCGTGCTAACGCCACTGTTCTCAGTTGCCGCCTAGCTTCAGCCTGGAACATCGACTACGTGCGACCACGTGAGACGATAGCGGCGAGACGGCGAGAGGCCAGTAGCGACTTGAGCAGCTGAAGCATTGGGAACGCTCAGGAGTTGTGCTGCAGCGCGGCCATGGAGTCGTCGGCCTCGTCCCTCGCGCTGGCGAAGCGGCCTGGCGGCCCGCCGCCGATCTGCAGCGGCAGCTACAACGGACCGCAGCGACCACAGCACCAATTGGGTGCAGCCCAATACGTGCGCAATTGGGCTGGCTGCGGGCCTCCGCTGCCATCGATGTCTTGACCGTCAAAGCCCGCTGCCGCAGGTGCTGAGCCGCAGTACCACGCTTGCTGTCAGCGGCAGCTTGCAGACGTGCGGGCCAGTGGGCACTGCAGGCTTGCACAGTGTAAGAGTTGGCGGCTGGAGCCGCTGTCACCGTTGCCAACGTTGCAGTCACTGTTGCGCCGGCCCTTGGGTACAGTCTGCACGCTCCTTACTGGCGGCTGGACATTGCACTATGAGCTAGCTATACTCAAATGCTGATCCCAGAACCACCTAACTTCGCCTCCACAATAAGACACTAATCTGAGCCTAATGGATTTCTCAAATGTGCCTCTTTGGCTGCTATGTCCTTGGCTCACTGTTGCGTCAGCGACGTTTGGTCTTTGAGTCATGAATGAAAGCAATGTGCTGAGGCCGTGGCTCACAGGAGCCCTGCACAAGGAGCACTTGTGGAGCGCCTCCATTGCCAACTCTCTGATGACGTACCTGCTCAGCCTGGCAGCTGCAGCCGCCGCCCTCGCACTTGGCGGCCCTTTGGCAGGTTTGTTAAGAGAAGTTATACATTTGTCGTTCACGTGAATCTTGTGCAGAAATTGGAGAGCTGCTCAATGAGCAGCTAAACTTTGCTTTTACTCAACTAGACATCATGTCACTTCTCTGGCCAAGCAACACCTTGGGATTGCTCATGCTGAGGAAGCCAACTTCTTTCAGCTGTATCTAAGCAGATGTAAGGGTCACGAGGCAATGCAAGACATGTAGCATACAGAGTCCACTACTCAGGCGTTGCCGTAAAGTGGATGCCATGCATGTCCAACGTGCGGGCTAGGTGTATCAGCTGATTGTAACTGGAGCATTAGCAGAGCACAGGCGCCCTGACAGAACCTCAACGGAACATGTGCAGCGCCCAGCATGGCGGCTGTCGCTGCGCCAGATTTGGCAGCGGCTGGGCAATCATTCCAAAAGTCTTGCGTTGGGTGCCACGCCGGTGGTGGCAACATTTTGCAGTCGGTACGTTGTCCTCCTCAGCAAATTGTTAAGCCAGATAGGGACTTCGCAAGTTGGATGGGGGCTTGACAGCCCAGGAAGCTGCTCAATCCATGATCAACTTCAGCATGGACTTGAATACGTGCATTGACGCCCTCCATTCGCCACTGATCCACGAGTATTTCTATCTGCATCACAGGAGGCCACTCTCACTCTGGGCGACCTGGAGAGGTTCGCACACTTGCATTTGACAGCTTGTATGCATTGTCTAAGCAAAAAGAATCAACAATCACCAATTTCTGAACACTGATCCCTCTTGGACTCTCACTCAATGGCATGATTGAGAGTCCAGATTGATCACTTATCATGGTCGACTTACTGCAAACTGGAATATATGTGCAGCAAGCATGTGAATGTGTGCGCTACATTGAAGTTGTTTACTGTCTTCGGAGAGACCAGAAGTGTGCCCAACTGATACACAAAGCCACTGCCTGGACCTCCACATGAGCTGCAGGAATGGTGTAAATAGCGAGGACAGTGTCTACTCGCTCATCTACTCTGGACGTGGCAGGATGCCGGTGAGGCCCTTGATGACATCTTGCTGCGGAGACTCAAGTACGTAAGAACAAGGACAAGTCGTGAGGCCCTATCACTGACGTCGGCCGCGGCGTGGCTCCGTGGGGCATTGGGTGATAGGGCTATGGTGAGGCCTGTGCACCACGCGGGCAGTGCACGTTCGGGCCGCGCCTGAGCGACGACGAGATCCGCGCGCTTGCTACGTTTGTCCTGCAGAGTGCGGCCGCCGGCTGGTCTGAAGCTGCAGCGCCATGAGCGCTTGCCGCCCTCCCCTCTCTGTCCCTTCTGTTGCTGCAGCGCTCATTACTGCACACTGGTCTGCGCTTGCCGGTGGTGGTCTCGATCAAGTGGGATGCCGACGTACCGCTGCCTGCAGGACTTGCCGCTGCCGCTGCAACAAATTGCCGCACTGCAGGCTGCACCCGTCGATCTGGGTGACATGGCAGCATCCTGCTCAGCCATCAAGGTTATGGTGATGACACAAGCACAGTGAGTGTGATGTTGAAAGGCGCTGCTGAGGCACGCAGCTTTGGCTTGTCTTGCAGCGGCAGCTGTGACAGGCACAAGGTTTCTTTCTCTTGAAGCGGCAGCTCTGAGAGGCACCGCCTACTGCAGTTGCCGGGGCTCGTGGGAGCCGTATGCCACTCGACATCAGCCAAAGACAAGGCCTCACTGCGGTCGTGAGAAGCCAGCCTTGGCATCAGCCTCGCCTAAGTGAGGCACCGCAAGTCCCTGTGCACCATGTGAGAATTGCAAGCTCCAGTTGTGCGCACCGAGCCCAGCCGCCGACTCCTACTCCTCGTCCTTGGTGAGGAACATGTACGACATCTGCTCAACAAGCCCACGAAGACACAGCGCATTGTGTCAGCGCTGGGGCTTCACGCAAGGCCAGCACGCTCTAGACTTGCAGTCCCACAAGAGCGTGGGCCTCACCCATGCGATGATCGAGAAGGCGACGAGGAAGATAAAGAAGCGCGAGACCCTGCCGCCGTTGCACCGGCCCTTGCCCTCCCGCGGTCGCCGCCGGCGCTTCTCTGCAAGCACGGGTCCAGGTTTCGGTATTTAGAGCGGGATCCGCAGCAAATCAGGCATGACCGCCGTGGTTTAGTGATGCGGGACTCCTTGCGACGCCGGCTGGCTTAGCGCCGATCTGCTAGTCGCGCGTTCCATGTACTTGACGGATTACGTTTACTTGACGAAGCCCTCGCCGCGGAAACGCGGCCGCGACACCAAGTCCATGCACAGGAGACGGCCGCGACGAGCGCTACCGCCGCTGCCGCCGTCTTGGCCATGCTGAATCCTCGCAGCCGAAGCCAAGACCGCATCCGCGGCAAGAGCGCCCTAGACCCTCTCGGCGCTGCCGCCGCCGGCAGAGACGGCGCCGAAGCCGCCGCGTATCCCGGGCATCCCTCAGGCAGGCGGCGGCGGCGGCGGCGGCGGCGCCGGGGGGGGCCACGGAGGAGCGCTCACCGAGCTCGCTGTCGCTCTCGGACGTGCCAGCCGCGGCGGTGTCGTAGGCCCGCGCCGCCNGCCCGGCCCCGACCTTGCTGGCTCTCGCCACCGCCTTCCCCGCCGCCGCCGCCGCCGCTACCGCCGCCGCCGCCGCCGCCGCCGCCGGGTGCGGCGCGACACGCGGGCAGGCGGACCAGGAAGCCTCTCTACCCTTCTCGCCGTTATCCTGCCGTCATCTCAGGGGCGCACGTTTCGGGCCCCAGTTAGCCCACAGCCAGGACAGGGTTGGGAGACTTTGCTCGAGAGCTGAGGGCCGGGTTACACCGGGGCGGTCGGTCGCGCCGAGGGGTACGCGTCGCGCGTTGTATGGCCTGACCGGCGCCCGGTCGCGACCGCCCGCCACGTAGGCGCCACATCGGACGCTGACCAGGACCCCTTTCGGGCGCGTTCAAGGAAGAAACGCGCGCGTTTGCCACGCTGGCAGCCGGTATTCAGACCACCTCCCGTGGTGGTCTGGATTCCGACCACGACCCCCCCACCCCCGGCCCGGCCCGAAAAGGGACAGCTGGCACCATCCCCTCCAATTACACGAGAATTCAAAAACGCATCCGCACGAGCAGGCGGCCTCGGCCTCCGTGGCAGCGACACCCCTTGACCCGGCGGTCGACACGGTGTAACCCGGCCCTAAGTTTAATGGTTAGAGACCCCGTTTGCCGCCGTGGCTCCTTTGTGATGGGCGCTCTCGGGACCCGGCAAGGCGGCCGGCCTCACGACACGCCCGGTGTGCCCAAGCTAGCTGGCTCGTCCACTGGAAGCAATTTGGTTGAGGGCGTCCAGCCGACAAGAATGTCGCAGCTCGTCGATTCCACAGTCGTTGGGGTCTAAGGGTACCTGTACAAAAGCGCAGGAATGTCATGGTGGATCGTCTGTGCTCGTTGTCCAGGACCAGGCATTTGGCGCCTCTTGCCATCGTCTGGTCGCGGCTGCTTACAATGGTAATCTCTCGTGCGGAGGCCTGCATCTGCGCGTCACGCCCCAACGATTGAATTGTGGCTCCGGCTGGCCTCCATGGCCATTGTCCACTCTGAAGATCATGTTACAAGCACTCATTCTTCTCTAGCCAAGTTCTCCTTGCAACCACTTTTTCTTGTGGGAGCTCATGAATGTTCTACTATATAAGAGATATTTCCAGAGGGACAAAAGCTGGAAGATAGTGGTCTGGCATGGACTGCCAAGGTATAGGGGCATGATGGCGCCAGCAGAAGCAGCTGACGATGGAAAGTATCAGCTGCGCGACAATGGGTAGGAGAGCTTGACAGCAGCGAGACAGCAGCCTGAGCTTAGACACGCTGCTGCTGTAGTGAGGCCGATGGCAAAAGCCTGAGCCAGCAGCTTATGCACAACTGACATGAAAGTGCAGAGCCCCTGAGCGAGCGCTGCCATGACAAGGACGACCTTATGTGATACCTGCATGGCCGAGCTGGAAAATGGGAGCTCGCAAACACTGCAGCTCCTCCTCAGGAGCAAATGAAGCTCCTCCACAGGATCAACGGCTGTGATTGCAGACAGCACATGACCTAGAGTTTGTTAGAGCAACAGCTTATGATGGACCAGATCCTGCATAATGCTGCCGGTCTCACCAGACGCTCCCTTTGACGGCCCACCTCGGCAAGGTGCCGAGTTTATCAACTAATCTATTTGATTGGTGCCTTCAAAGATCCAATAATATATGGCCATAGTGGAGGATACTCTACTATGTGTATACTTCCATTCCGCAGACCTTTGAACCTGACCTATGCCCGTGCAACCCACATATACAGTTTGACACTTTAGAACCTGAGCAGGCGCTGACCTTCTATGGTCTGATCTTTCAGCCTGCAATTTACAAATACAGCATGCAGCTCAACTTCTGACGTATTTGACACCCAGCACCACGAGTATACCTCCATTGCCTAGTGCAAGCCACCAATATGAGCTGAGCTATGCCAGAGTCAAGGGAGTGGCAAGACTAAGGTAGCTCAGTGCCTCTTTTGCCACACAACCCTCTATTTAGCCCACGATGGGAAGCACAACCCCCAAATGTCTTCGATGTCTGTTGCACTAATGTTCAATTCCTTCACTCCCTTTGGTCCACCCATAGGTCCGTGTTAGTCGAATCTGCACCAGCATCAGCCAAGGAAGACCGATGAGACCGCTCGTTACCTAAGGCAAATAGAATGACAATGTACATGTATCTGCAGCAGTCGCACAGTACCAGCTGCCTTCCACGAAGTTCTTAAGCATGTAGACTGACTTGAAGCATCTCATCAGCCTACAGCTTGCTCTCACCTGTGCAAGCGCGAATATGGCACGCACCACACGGGCATAATCCGTCCCAACTGCTTGGAGGACTACATCAGCCAGGAATGTACCCCAGAGTCTGCACAGAGGAAACCAGCCACTCGTTAGGCCATTGATGTGCATATCAATGAGCTGTTCTCAGTTAAGGGTGGAATTCCTTCGCTTTCCAATTTCTTCAAGGTATAAGAGTTGTGAGCAAGTTCCTGCTCTTACAATGGTCCAAGAAAGTTCATGGCATAGCGAAGGGCTACATATCGACCAGCGGCACCAGCAAGCCCCTGCAAAGTGCACAGCACAGCAAGATGTGTCAACTTCCTTATGGAAGCTCCGCAGCTCCCGGTGGACTTTGGTATGCCGCAGCCGCACGGCACAACCGTGCAGCTGTTGCAGGTGAGCATACAGTCAGTCTTATTCACAGCATACCTTGTGTTGTCTGTAATGACAAGGACCACAACACACAGAAGGGACTGCATACTACCTTCACAGACATTGATGGTCTTGAGCATATACCTGGCGGGCAGTGAGGTATGCTAGTCGTGACTCCAGCTTGCAAGCGACCACTCGGCCCCCCTGAGGTGCCAGGTGGATGTCACAATGAGGAAAGGAGGAGCCGATTCTGCACAGGGTAGCAACTCCTGATACTGTCCTGGTCTTTCAAATTGAATATCCTTGACGGTGTGAGGCAAACTATGTTACTCCAAGCACATGCCTCACTAGCGCCCCACTTTCCTTAAAATGCACAATAGAATGAAATGTATAAAGTACCTTCAAGCAGGCCTCCTTAGCAACTTGATATCTTGCTTGTTCAAGTAGAAGCTTTCCTGTCAAGTTCCTTAGAGCCTGCCAGTGAGCAGCAGGTGCCTAAATAACTAGCAAACATGCAAACTCAGCAGATACAATTACTGGGCTTAAAATTTTTCTGCACAAAATGCTTGCATGGTGGACAACATTTCTGCACTGGTGCTCAAGAGCAATGAAGCCGTCCTGATGTGTGAGTCAAGCAGCAGAAAGTGCCAATACCAGCTGTTGCATTGCCGACATTGTCAGAGCACTCCCACCCTGGAATGAAGGCCATAAGGATCAGTAAATCTCATCGAAAGCAGAAAAGTGCCAAGATGTATAGTTGACAAGGCCTCATGTGTCAACAAATTCAACAATCCCTCCACATGAACTTCCGAGTTGGGTGTCAGCAAGTGACTGTAATGTATATCACAAATATCGCCAGGGCTGTCTTGCTATAAGATGTCCTCACAGGTACAGTTGTTGTGGCCTACCTTCAACATGCTGGTCATTATCTCCTTTCCACCCAGTCGGACTGATGTAAGTAGATTTTGTGGCCACCAGTCAACCTGCACTGCCTCAGTCTTGTTGGCATATTTCTTGCCCTCTCCAGTACTAGGAGGAGCTCTTGTAGAATCAACTTCTCTGCAACCACCCAAACAATTTGTGCAGTTTATGTGGAAGAAAATGCCTCCTCTTGCTGCCTAAGAAGCTCGCAAGTAGAGTCGCAATATTTCGACGTGATTACTGTTCTCTTTGCTGTAGTTTCTGGTGCTGACACCAGCTGCGCAAATTGAGGTGTGCACTCTGACCTCTTGTAATCCTGAAGGAGGTGCAGGAAGATCTCTGCTTCTAGATCAGAGGTTGGCAAGGTACTCAAGCAGTGGACCCTCAATCTCCTCTTCACCCGAAGTAGGACGTCCCGATATGTTGGTCTCCGCCCACTAGACAGTCCGTATAACAGTGCGAAATCGTACTTTAGTGCTTCTAAAGTTGCCTGTGTTGTCTTACCAATAAACAAGCCCGCCTGAGCCTAGATACATTATTTCATGTTGAAGACGAAGGCACAAGCAGTTGGCAACAGAGACTTGCAACAGTAACATGGCTGTGAGTTTGGTTAATGACCTCAATGTGAGCTTTGCATCAGCAGCAAGGTATAGAAAGCGCGCTTCTAAGCGCTGCAAAAGGCAGTTTCTTTCTTCACTCTGGGCTCCTTCTCGCAATGAGTCAAAGACTGACTCCTCAGATGAACCATCGCCAGGAGCAAAGGACTTCAGCAAGGGACTCAGTAAACTGCGGGAATGTGTTCACCGAGCTTGATGAGTATGAGCTAAAAGCTGTAGTCAGAGACGATCTGAGAGTGAGGCACCTGCTGCAGCTAGTGACCTTGAGGCAATCAGCGTGGTGAGTGAATGATCACATGCAAGTGACTCAAGCACTGACATTCTTTGTGATCTTTTCCGAATGCCGAGCATACCTTCGGCCATAGAGAATCTCACAAAGCTCCTGCAGCTCTGAAGAGCTAGCCAGCTGCAGCACACGCTGTAAGTCTGACTCCTGGTCTGCACCAGAAACAGAAGTAGCATCAGATGCTTGGCACTCTTTAAGACCTAGGTCGGATTTAGGTCTGAACCACTCCATGGGGGAACACCACATATCACAGTAAGGCTGAGTAGCAAGACTGTGTTAGGCCACATTGGCTTGAAAAGCACAACATGGTCCACTCCTTGAAATGGCAGTCCACTACAACGGCAGGGTGCTGCCTTGAATTGTGCACCACAGTCATGGCATAGTCATGGTCGTCATTGAAACGAAACTACCAGGGGTGCCGGATCATTTACTGTACCTTCACCAGCAATGAAGACTAGCTGTATCCTTTGGCTCTTACTATTAGCCAACTGCCCCTGCTGCTTGTTGGAGTTGCCGATTCCAGCTGCAGTGCAAGCTTCAGCCTGAGCAACTCGCGAACGAGAGCGTTGAACCAGCCCTACCTGGATAGCAGGCAAAAAATTAGGGCCTCTTCAAGGCAGCTCAACAGCGTCACAGACGGCAACACGAACATCTGTAGACATGGCTGATAGTGCATGGAGACAGCTGTTGTCTAAGCTACATTGTACAATAGGTTATCACACATCCTTGCCGAAGATGGACCAGACGTCATACTTCCAGGCCACTGCATTTGGGCTGCTACGAGGGTCACATACAGGAGCACTACTCAGTACCTTGTGCCTCCGTGGAATTCGTCCAGGTCGAGCAAAGGTTCTGCAGCAGGCGCAAGGAGCACCTGGTGCAGCAGCTGGTGGGTCACTGTTCTCCGAGCGGATGGTGCAGCGGTTTGGCTTTGCAGCTATTGCTTGCTGTGGCACCCGTGATGCTAAGGTGGCCATGGAGGCAATGCCGCGACAGTGGCAAGGCCGACGCACTGCTGCTAAGCTCGGCACGGCTCCATGAACACAGCTCCCAGGAGTGCTAGAGGATTGGCGAGCATCGCACTCTCCGGCCCGCCATCAGAGTATCCGGCCGGTCGTGCGGCCCGGGGCCAAGCTGCAGGAGCCTGCGGGCGGCAGCGAGCCTCATCTCATCGGCTCACTGCGGCGTTGGCCGACTCCGGCGGCCGCTCCGTCTCCTTTTCCCACGGCGCAACCGGCGGCCGCTACGGCTGCTGCGGCAGCGGTGCCGAGATGTATGGTTATGGCGGCAAACTGGGACCAAGCTGCGCGCGGGCAGCAATATGAGCTTTTGACGGATGCTTTTACTCCGGACGTCGTCATCTACGTAGCAGATATGACAGTATCCTTGTATGCTTCAAGTCGAGCAGTTGCCGCAGGCGACGAGGCGCACTTCGGAGACGCAGCCAAGGGGCACCAGCTCCCCAACCGTTGGCTGGTCAGACGGGCGCCGTGCCTGAGCGCCTCCGTCATATGCTTTATTTGAGCAGGATTGCCGGGGTGCGATATACAACAGAGTATTTACCCGCTCGGCTTGTCTTCTGGTCTCTCCACGCCCGCGAGCCGCGGCGGGCTTCGCGGCCCCCGGAACGCGCATGCCCGCCGTCGACGCCGCCGCCGCCGCCGCCGCCCCCGCTGCCGCCGCCGCCGCCACCATCACCTCAGGAGTACTCTCCTCCTCCCTCGCCTCCCAGCGAGCCGCCGCCCCCTCCACCTCCGCCACCCACCTCGCCGCCACCGCCGCCACAGTCACCGCCGCCTCCCCCTCCTC
>WELB01000075.1:119954-155159 GCA_009602725.1 Spirogloea muscicola | reverse complement strand
GGCGGCGGCGGTGCCGGACAAGGGGAGGGCGTCGATGAGCGACCGCGGCGGCAGCGCCGGCGGCGGGGAGGCGGCCGCCGAGAGCGGAGGCCCGGGGCGGCCTCTGAGCAAGGGACGAGGGCGGCGGCCAGACGAGCCACGGCAGGGCCGGGCTGCCGCTGGCGGAGGCGAGCCGTCGGCGGCGGCGGCGGCGGCGAGCCCCAAGGCCATCGATGCGCTGGGCCGGACCATGTCAGTGCCTCCGGAAGCCCGTCGCCCGCTTCTCTCGGTACACTCGAAGCTCCTGGCAGGCTGTAGCCCATGGACCGTCGGCAGAGTTATGATCTATTGATTTAGAGTCAGGGGCATGTGATATGTATAAGAGAGTCATAATACCTCCAATTTTGCAGCCAAGCGCTCCGCCCTCGCTCCCGGTCGCCTGTCCCGCTCGGTGTGCAAGCAGTGGATGCGCTGAACGTCGAGCCGTGGGTTTTCTGCGCAGGACGGCCATCCTGCGCCACAAGGCGCTGGACTATGGCCTGTCGATCCGACCAGACGGATACGTACCCGTTGCTGACATTCTGTCGCTGCAGATCAACACCGGAGCCAAGCGCCAGCTGAACAGCCACTCTGTGGAAGATGTCCGGAAGGTCAGCTGGGAAGAGCCCCCAATTCGGCCATGTGGGCAGGGATTGCGACATCAGAGCGATGTCAGATCATGTCGGATCTGCTGCTTACAATATGGCGTGTAATAATCATGTTCGAATACTCTCAACTGATGACAGAGCTGGGATATTTCAATTATTGCTGGGGTTGCAGCAAGGCAGCAGGCCAATCGACTTCTGATTCAGGCCAAGTGAACGTTGACTGCCTCTCATATATTGCGTCCATATGAGCATGTCAGGTCAACAGGCAAACTTTTGCACGTCATGTTGCAGCGCAGGCCGTGGAACTTGACAACAAGCAGCGCTTTGCGTTGCTGGAGGAGGGGGGGCAGCTGTTGATCAGGGCTAATCAGGGCCACACTATTCGGGTACGGCTGCCGTGCTTACTCCATCGAATCCATTGCCGCAATTGGTGTCAGAGTCCTGCTACGCGTCTGTGCGTCTCATTGCTGATGTGCTAGCGGTATGAGAGAGGGAAAGACCCCAACATTTTCTGCTACAAACAGCAGCACGCGTTGCTACCCCTGGAGTAGGATGAGAGTCCTGCAACGCCTTTTCTCTGCATGTGCTCTTCATCAAGTCCTTGATGTCCTGCAGTCTCGCGCGCCCATCTGTACTGGATATTTGTTGAAGGCCCCCCCAGATTATCTAGTGTCCTGACCTCTGGCCCTCTCTACTGTGCAGAGTGTGACTTCCGAGCACCTTCTGCAGGAGGTTACTGATCCTGATCAAATTCCAGGTGAACAATGTCAAGTCCTATCAGATAGCAACTCGGCGAATCTGATGTAGGGCATTGTAGGAGTCCTGCAGAGTGCTCATTCGGTTGCTGAAGGACGGAAGCCACGTCAATCCCTTGATAGCAAATTGTGCTGGTGCAGACATTCCTTTGTTCCTGCAGCACTTTGTGTGCATGGGACATTTCTTCGATAACCCTTGTGCTCCTGCGGCAGTCTGTGTGCATGGGACATTCTCTCGATATCTGGAGAGCATTATGAAGACTGGCCTCAACAGAATGGCTCGGAATCACATACACTTTGCGAAGGGTCTGCCCAAGGAGGCTGGTGTCATTAGTGGTGGGTTCTGCTGCTAATAGTTGCAATGCTTCACAAGAAGGCTACTTGCAAGGCCATACAAGAATCTAGAGCAGGTGATGCATTCTCATATGTACTAATTGCCCTTTCTGTGCTTTCTCTGAGTAATTCAACTGCGCCTGTCTCATCCACACTTCGTTTCGTCCAGGCATGCGGGGAAGCTGCGAGGTGCTAATTTATATCAATGTCAAGACAGCCATGAAAGGTGGTTTCAGCCAGTAGTTGCCCTCCTTCGCGCAGCAGTGACATCACAGTTGTCATTGTAACAATCTCTATGCCTTGAGTAGCTCGTCATCAGTGTGCAAGCTTGGCTTTCTCAACCCTTGGGTGTTATGTTCACATTGGATTTGAGGGCGTATCAGCTGTACTTACATATTTGCTCAGTGCCATTGGCGATTACAGATGGGATACGTTTCTATGTTTCAGACAACAATGTCATCTTGTCCGACGGCGTGGAAGGCGTCCTCTTGCCCAAGTACTTCAAGGAAGTGGTGTCTTGGCCGGACCATCGCCCAATGCTGTGACTTAGCAACAAACGAGTTGAGAGTGTTGTCAAGAGTTCACGTACTCAAGACAGTATATTACACTAGGCCTTGCCTGCTTGGGTCGTTCTTCAAGAAGCTATCCTGCTAACATTGCGGCAGCGAATGTCCAAGAAGGCAGACTTGATGGGCCATTGCTGCTGGACAAGGATGTGGAGGGTTCAGGATGCCGTGGCCCGCAGTCATGTGCGTGCTGCAACCAGGCTAGTCGCCCTCAGGTCTGCACTAGATGGCACATTGCCCTTATGTAGCAATCAATTCATGCTGATGGTGAGTTGTTGGACTGGAGGTATGTCCATGCTAAACACGCCATGGTGCATGACGTAGTTGAGCCCAGAGAAAGTGGAGCACACCTCTGCCAGGGTCAGTATGCGGTGATGAGCACATGTGGTGTACACCACCTAATGAAGTGGACCTGATTTTCACCCAGACGGTGAATGCTAATAACAGCCACTGAGATGGCATACCACAGGACTCACTCATTGTACAGTGAGTCCTGCCTTGAGAGCGAGGTGCCTCTTGGTACTCTGAGCTGACTTGGCCGCGTGCTGATTGAACGGGAACCCATGGCATAGGGACACAACATGCTTGTGATGCCGGGCGGAGGCCTCCGGCGGCCTGCCGCAGTGGCCGAGCACATCGAGCCTGCAGCAAGGTGCAGCTCGCCGACTAGGACGGGAGTGGATGCTGCCACCCGCTATGCGGCCTCACGAGCCTACTACTTGCCAAACTGTGGGTGTCACATGCGGCTTACTGCATGGGTCGCCAGCATTGGCGAGGTGCCGGCGTTTGGGGGTTACAGTCGCACGTCAGCTGGCCATCTACCAACATCAGCTGCCGGCACAGCAAGCGCAGCCTCTCTCAAACAGGACGCACGCTGATGAAGGGCCAGCCCAAACGGTTGGACGACTCCTGCTGCAAGCCCTATCATGGGTGTCAAACCCTAGCTTCCCTGATTCAACACTCATCCTTCCCCTCACCTTCATCCTCCCTGCAGGCATCCCTTCCCACACGAATGGGCGGCCTGGGCTGCCGGTCACTTGAACAGACGGCGCAGGCAGCCTTTCTCGGTTGCTGGCACCAGGTTGCCTCCCTTCTCCCCTTGCGCTTCCCGTGTCTGGCGGGCCCTGCAGCCGAGGTGGAGGAAGGCTCCTTCGCCTTCCAAGTGCAATTCAGGAGCATCCGGGAGACAGCAATCTGCTCCTTCCCCTCCCTGCAACCCCTCCTCACCCCCTTCTCAGCGCTGGCCCAAGCACCGGACAAAGCGGCACAGGCCAGACTCGTTGCTGCAGTCGAGGACGAGCGTCGCAAGTCGCTGAGGACGATGCCAGATATCAGGACCAATCCAAGGAGTCTGGCACGTCTCACACAGCTCGCAACAATTGGGGCAACGGACTGGCTCACAACGCACGCCATCCACAACGCTTTCAGAGTCAGCCCCGAGGCATTCCGGATGCTTCTCCAGCTGTTCCTCGGCCTACCCCCGACCTGCCTGATTAAAGTGACTCAGTGTGAGTGCATCTTCCGTGCGGAGGGCGGAGACCTTGCCACCCACATGCTGCGGTGTCCCACAGGCCCGGAGGTGGTGGGCGTCCATAACCTCCTTCGAGACACCCTGGCGGGCCTGATGTGCAACGCCGGCTACCGCGCTATTGTGGAAGCAAGCAATGTAATGCCCATCACCACGGACTCCCAGGGACGCCATCACCGTCGCACCCTGGACATTGTGGGTGTACAACCTGGCGGTGGCCCCCTCGCCTTGGTGTAGATGTGGTGGTGATGGAGGCAGACAAGAGTTCCGCTTCGACGCACACTGCTGGCCACGCAGTGGGAGGTGCTGAGCAGAGAAAGCTCCGACACTACTCTGACTACCCCCGCGGCGATCACCTCCTACCGGCGGCAATCGACCTTTTTGGCTGCATGGGCCCTCGCTTCCACACCTTACTGCAGAATATTGCAAGCTTGGGATCCGCCCAACGTGAGGATATGCTTCCAGCTCAGCTGAGCATGCCGGCAGCATACTTATCATTCTTGCGTCGTCGAGTGTCAGCTTGTCTGCAGCGAGCTCAGGCTCATGCGTTGCATCAGAAAGCTGGTCGAGCCTTGGCTGGTAGCTCAAGAGCTTGTCGCTTGCCGTCCGGTATTCGGGCATCAATAAGCGACCTCTATGTGCTGACTCGTGGTTACTGAGCGGGTCAGCCTAGCGACGTACATTTGTCAATGTGCTTGCCTTTGTGCTTGGCCACACATGGCCCTCCATCTCTTAATACACACGCATTCCTATCATGAGCAGCTTTGTAGCAGCTTTGTTTCTGTTACTTAGCGCTTCCCCTGGCCCCCTTCTCGTACACTGTTCATTCTTTTTCGGGCTGGTTGTTCCAGCCCCTATTCTCAATGGGCGAGCACTTTCTTCTTCTATCATGAAGGCGCTTACCACCAGCAAGACGGGCGAGAATAGAACCAAAGAACACCGGTGGCTCGATCAAACGGCGAGGCTTTCGGTGCCGCTGCACCACAGTACTCAACTCCTTGGGTGGGGACCCACATCCCGTCGGCGCAGGGTGCCGCGCAATCGATCGAAAGCCAACAGTTGTCCGCCTTGGCCCGCGGCCACGGGGAGAAAGCGCGGTGCCCGGGAATTGGAGAGGGTGGGCCAAAAAGCGAGAGGGGGGCGTGCTCGATAACCATCCGAGACGGGAGCTGAGAGGGGCCACTGATGCAGAGTGCCGTTCTGTTTGGCCAAGCGCTTGGAGAAGAGAGAAGGCGCGCGGGGCGCATGAATTGAAAGGGAGGCCAATTCAAGCCAATACATTGTTCAGGCAGAGTCGAGTGCAGACTAAACAATGCTACATAATACGGAGACCTAATCTAAGGTACCTAAGATGACATTAGTACCCACGGGTGAGCACAAACAAATCTGGCAAGCTAACTTGGGGAGCTGGAGCGCCGCCACGAAAGCCGGAGGCCTGACTTAGAGCGCGCCCTGCACGTTGATGAAGAGCCAATGCTTGCGAGCGCTGCAAACTAAGCGAGAGCCGCAAGAGGAGAGGACCAGCTCTTTCCCAAAGAAGAACAAGCACACAAAGAAACAAAGCAGCTACGAGTCGCTCAGGAACCGCTGCTAAGCAGCCGCAGATCAGAGATGCTAGGCCTCCTGGCCTAGCATCTTCAGACTTTGTCCATTCTTTTGGGCTGGCCTTTCTCAGCCACCAGTCAATCTGGCCGCGCATCCTTCCTGGAAGTGGGTCCCCTAGCCAGAGCCGGAGGCAGCAGCGAGGGCTCTGCCCGAGCCGAAGGCGGCTCTGCTGCCGGTCAGTTCAGCCCAACTGACCGGAAAGCCCACTTGCGCCGCCCGGGGCCAACCCGTTCGGGGCCGGTGGCGGGAAACGTGTGGCTGCAATCGGCTCCGGAGCTTGGGGGCCTTGTGTGGCCACAAGCGGCCAGCACCCACGTGGACGCGCCCGCCTTGGCGCGCACGCGCGGGCCCACGAGTGGGCACGTGGGTCGGCAGCCGCGGCGCGCCGCCCGATGCGCATCGCGCGGAGCGCGCGGCGTCCGCGCGTGACGCGTGGGGACGGCACGTGCGGGCCCGCGCTGCACGTCCGGGCCGCCTTATTGGGCTGGCGCCGGGGCCCGGGCCTGGCATAGGAAATCGGAACGCAGAGCGGGGGCGGCCGCGTTAGGCCCGCGTCGAGGCCGCGTCGAGCGGCCGCCTGAGGGCCGGCTTACACCGGGGCGGTCGCCCAACATCAATTTGACCGCCGGGTCAGGGGGGGGTTGTTGCCACGGAGGCCGAGGCTACCTGCACGTGCGGATGCGAAATTTGGAATTTGGTGTATTTGCAGGGCTGATGCCAGCTGTCCCCTTTTGGGCCGAGCCGGGGTGGGGGGGGGTGGTCGGAATGCAGACCACCTCGGGAGATGGTCTAGATTCCGGCCGCCAGCGTGGCAAACGCAAGCGTTTCTTCCTCAAAACGCGCCCAAAAAGAGTCCTGGTCAGCGTCCCCGATGTGGCGCCTTCGTGGCGTGCGGACGCGACCGGGCCCGCCAGTGGAACGCCGGTCATTCCATACAGCGCGCGACACGTACCCCTCTGCGCGGCCGACCGACCTGGTGTAACCCGGCCCTGAGATTTTTCCGGACGGCGGGCCGCGCGTTCTGGCGTGCGCCGCCCTGCTGTGAACCGATGCCGTCGATGCGCCATCGACGGCTGGCCTGGAAGCGCGGACGCTTCCAGATTGGCCGCCCGGGCGGGGCGTCACGTGAAGGAGGATTGGGGTGCCGCCAATGCGGGCGTGCGGGGCCGTCATCGGGCGCTGACCTGGAGGGGCACGTGACGGATCCGCTGCCAGCGACTGAGCGGGCGCCGCGTGGCTGCCTCGCCCCCCCGAGGGCCCGCCGCCGCTCGCCAAATCCCCCGCGCCGCGGCGTGCCGTCGGATCGCTTGCATCGACGGGACGGGCCGCGGGCGGCCGGCGGGCGCGTCGGGGGCGTCAGGCGGGAGGGCGCCCCGTGGCGCAGGGGTCCAGCTGCGGACCCACTGGGGGGGGGGTGCCGGAGTGCGGGCGGGGCCAATCACGCGCCACGCCTGGTAAGGGCACCGTCTGGCGGGGTGCGCGGATGGGCATTCGGCGACGCATCTGGGGCGGATTCGGGCCCCCCCGGGTCAGGGGCGGTCTCCGCCTCCCCCTCCCACTCCCCTCTCCCCGACCGCACACTGTCGTGTTACTGGAGGCCTCTCCTCCGCTGCCCCCCCCGCGGTTGAGCTGCGGGGGGAGGAGGGAGGCGAGAGGAAGGGGGAGGGAAGGAGGGCGGGCAGGACGCCGGAAGTCCGGAGACCCCCCTGTGGCGGCAGACAGCTGCGGCGCCGGGAAGCGCGGCGCCATTGCCGGCGGCGGCGGCGGCGGCGGCGGCGGGCTGGCGGCAGCTGCGGTGGCCCCGGCGGCGGCGGCGGCGGCGGGGATGGCGGACCCGGCGAGCTCCCCGACGTACCACGACCTGGGCGGCCTGCACCGCTTCCTGCCGTGCAACAATGCTGAGGAGGAGGGCTGGTCGCCCGTTGACGTCTACCCCTGCGACGAGTTCCGCATGTACGAGTTCAAGGTGAGGCGCCCGCTCCTGCCGCCGCCGCCGCCACCGCTCTTGCTTCTCATAGACTGCTTCTCCAGTGGCGCTGCCTGCACCCCTACTGCTAGCGGCAGCGCAGCTGGCAGCTGGCGCGGAGGCTGTGTCGCTGAGGTGCGGCGGCGGCGGCGCAGGTGCGGCGGTGCATGAGGGGCCGCAGCCACGACTGGACCGAGTGCCCGTTTGCGCACCCCGGCGAGAAGGCGCGGCGGCGTGACCCGCGGCGGTACCACTACGCCGGCGCGGCGTGCCCCGACTTCCGCAAGGGCGCCTGCCGCNCGCCGCGGCCGCCGCCGCCGGCGGCGCCGGCGATGCCCGCCGCCACAGCACTGGCGGCGTCGCCGACTGCAGCAGGCAGTTGCTGTCGCCCAAGTCCACGCTCGTCAAGCACCACATGGGCTCCCCGCCGCCGGTCTCGCCGCCGTACTCCCCGCCGGTGTCGCCGCCCGTCTCGCCCCAGAACTCCCCCGAGGCCCGCGCGCGCCGGTGGTCGATGTCCTCCAGCCCCGCCGTGGACGGCGCGGCGCACTACTCGTCGTCGGCGATGACCGCGGCCGTGGCGGCCATGGCCGCCGCCGCCGCAGCCTCCCAGGCGAACGAGGCTGGCCTGGCCGGCGCCAGCAACGCCACGCTGCGCCAGCGGCAGCTGGAGCGCCTGCATTCCATGCCGGCGCTGTCCGTCCCGTCCAGCGAGATGTCCCAGCTGTCGCCCGCGGCGGCTTACTCTCCAGCGTCCGCTGCCGGCAGCATGCACGGGATGCAGTTGCCGCACGTCAACGCCGTGTGCAGGTGATTCGCCGCTCTCTTGCAAGGATGGCTGGCGCTGCTCATTGGCATTCTGGCCTGCGCCTGTCATTGCGTCTGCGCCGGCACTGGCTTGCGGCCTGCTGCTGGCAGCAGGCACTGACTGCCGGTTGATCTGGCCGGGTTCCTCAGCATGGGCGGCACGCCGCCAGCGTACTGCGCCAGCATGGGCGCCTCCCCGGGAGCTACCGGCAGCAAGGCGTCCATGATGGAGGAGCTCCTGTCCAGCCTGCAGCAGCTCGACGTGTGCGGCGCAGGCCCGCCTCCGGAGTGGCTGCAGCAGGCGCACGCGCAGGCGTCCTGCGCTCAGCAGGTGGGCCCTCCGCCCCTAGCCGTTCTGCGGTCCTGCTGATTGGCAGCGCCCTCTGTTGCCGACTGCGCTCACCTTGCAATCGTCGTTGTCAAGCAACAGCCGAGGTGACAAACCATGTTTTGTTTATGTGCTAATCACCTGGCATGTCTTGACTGGCTTTCGCTCGGGCCAGGCGGCGGTGCAGGCTCAGGCGGCAGTGCAGGCCGAGGCGGCTGCGCAAGTGGCGGTGGCCGTACAGGCCCAGGCGATGCAGCAGATGCAGATGCAGATGCAGATGCAGCAGCAGCAGCAGCAGCAGCAGCAGCAGCAGCAGCAGCAGCAGCAGCAGTTGCAACAGCAGCAGCAGTCGCAACAGCAGCAGCAGCAGCAGCAGCAGCAGCAGCAACAGCTGCTGCTGCAGCAACAGCGGCTGCAGGCGCTGCTGTCATCGGCATCCCAGTCGCAGAGCATGTCGACGACACCGACCAAGCCGCGGTGGGAGGGCCTAGGCCGCCAGTGTCAGTGGCTCATTGAGGACGATGGTGGAGGACAGGTGGCGCCGCAACGCGTCACGTCGGGCCAGCTGCTCCGCTCCTCCATCTACAGCAAGCTCACAGCCGACTACAATGGCGGCGCCGCTCGCGTGCCCTCGCCTGTTGGCTGGGTCAACTGAATTGAGATCCTGCCGGCCAATGGCGGTGGCGCAAAGTGCAGCCTTTTGGCGGCTGCACCAGTCCAAGGTCTCACAAGGTACAAGACCTATCTGTGGTAGGTATTGGTTGCAGGGGGGGCAACACCGCATGCCTGCCCTGCACTCCAGCAGCTTTCTCCAAGCACATCGGCATCTGGCTCTTTGCTCACAGTCAAGGTCTGTGTAAGAGGTACCGGCGCCGCTTCCGCTTGTGGGCGACCAAGGCCGCCGGAGCAGGGGTGGAGTCCATATAAACAGCCCACCTGTGTTGTAAGTAAGGACACACAAGAGAAGGTACAGCCTGCTCCGAGGGGAGGCCAGCAACGACCGTTGCCGCCGCCGCCATGGTGCAAGGGTTCTCCATCGCCGCTTCCCGTGCCTCCCTACCCCTGTGAACTCGTCTCCTCCTATCCTTTGCCAAGTGCCGGCAGGACCATTCTTTCCTCAAGCCCGGCCCAGTGCCGACGCCTCGTGTGTTTTCAGTCGCTCTTTCGGCAGCAGGCTGCCAGTCTTACTGCAGAATGTGAAGCCCTCCCCAGCCCGCCCTCTGGTTTTGTGCTTTGCAGCTGTAATGCTCCCCAGCCAGTCTTGTAGGTCTCTCATATGGCAGTCGCTCCGCGCATAGAGCGCCGCGATGCCCTGTTCCTTTAACCCCCCTCCTGCATACATATGCCATTGGATTCTTGTTGGCCTGCTTGAGGGACTCGCCGCCCTCCCCTCGTGAGCCAAGGAGGTCATTTGCTCGTTGCCCTGTTTGTGAGATAGTGAATTCTTTAAGCAGACAAGTTTTGACCGTGTATAACTTGGTGACAACACCGAGCTAGTAGGCTGCTTGCAGACTTCTCTTCAATTCTGGCCTGCCCAGACTGCCCTTTCACAATTTGTACATTGTTTGTATTGAGGAAGAAATAGCCTTGTCCAGATGTGCACACTGGCCACTACTGTTCTGACCTGTCTTTCACCTTTCCATCTTCATGCAAAATACAGTCAGTCTGCGTTGACCCATCACCGTCGGCTTTGCAACCACTCCGATATCATCTGCGTTATAGTTTGACACAGCATACAGCGAGCACTTCATCCTGGTTCTCGCTACTCCGTATGTGTACAATGCGAGTGTATGATTTGTAAGACATGGTTCTTAATCAGGCCCTTGAGGTGCAGGTCCAGGTGGCCCAGCTTCTATGCCAGGCTGCAATGCCCTGTAGCAAGTCTGTTCAAACCTTTGGCAGCCTTATGCATGGGACAAGCCCTAGAGATTGGCAACAATTGAGCGGACTCAGCCACTCGTGCAGATTTTTCCACAGCAACATCTCTTCAGATCAAAACAAAGAAGCAATTTGGTGTGTAGTGCTTCCTGATAATTAGAATAGGAGATTTTGACGGCATCGTCTTGCATAAAAGTACTTGGATCAATATTTGCAACCAATGATTTGTATGAAAGCAACTCCATGTAAAGGAAAGCAGGTTACTGTTGCGTAAGATGCGGTAAGGCCTTGGACTCGTCCTCGATGTATCTAAAGTACATGTGCACTGAAGTCTTAATCTGTCTGCCAGCAATCCCCACCTGTAAGCGCCAAGCATCGTAGGAACGATTCTCTTAAGTATAAGACCATGACCAAGATTTGTTGGGTTGTAGTATGTATTCTTAGTGACATTTCTCAATAGGTGTTCCTGCTCAGTGTTGAGATGCTACAGTCACTACTGCTGTACATCTCGCTCTTCCAAATGCGATTACTGGCGTCAACATCTCTGCCGCTCTTACTCTTAGAGTCAGCTCGCAACTGACATTTTGCGGATCATGGAAGTAAAGCCAAATTAATTCGATGGAATGGACCGTTGTATAAGGCACGCATTAAGGGCTTTTCTGGAATCAGATTAAGAGAGCTGTGGTATCAACATCAGAATAATATTCTCAGAGTGGCAGTAACGGTGCTGCAGCCCTAGCACCTTAGCTTTGACGGTCTGTGACGAGTGGAGTCCACCTTGTCTGCAGTGTTGGTAGCAGCTCAACCATGTAGCACAAGTAGTTGCAGCATTCTATCACCTTAGCTAGGGGCTTGTCAGATTTGGGGCTGATTGTCTGCAGACTACTGAGGTTTACTTTAATTGCCCTCTCTTGGGGCAGACCTTGCAGGCTGTCAGTCATGGCCCAGGCTCTGGCAGTGCCACATCACGACGCACACGTGCTGGAGGGCCGCACAAGCTGAGCAAGACCTGGCACTCAAGAGGGCCAGCCATCACAAGAATCACTTTCTATTTGCATACTGTTCATCCCTGCAGATAACCTGATGCTTAGACTGACCCAACAACTCTGTAGAGCTAGCTTAAGTCATGTTGGGCACGGCCGAGCGTCTCAGAAGCCCGAAGATGGAAGAGCCAAGAGGAGTAACTAAAACATGTGTAAAATCAGTCAAGGTTCCTGAAAGTACTGACCGGGAGGAAAATAAGGCCGTGCAGCATCCCAAGAATGACCAAGGCAAGATACATGCGGAAATAGTAGACCTGTGGGCGGCGCATGCATCAGTGAGCAGGGTGAGAGCAATGTTGCATGCTGTCGCTGAGGATGGGATATTGTGATTCGACCACAGAGTTTTGCCCAAGTTAGTAGCTGAGCAGCAACACATGGTTGACTCAAACTTCATGCAGGAGTGTGGAGCATGCTAGTCCTCAGCAAACCAGGCGAAAATTTCTCAAAAGCTGTGTAGGTTAGGCAAACTGAGCCCTGAGCCCTAGGCAGTATTGGTGAACTGGGAAATATTACGGGCCAGTGCATCTTGACTGGTAGCTCCGTAAAAGATGCTGTGGAGCAACGTTTACAGACCTCAAATATGGCAGTTTTGGAGAAGCTCAAGACGCAGACGCCCACAAACTTGGTCAGTGTGATACCACTGCCAATGCCCAACAATAAGCACAATCAGTGTTTCCACACTGTCCATTCGTGCATGATGCATGCATCCATTGGACGACCAGCAAGTGATAGCTCTTGGCCACGCAGTCTGCGCAAGACAAATAGTGTGGGTAGATGGAACCACCTGAAGACGGAGGCCCCTATGCTCCCCAAAGCTGCTCTTGCGCGTTCATTCCGACTTCCTGTGCTGACCTGTATGTGCTCCAATTACAGACAGGGGGCTTCAGTGTAGGCACAGGTCTCAGGACCACAGGCAGATGCCATTGGTCAGGACAGGTGCAATACTATATAAGAGGGAGGCAAGAACCATGGAATCAGTGTTAAATCGACTTACTGTGAAAGAGTGGGTCAGATGAACGCAAAACTCCACCGCAATCCCCATTGCCATTACTAGGTTGACCAGGGATACAGCGTTCAACTGAATGTTCCACAGAGTCATTACTCCCTGCAGCCCAACCAAATAACCAAAATGAGAGCAGCACGTGGAGTACCTCCTCCATCTTTTGGCGCAGATGCCTGTGCTTTCAACAGATGCGTAGTCACTGTGCATGGGTACTGCAACTGCTGCTAAATTAATCAGCTCAACTCAAGATTACAGAAATGCGTACACTGCAAAGCATGTGCATCTTGGGTGACGCCCGTACAGGCCAGGGATTATGCAACTTCAGGTTTCTGAGTGGTGCAGAAATCTGAGAAACTGCTAGCTTGGCCTCTACTGACTACGTATACTATGCATACCATCATATTGATGGAGATCATAGCCAGGATGCCAAGGATTGTCAAAGACATCCAGAGACTGCACCCAGGGACCATGCAGTGACAAGAGGTCTGTTACGCCTGGTAAGGATGCATCCAGTTAATATGACGAGAGGGGAGCTCTGTGAGAAGTCAATATCTTCAAAGGACATTGACATGAAATTTGAGACCTTGCTGTGAAGATCCAGCAAACCAGAAATATTGCTCCTGCAGAAGATCCAGAATCGTGCTTTTCAGCACAGTACATTTGAGGGGCTTGACTACTTGAGAAAGTGTTCGGTCCGATTGCTCAGAATTATGCTCATCAAGACAAGGAACTCCAAAGAAGGCCTTTGTACCATTTCTATATTGAATTAATGTCCTTATCTATTAATCAGACTTGAAAGACATTATCGAAGGATCTGTATACCTGTGGCCAGGAAAAGAGCCAGAAAGGTCTCCCGCTCGATGGTCAAGTACTGCTCAAAGAAGATGTGGAATACAGAGTAGGCAGATATGGGCATCTGCACACGCAATTGCAACTTAGCATCGATCGTCTGATGCTCTACTCTTGCAGTCATAAATTTCTGCTTGCTTGACAATCTCAAAGGTCACGCGTGATGTCAAGCACCTCAAGAGCATCGGACATCCTGGCCGTGAAAGCCTTTGACGCACGTAGTGCATTGATAAAGTCACTCTGCGCAAGTAACCCAGAGCAGGAGGTCAAATGACGCCATGCCATCTAGATATCAGGCATGGGTGCTCTCATAGCTGTTTCAGCAGGTACTGAACGTGCAAAGAAACGGCTAAGGCCACCTGCTCAAGGCGGGAGAGATACTGCGTGACAAGGTTGTGCTACCTGCTTGCGAAGAGCTGTGTGGTATGATCTGAATTCAGACGCCATGATGATGCCAGACTCAAAATCTGGGAAAGAAGCAACCCAGTGTCAGTGGAAATTTGGTGGTACAAGGAGAAAGTCGCCATAGGCCCGTTATCAGAGTGTGCTGAAGCAGACAGCCAGATACGCTTCGAATGACGTCCAGCAACTCAACTTGTCGTGGGAGTGATAAGTATGTTGGCTCTCACCAGTCAGGTCCAGACTGTGACTGTATGCTCCATGTCCGCCCTTGGCGCAGTCGGCTGAGGGAAGTGCCTCCAAGAACCATGGGAGCTTCTCTCGGAACTGATGCAGGGACGGCCTCCCTTCCTCCAAGTCCCCAGGCAAGAAACACTGCCAATCAACCTCTTCAGGCAGGTCATTCCTTCACATGATGCCAGGCACGGGTTACGTTCGTGACCATTCTCCTCTACTCTCACAACCATTTGATGAAGGAGCTGTGCTGCAGGATGAAGCTATGCTCTTTGCGTGCCAAGTGACTACATCTCATGAGGGAGCTTGTTAGGAGCACAGACATAGAATCTCTACGCCTTCGCCTCCAAGCCCTTTCTACGTTAGCACGCATATAGAAGCTTGCCTCCACTGTGGCATTTATTTGGAGCTTCAAAGTTGGTATCTATGCTGGGAAGGGGGTGAGTGGGAGCGATTGTGGTACCGATGTGCAGTTCTCACAAGATCTGTACTGCGTGCAGTCATATGAGCCCTCAGGGCAGCAAGGAGGCTGGCAGAAAGACGCACGCATGGGAACTTGTCAACAGACTGACTAGTATACAGCTTTGCAAATTGACCAGTCACAAGAGAGTGCAAGTCAACATCCACCCGAATCTGTAAACAACTGAGAGCAGTCACAGTCAATAACCTGGTCATCAGCAGGGCAGTAAGAGCCAGAGGGGAATCTGCGGCAGCAGCCGAAAGCGAGAGGCGAGGTCCAAGACAGGAAGTCGTCGAGCCAACTGGCTGCCGGTGTGGCTATGACGGACGTGGCCGGGCTCATAGCCGCCCTCGAGACCTCGTTCAACAGGGAGTCTGGGTCACAGCCGCCAATGGAGCAGATCTTGTTTGTGTGTCTGCTGGTCTCACTGCACATTTGCCAAGGCTTAGAGCCTAATGAGCTACTGATGCAGTAGGGCAAGATGCATGTGACAGTGCATCTGCTGGTGGAATCTTTGACAGTGGGTGGACTTGAGATTGAGCACTTAGATACCACTGCGTCTCTTTAACAACTAGCAGTACAAGTCAGCTACAGTGCTGGCAAGGCACTAGATTCACCTGTAGTTGAAGTTCTTCACCACAAAGAACAATGGCGGGCCAACTCTGAGGTAGGACGTGATGTTGGAGAAATAGCCCTGATAGTGACCAAAGAACCTCGAAAACATTGGTGCTGGTGTCATGGCCCTTGGCAAAGTGTGTCAGTACTATTTCACTTGCAGCCCATTAATACAGGTCTACCTTACCTGCAAGTAGGAGTCTCGAGGCAAAGCCACGCTCTGATCTAAACCTGGAGACAAGCGAGATGCCAGTCCCTGGGCCAGACAGAAGAAAGTCGCTCAGGTTGGTAGATACTATCACTGTGAAGCAGTCAGACATGAAAGCCAGTGCTTGACAAAGGGCTGCAAGCAGACATAGCCTGTGCTGATAGTGCGCATTTTTCAGTGACATTTCTGCTTACGCTGCCCTACAACTCTTGGAGTGTTTGTGCATACCATGCTGGCCAGAAGCATGCAGCCAAATATGGCAAGCACCGCAGCTTTGATTGCTGGAGTAGCCAAACCTGGAGCATGCACATCCTGAATCAAGGTCCACGAGTGAGTATCATGGACACCACCCAATATGGCAATATTTGTAGTTCTATGAAAGTGTCAGTTGGTATATATTACACTACACACAGTGGGCAGCTGCCCATCCGATTGACAGCGAGCACGTCCAGCAATGCCTACTAAGTTCTGTGCAAGTCATGTGATGGATGTCATCAGCGGACCTGCATGTACTTAGCTAGTAAGCTCCTGCCATCTGCACTTCTCATAGCAGACTCTGGAGCCAACAAGATGCTCAGCTCAGAAGCAAGGTATATACCTGAGACCGAGAGGATCAAGTACACTATGTCTACAGCCATAAAGACTTACACTATAAGTGTATGTATCTAGAAAATGCCTGATCAGCAGAAAAACAAAAGCCACTTCACCAGTTGGACATTTCTACACGTACTACTGCCACCATGCACCTGTGTCAGGTGTATCTTCATGATGGCTGCTGACCCAGGGTAAGCAGTCCACTCGACCAGCTTCTGACCGCTTGAAGTCCAGCGAAAGCAGTGCAACAAAAGCCGTGACTTGAAGAAGGTAATTCAAAGCCACAGCAATGGCTTGCACATGTTGACAGCAACTTGTTTAATTATATTGCTGTTGACAAAAACATATGAAGGAGCCACACACACTCTCAAATTGGTATTACAGTACATCATGAGCTTCATTGGTATGATCAATGATGACAAGTAGCAACTGTCATGCAGCTCAAACGAAAAGGTTTGTCACAACGAACCTGCAAAGAGTGCAAATACCCGGCAGGCTGGCATGGGAACAGCTATAGCAACCGTGAACGCAACCACCTCACATAAGCTTGCAAGGCTTATCGAGAGCCCTGCCTCTGACAAAGCCATGCCAACTCTTTCCTCCAGAGGGATGAGGTCCTCTTGTCTGTCCAGGGTGTGAGCCAGTATGCACATGTTGTCTACTCCGACCTGCCATTTTGTGTTACAGCCAGAAACAACATGGGCAACAAATACCAAACGTGCAGTACCCGACCTCTCAGTAGCAGCTATACTTTGAAGAAGCGAAAGCTTCACCTGCTCCAACACTTCAACTGACCCTCCAAGTTGGACTGTAAAGCAAGCCCTCCTGCTGCATGTCTGCACGCTGGTAGGAAAAGGATCTATACGTACTGCTAGCACGAGGAAAGGAATGACTTCAACAACAATGAGAGTCGACTTGACTCCTAGGGCACTGCAGAGTCCAACTGCTGCCAGCACTAACACGAGAACAAGTATCACTCCCGCCAGCCCCAGAAGTACCTGAAAGCAAGCCATGCTCTTGTGAGCAGAGCTGTCTTTGACAGTGCACAGCTAAGCACGACCACCATGTCTGCTCCCGGTGCTGTCTGCAGATGGACAATGCAGGAAATTGATGTGCAGCCCATGACTGCCAGCATGATTGACTGAGAATGAGGCAGGCAGGCGCTGTTTGTGAGCTGCGCAGGTTTCTTACAAACCACGGGAAAGGGCTGCATTACTCACTCTGGAAGAGACATAAGATGGAGCTGCCAATCGTTTGCCTCCGAGGGTCAGGGCGATGTAAGCGAACATGGCAAGGTAGCTTATCTGTAGATAGATATGATGAGCAGGAGTGAGGTCTCAAGCAACACCTTCCAATTGTCTACGCTAAAACACATAGCAATGTTTGGATACAGAGTTGCGTGAATAGCAATCAGGACAATCAGACACAAGGGGACTAATCCAGCATGCCCAGTAGATATCACGGCCATGAGTTTGCCAGCGTGGAATGACATTACCAATATGGTCAGAACATCTGCAGAGCTCTCTCTCTTCAGTTCGTCTTCCACAGAACTCTCAGATGAATATGCAAGAGTGAGATTCTGACTGGCAGCCATCTCCACCAGCTCAGTCTGGGTGGAGAGCAAAGGAAGGAGGGTAAAGGTAAATGTGAGAGACAGGCAACCAGTTGAGCAGTACTCTGCCACACAAGCCAACAGCGTGAGTTCCTGATGATAATGTTTGCCGTTCCATTACTTATAAGCTGAAGGTATTGTGATGTCTGTCGCAAGTGTCAAGTAGCTCAATGACGTTCTATGAATAGGACACCAAGAAACAATTTACACTTGAGTATGAGAAACCTCGTCACACTCAATGGTGTACCTGTGCTAGGCTGATGAAGGCCTTTTCCCAAGCTTCTGCGGCAACATTGGGATCACCGTGACCATCTGAATCATCCTGGACGTAATTTCTCACAAGGTATGTGACGATAAATGCTGTTGCCTAGTACCACACAAGTAGTCAAGGACAGTCAAGAATAACGCTTCTATCAAGGGTGACCAAGATGAAAGGACTGGCTGACACCAGAAATAGTCCAGCTCTCTGCCTGCTGATAAAGGGGATAGCAACGCTGAGATATGCAACTATAGCCCTTGATCACTGAAGAGAGCAGACTTTGTGCACCTGGTCATAAGCATTGTCTTCAAAACCACCAAGTACAAGTCTGGGCTCAATTGGAGCTTGGAAAGCACTTAGGCAGGCCTCGGAAGAGGAGAAATGCTGTCACCATGACAAGCCACCAGCAGCAGTAAGTATGGCCTCTGAAATCAACCCCCACTAGCTTGCATGGTGTACCAACCTGAGCTGTTGCTAGACCACCTGAAGCATGGCATAAATATGAGCATACCACTTAAAGAGACTGCTATGCAATCTCTGACCGGTAAGTACAGTCACTGTATAACAAGATTCATCTATATGAAGTACCACAAGCTCCGATAATACCTGAAAGCAGAACGTGGCATGATCTATTCCCCCTAGATCGTCTAACAGGTCTTTGTCCATTTTCCAGTACTGCACAGCAATGAAAGCCCCAATATAGACCTGATGTTGCCTGCAATGAATGCAGCAAGTCTTTGACACAGTAGCTGCAATGACCTAGACAGATACCACACAGTGGCTTTAGAATGCATGAGGCTATGCTTGCCGTTGTTTGGTCCTATTCTAGAAAAAGTAATAGCTCAGGAGTACTGAGGGTTGTATTGGGACCTGAAATATGGATTGAGTTGCGCATGTTGGTCCCAAGGGCTTGAAGCATATGTCCTCAAGGGAGACGGTCTGTTCTGAAGAATTTGCTCTCAGCTTGTCAATCTGCAGAGCCCAAAGTACTGCACTTAGCTAGTAGCGGACGGACAGGAGCCTAAGGGGCTGAGTGAATGTGGGTGTGTCACTAGCTCTTTGTGCAACTCCTCCCATAGTAATGACTAAAAGTAGGAGTGAAACAAGCTGCATTGACGAGACATGCATATTTTGAGCATCACCTATCTCTTCACTCAGCCTGCAAAGGCACAGACTGACCTTGGATTGGACATCAAACATGAACTTCAGGTTCCTCTCAGTGATGATGCTTGGTCCTTGCTTCTCACCGTTGTCACGTGTCGTGGAGAATATTAACTGAGGGCCACATATTTGCAGATTGATTTGTGACATTGCAGCTTTGTGCAACATTACAATATGACAACATAGTCACAACTGGTCAAGTGGCTTGCAATTCGGTTGATAGTAGAGCAACTCTTCATCCAAGGTCAGAGACAGCCTTGCCAACCTGCTCGATGCGATAGAAGGGGCCCAGGTGTTGGTCGAAAAAGGCCTTGTCCTCGGCTGCTTGACTTCCTTGACTAACCCATAACTGCATGGCCCAAGTGCACCTTCACTGTAAGAAGACGAAAGACGACCTCAGCATGCAATCACTGATAAGTACCGGTTGTAAGCATTGTGAGGGCTTGCGCATACAGGGGCAAGCTATATATGTATGAAGAAGAACTGAATGCTGTCTTCACCTTATCAGGTCGTGTTTCTACGTGGAAGTTGAGAAGACCAGCCATCAGGATGATGGAAAGTAACAGGGAAGTAAGCAGTACATGCCACGGGTGGTGGGCAATCCACACACCCTGCCATCTATCAGAATACAGTAAGATTGCCTTGTCACTGCTATGCAGAGTCTACCACTGCTCAGCAGTTAGGCATCGTAAGTAAAGTACACACATACTAGGCAAGACTGCTCAGTACTTTGTACATAAAAGTGCTGACAGAGGATGGGTCAAGGATGAGTCACGACGAGGTGTGAGTCAGCTGCGCAGAGGCTGACCTGAACCAAGAGCGTAGTCGTTGCTCGAGGACTGGTCCTTCGTCATCACCGGACGGGGATGAAGCTTGAGTCACCTGCTTTCCGACACACGTGCGACGTCCACCCACTTGTAGATTTGCTACTTGTGAATGCTTGCAGAGCATGCAGCTTTGCCAAGTCCTTACATAAGTGCAACTAAGTGATCCTTAAGGCATGACCTTGCAAATAGTCCTTTGACTGACTTGGGAGCACGTTGAGATGGAAGCTGACGCCTTACTTTCTCCTGGGCGTTATCAGCCGCCTTTGCTGCTGCTTCTAGAAGAGGCTCCTCAGGGGCATGCCTGGCAGTCTCAACCTTCTGAGACTTAATCTGTCCTTGAGACTGAGTTGAAAATTCATTCCCGCTGAATATGGACAGGACAAAGGCCAGAAATATGGCGCAAGTGAGCGCCCACCCAAAGTCAAGACATGCAACCTGCGCCAAAGAATAGCAGAAGTCTCAGATGCTCGATGCCATTGTTTTGAGCTTAAGTTACCCAAGGCGCATGGAAACGACCCAGCACTTGTGTGAGAGATGCAATGCATGACTTTGAAAAGCCAGAGACCAGCATAATCTGCATCATGCTATACTTACAGCCGTGCCCCCGATCTTCAGTTTGCAGCCTCCAGACGCATTCGTTGGGGGTGGTAAAGGTTTCTTGCACCCTGGTGATGATGGACAGTCCCCGCAGGAGCACAGTAGCGAGGTGTCGGAGCACGCATGAGCAGGTAGGTAGAGAGGCTTAATGAGCTCATACTCCACCTCCGAGCTTTGATCTGGAAAGCCTATCTTGTACGGAGAGCCTGGATTGTAGAGAGGCGCCAGCTGGCCCATAAATGCGAACCAATCTGCAATAAAGTCAGCCAAGTCGGTGAGCACTAACCGTACCTGGACCCAAGGGGTTGCGAGACTGCCATTAAGGAGATATATGCTTCTATTGCAATGCGATTGACTATTCTGAAGGAGGGATAAGGGAGGGCTAATTCTAGCTACATCGTATTCTCCAGTGGAACAGTCATGAAGCAGCTTGTAGGTGAAGCCTACACCTTTATAATTCTGAGCTCCTCCACCAATGAAATCCATGGCTCTTGTATTCATAGCAGCAAACTTCACATCAGCACATGAGTTGTAGAATCGCTCCCCATAGTCTTGGTCCACATAGAAGTCCAGGGCACTCACGCTGGTATCATTTGTGCTTGGCGCCTTGTGCAAGCATAGGATGTCGAGACAGACGACAAGGCTGTCAATCTGGAAAAGTATCATATCCCCATGAAGCGAATGGTTGAACTTCACAAGAACAGCCTATTAGTCTGAGGTCAGGGCAGCAAATAGTATACATAAGTGAGGCTACAAGAGCCTGGAAGTGACTACAAGTCAGAGGGGCACCTAAGAGATGGAGGTAACATTGACAAAGAGACTTTGATCTGGAGAGCATGACAGCTGACAGAAGAAATTGAGGAAGTTGCGAAGGCATGCTGGGCAGCCTGTCAAGAATGGCACAGCCTGCAACATAGGTCAATACTGTACGCATCAGCTTGAGTAGTCAGGTATCCATAGTCTGGAGATTGATAGAGTGGCTTAGGTACAGAGTCTCATGTAAGAGCTTAAGAGTATTACAGGGAGCTTTGGGCTGGGCTTAAGTATAAGGATCAATCCCATGTCGTTGAAACATGATCTGCGAAACTCTGAAGCACGGGTATAGAAGTCAAATGAGCAGGTCTGTCAAGCACACGGACTTGCTCGGGTGCTGCACCTGCTTGACTTGGTCACGGAGTACATCAATTGCTCACTGTCGCAGCAGATATTGCCTGTCATAGCAGGGCACAGACTCTGGACTTTGCGTGACAGCGTACTGCTTGGCTGCACCAAATCATCAGTGTGGAAAGACTCAGCTTCTTGAACTGTAGGTGCCGCAAACACCTGCAACATCTTCATCATATGAGGTTCACCTCCTTCGCAGGGGTGTATCTGGGACAATTGAGGACTTTCCCATCCTCCCGTTTCCCGCAGATCCCATACATTGCACAGTGCCCACGCCTGTGAGGTGCTCCATGGGTAGCCTCATGAGGCAAACTGCAGCTCAGCAAGAACGATTTGTATAGCAAAGGTTGTCAACTTCTCAATGACCGCATGGTCATTCACAGCTACATATTCAGTCAGTGTTGACTCAGTACACTGATCTTCCGGGTGCCCATCTTGCTCACTTGCAGAGGTGAAACTCTGCTGTCTTTGCTCAAATTTGGCTGGATCATTACTTTTGAGGTGAGCATAACTCTTACATGATGTCCCTGTTAGGGGTTGCACAGCTTCCCACACTGAGGAGGAGTGCACTTGCAATTGCAACCTGCCACAGGTGAGACCAGCTCCTGCTTCATGACGTTCTCGCCCAGGGCCACCACGACGTTACTAATGCAGAAGAGATACCTCTGATAGTGCGGATTCTTGGTCTACATGGACGTCCTCGTGGCTAGGGGATCACTGGTGATGCCTAGCAGGTGCAACAGCTGCTACCAGTAAATCTACCACCTGCAAGGGGGTGAAAATTCTCACCGCATACCAATGCCAGAGTCTCTCCGCGCAATCGCGGAAAGCCATCTCTGGCTTCAGCTTTCTCCACTAACCCTCGATTGTCTTGCTGCCTTGGGATGCAGTGAGGAGGAGCAGGAAGAAATCCAAGTGCGGGCCCGCTGGCTGTGAAAAGAGCTGCAGCTGCCGTCTCCAGCCCCTTTGCCTTCTACCCTCGGGAGAGGGCGGCAGAACAACTCATGGAGGGCTCTTGCTGCAGCTGCAGGCCTCCCCATGCGCACGCAAGCTTGGCATATGGCAAGCTGTGCCCAGGCGTGCCCTCAATAGAGCGGTCGCCGCTCTATTGAGCCGCGGCCAACGAGCGCGGGAGGCGCTCTGGTGCTGCGAGCGAGCGCTGCTGGCGTGGGACCCCGAGCCCCCGCGCGCTGCTGCTGCCGAGCCGCAGCTCGGAGGAGGGCGGAGTCCGTCGCTAAGGGCCAGGGAGGCCGGCCGGTTACTTACCACTACCCTGTCGTGATGACCACGATAACCGCGGGCGCCCGACGTGGCGCCGCGTGGCAGCAGCGGGCCCCACGAGCTGCGGCACTCTCGAGGGCTCTTCTCTATGGGCGAGCGCTTCCTCTTCGAGAGTCCCTTGTGCATTGTCCATTCTTTTTGGGTTGGCTTTGCCAGCCCCTCTTCTCTATGAGCCACCAGTCAATCTGGCCGCGCTTCCTCTCTATGGGCGAGCTCTTCTCTTGTGCAGGTGGACCACGGGCCCTGGTCGACGTTGTTACGGAGGCGTGAAAAGGTCCAGCATCAACACACATCGCTGGTCACGCAGTGGGCGCTGCAGAACAAAGAAAGTTGCTGCACTTTTCCGATTACCCACAATGCGATCAGCTCCTGCCAGCGGCAATCGACATCTTTGGCTGTCTGGGTCCTCGTTTCCACACCCTCCTTCAAAACATTGCCAATCTAGGCTACACACGTCGTGCAGATGTGTTTCCGGCTGAGATGGGCTTGCCAGCTGCATATCTGTCTTGCGATACCGAGTTTTGACCTGTTTGCGGCGTGCTCAGGCGAATGCCTTGCACCGGAAAGCTGGACGAGCTCTAGTTGGTGGTAGAAGGGCTTCGTATCTGACATCAAGTATTCAGACCACGATTAGCGACCTTCATGTTTTGACCCGTGGTTACTGAGCGGGTCAATCTGAGTAGGTTACATAGGTCTTTGGATGTGCTTGCCTTTGTACTTAACCATTTGGCCTTCGTTTGTTACAAATACACGATATCTCTCCTTGTGCAGCGTGCCGCTTTTCCTGCTTCGAGTTATTCTGATTTGCTTTTGCTTACTCGTAAATACTGAGCATCCACCCGAATTTGCATCTGCATTGTCTTGTCTGCTTTGTAGTGTAGTCCATTTTTCGGCATCTTCTTCTTTTTTGGCTTTGAGATATTGTCCACTCTTTATGGGCTGGCTTTGCCACTCTTTATTCTCTACGGGCGAGCACTTTCTCCTTGTGTTTACCATGTTCATGAGAAGATGCTCTGCCAGATTAGTCTGGCAGATGTGTATGTGCTCAGTCGTGGGCAGTAGAGTCCACCTTCAGTTGTGTTCTCGTATGTTTACCTTTACAAAGTGAGGAAAGTGGCTCTTCTGGGGGCTTTGGCCCCCAGAAGTGCTTGCCTTTGTACTTGGCCATTTGGACTACATTTGTTTCTTATACACGGAAATTTCCCTTTGGACCTTGTCAACTCTATTCGTCACCACGAAGAGAAGTGGCTCTCCCGATGGGGGCAAGGGCTGTGAAAACGCTGCAGAGGTCCATGGCACGCGTGCTGCATCTGCGTGCCGGTCGTGCCTTAGCTGCAGCCTCTGGCCCTGGCCAGGGGACCCGTTACCAGGAGACCAGTTTCTCCGACCTGTGGCTGCTCAACCGAGGTGACTGAGTATTTCAGAGCTACTTGTTCCTCGAGTGCTTTAGCTTTCCCTAGCCCCCTCGAGCTTTCTTCTGGGCTGGCCTCTCACGTTGGGAGAGCAGCTTCCTCACAGCCCTTGCCCCGATTGAGAGAGCCACTTCTTCTGCCCGTATTCTCTCTTCGGTCAATCTGGCCGCGCTTTCTTCTCTTCGGTATTCGGGCATCAGCTAGCTACCTCTATGTGCTGAGTCGTGGTTACTGAGCGGGTCAGCTTAGCAGCAGGTGAAATACACATGTCAAGGTGCTTGCCTTTGTACTTGGCCACACAGGACCTCCATCACTTAATACACACTCCATTCTTCATCCTCTAGCTTCATCGTTGTGCAGTCGCTGGCTTTCTCAGCCGGCCCTGGATGTCAGTAGCTGCGATTCCCTGGCTTCCACCAGGTGGCCAGGCGCTGGCCGTTTTCGCCGCCGCTGCCACAGCCGCCGCCGCCGCCGCCGCCGCCGCCGCCGCCGCCGGGTTTANCGCCGCCGCCGCCGCCGCCGCCGCCGCCGACGCCGTAAGGCGCGACCGTGACCCCGGAGCGGCAATGACGACTTTATGGCAGGCATGAGAGCGCCGGGAGGTGAGCGGCAGGGGCGCGCCGGAGCCTCGACATTTCGGCGCATACTTGAGCTCGCCTGCCTTTGAAGCCTCTACAATTGCTTGCGAGCACGGAAGTCATTTTGCCACATGCTCTCTATAGACGCAAAGCAGGCTCAATCCGCGACCTCGCATTCCATGCCTTACATGGTGCTGTGCAGCACGAGAATGTGCTGCGAGGTACTCACATCCATCACATGCCTTGCCAGGCGAGAGTCCTGTAGATGAAGAAGGGTTTGCCGGTGGTGACGACCAGCAAGAAGTGAGCCAGCCGATGAATTGGCCAACCTATCCAGACTGCATTCACGCCCACAGATTGACTAGGCCTGCCGGCCTAAACCCTGCTGTTCATCGTCCGTTAACATGAGTATGCTGAGGGAGAGGACGGGGTCGTCAGCCTTTGATGCGCAGAGGCCTTGA
The DNA here is from genome assembly GCA_009602725.1 of Spirogloea muscicola. Classification (NCBI taxonomy): domain Eukaryota; kingdom Viridiplantae; phylum Streptophyta; class Zygnematophyceae; order Spirogloeales; family Spirogloeaceae; genus Spirogloea; species Spirogloea muscicola. The sequence continues at coordinate 130,010 of WELB01000075.1, read as the reverse complement.
AGCAGGCTAAGACGTACCTCCATTGAAGCCTCTTGCTGATCTTGGCCAGGACTCCTGCTGATCCTTTGCAGGGTGCTGAGGTGATCAATGAGGAGGAAGAGCGGCCACTTGGTAGTCCTTCCTTAGTAAGTCAAGTCCGGGACTTCACGGAGCCTGCCTTGGAACAAGTCAGCAACGCAGTTAGAGTTGTGCAGTCGGTGGTCGCCTCCTCCACTTTCGGTAAAGCAGTAGCTAGCTTTGTAGGTGAGTTACCATGTACTGTCACATCAACTTCTGCAACTGTGACAATCAGCACAATTGTGGTTGCCACTCCCAGACATAGATAGCCTGGCAGCATCACAACCAGTAGTGATTGCGATCATGCCTCAGAGTGCTAGTTATAACAGCTTCTTTTCCAGTATTCTGCACTTCTGCATCAGGGTGGCACTTCTTGGCTGGCTCAGCAGCACTTTGGACTTGCTTCCACTATGGATGCCTCTTGAGATACTGCACTTTGACAGGAGCTAGAGTGCTTGCTGATGCCTTGCAAGTCTTTGGGACACAGGGGACACTTTGGGCCAGACACAGAAAGCGGTAGAATACAAGGATGTACAAGACAAAGACATACAGGATGCAGAGGAGGGCAAGTCACACGTACTTACACCACCAGACTTGGACGCGGAAGCAGAACTTCAAGACAGGACTTTGTCAACCAGTAATCAGGACAGCTCTGCAACACCCTACGGCGGCTTCACATGGGCCAGGTATTCTGACCATAGCCGACGCCTCAGAAACTAGGTTCCAACTTCCATCTACCTTGTACTCTTACTTCTGTGCGGGTTGCTGGGAGTAGCGCGTCAAGTACTTGCCTCCTCGAAGATCCGAGACGAAGTCCAGGCAATTCCTGAGAGGAACGCAGGGCATGGTTGGCTCACCAAGGAGCCAAGCAAGTCTTGGCATGGGTAATATGCAGGTGGCTTCCCAACATCTGGGGATTGAAGTATGTCTGGAGTTTCGCATACAGTTGCATGTCTTTCGTGCACAAACGATTGATTAGGCCACTGCACACACACGTACAGAGGTACCAAGGATGCGCTTACTGGCAGCATAAGTCCTCTCTTCAACTGCACCATTATTGCATTCATGTCAAATGTCTTGACATTGCAATGAAGCTCTCAATGAATAAGTCAAGATTTGATAATCTCAGGTTTCAAGACCAGTGATGGAACTGTGCTGAGCCTCTAGCAGCTAGTCGCACTACAACATTTGGTGCAGGCTGGTTTGTACCTATAGAGTTCACACGATAGCAAATTGCATGTCTTGGATGCTGTGGTGCAGTTATATAGTTTTAAGGAATCTGACTCCAGAAAGACAGTCTGATTGCACGCGTGCAGACCACCCTTAGAGGATCAGGTGATGACATTGGCTGGATACAAAAGGAAACGAACCTGCCTCCAGTAGAGGATGGGACAGAGAGATTCAACAAGCATATCAACAGGATATTGTGAGCATGATATGCTTCTTAGCTTTGAAGCTCTGAAGTAGTTTTTGCATTACCTTTCAACACGCTTCCTCAGGTTTTGTAGATGGTTCGCACTCCTGCAATTGCATGAAAATAGCAGGTCTCAGTTCTTTTATGCAGCTGCAAGCAAGTTCGTGGCGAATTTCGCTTCCATCACCCTCTGCGACATCCTGAGACACTTTGTTGCTTCCTTGCCCGCTGTAAATCAGGAACGGTGTTCACACGCTCCCTGATTCATTGGTCTACTTGCTGATTCCAGGTAGTAAGTCTTCCCTGTGTCCATGTAGTGGTGCTGTCTACTTTAAAGTCTGAGTAGAGTGGGAATCTATGTGCGCATCTCGTGTTGATGGTTTATAACAAGGTCATTAACCATGTGCAAGTTGCTAGTCCAGCATGCTTGAGAGGGCTACCAAAGTGAGGTTGTTGTTGATCGTCCTCTTCTCAGGCTTGTTTAGCAGACTTGGTAATCTGTACTTTGTGAACACAAAGAAGCACCTCTCACAATTGGGTCTGACGTGCCACATTGCAAAGATCCACAGTGAGGTCAGCATTCAATCACTTGATCTCACCTTGTATGGTTAAACACTTGACAAGCCCCATGCTCATGAATCACCTTATCTACTGAGTCAAGTAGGGAGAATGATTCTTGAGGTTGCAAGAGGTTCTCTGTTCTCCACTTCTTTGGAGGGTAGCCAACCGGACACTGCTTAGGTACTTGCCTGATTGACTCTGCGACTTGGTGCAGGCTGCGGTAGAGAAGAATGCTCAAGAGATAAGGTCATACGTGGATGAGCTTTACTGGGCCACAGGCAAGCGTGTGATGCTCCTAGGCCACAGTAAGGGAAGCGTGGACAGCGCAGCAGCCGTGGCCATGTACCCTGAGCTGCGTCATAAGGTGGCTGGCATCATATTTGTCCAAAGTCCGTATGCAGGTAGCCCAGTAGCTTCTGACATTCTCCGCCCTGGTCAGATTGGGGATCTACAATCACGACAGATTTTGGAAATGATCTTCTCCAAAGTGATCAAGGTCAGCTCCAGCCCGTCTGCTGCACTTCGTGACTGCTTATCACATTGTCCTGTATTCCTTGCTCTCTAGTGGATGGCCAAACATTGAGCAATTAGTGTACTTGGTTGTCGGCCTCAGGGTGATCTGGGTTCCATCACTGATATTACGTATGAGAAGCGAAGAGAGTTTCTTGAGAACTACCCCATGCCAGCTGGCATACCTATGGTCTCATTCCACAGTGAAGCCAGCAAGGCACCAGCTGTGCTTTCAACCCTCTCACATGTGACACATGCTGAGATTCCGTGGGCCAGCAAGCCAGAACTTGGAGGTCAACACCAAAATCAGCCCTTCATGACCACACCACACTCGGCTCCAGTCCTGCAGACTGTCTGTTGATTCTTTGGAGGAAGACCTCGACATTCTGTGGCCTGTCTTAATTTGGAGGCTTACCTCTTTCAGTCTCGAGGTGCTTTGAAGGCTGCGGTGCTTATAAGCTTAACTGCCATCACTCTCAGGGGATGATGTTGGCGAGATTCCATCCCCAGCAAAAGTTCCTGTGGCCATGCCGCTAGCGGCCGCAATGGCTGTCTGTGCACTGCATCTGGAGCTTCGGTATGGCGAGAAGGTATGAGACATGTGCTGACGCATACTATGGTAAGAATGATATATAATGGCCTCAGGATCTAGTCTATGACAAACCCGACTTTCTTGCTGTCCAACAGCGCTGTGCACGAAGTCTCCTGCTTCTCCATTGCCACGAATACTTATCAAGGCCCCTGTACGCCCTAAAGTCTAACTACGAAGTCAACATTTTTGGTCTTCAGAGCGATGGTCTGGTTGCAAGGAAGGACGCCGAGGTGCCAGGTTCAGTCGTGGTTAGGCCAGATAAGAAGTATGATCATGGCTGGATGGTGTACAGTCCGGCAAAACCCGACACCAGGGAGGCCAATGCCGCTCAAATCTGCGAGGCCCTCATGTGCCTGCTCCTTGAGAAGTGGCCGTTAACAAGTGACAAGCAAGATCAAGGAGAAGCCAGTGTTCCCCAGGATGCCTTTGCCGCAATCAGGGCACAAGATTTAAGACCTCCTGAGGATATAGTTCCTCCTGAGCCTGCTGGTGATGCTGGTACCTCATGAAGGCACTTTTACAATGATGGAGTCTTTGCAAGCACCTCACGGAAGCTATACAAGATCTGAAACACTAGTCGTCCACCCACTTTTTACAGCCCACATTGCATTCTTTGGCTTATACAATATTGACCAACCCCTTGCCTGACACAAACTACTGTTGGGTCACACATCACCTGCGCAAGCATGACTGTGAGGTAATATCAACAGAGGACTCCTCTTCACAGATGTGTTGGACCTAGTAGCACAGTCTCTAAATGTAGGACTCAAGATTGGCGGGTGCAAAATAATGTTCAATCAAGTGGCTCCTTCGCACCCTTTGCAGGGTTGATCGCCATCACCAACTTGTCTGGCACCGAGTTAAGTGCTGACTACAGGCTAATGCTCTCATATCCGGCTAGGGTACATGAACACTCGGACCTTGGCCCCCTGCACAATGAACCCAGCTAAACCATCAGATAACAACAGCACACAACCAAACAGCTCCTCAAATGAACCGCCGACAAGATAATGTGCAGGGTGTACGATCAGAGACAAGACACGTCATATGCTAAGGCCAAGGTCATGTACCGCAGAACTCTGCACCAAAGCTTTACAACAACCTCGGCGATAGAAGCTTACCAGGGAAGCGGGTGGAAGATTTTTCCGGAACTTGGCACGCACAATGCCGCTGTTGCCGTGTGGCCGGCAGACGTGGCCCCAGATGGCGCGGTACAGCGAGCCCTTCTTCTTGGTCTTGGCCTTGTACACGTACGCGACCTTCTTGCCTGCGTACCACTCCACCTCGCCCTTGGTGGCCACGCCCTCGATCTGCAGCAGCGACGTGCTGGGGTACTGGTCCGACTTGGACCTAGAGGGGCGGCGGGTGCAACAACGTGCGACAGGCGCGGCATCAGTATTGCATCACGGACCTTAGCCTGTGGGCCATTTTGGCGCATCTTGGCCGGCAGTCCGCCGGCACCCATCGTGAGCTGAATTTCACAGACGCAGAAGTAAGGTAGCCCGCAGAGCATCGCCCAGGGACAGCCTGCAGGGCCGTCGCAGCGCTGCCGCCGCTACGGTCCTGCCGGCGGCGGTGCAGGCCCGGTCTTGCAGCCACCTGGCCTAGTCGGACGGGGCGTGGGGCCTCACCGCCGGTAGCCCAGGATGCTGCCGCGCACGTACAGCCTGCATGGGCCCCCCCCAGGCGCAGCAAAGCGCGGACGAGAGCACGTCCCGGCGTCAGAGATGGGCGACGGCGGCCATGACCAAGGCGGCTGTGGCCACGGTCAGCGCGGTGCATGCGGCGCAGGGCGGCGTCGAGGCTCGCCGCCGCAGCAGCCGGTGGCGTCCACGGAGGGCGGCGCCGGCTGGAGCGGGAGAGAGCTTTGGGTGGGTGGGACCCAGAAGCTCACCGGATGCGCTCGCCCTGGCGGCTCGCCATGGGCGCCGCCGGAGGACAGCGGGCCGGAGCTTGCGCCGCAGGCGCCGGCGCGTATCGGCGCGGGTGCCGGGGGGCGGGGGTTGGGGCGAGGGGATGTGGGCGCTCCTGCGGGCGCTTAAACCCTAGGGCTTTTGCCCCGGGGCTGTCCCGGCGGCGGCGGGTGATTAGGGTTCAGGCGCTCGTTCCCCCCCCGTCGGCAAGGCGTCGGCGACCGTTCCGTCGGCGTCCCGAGAGACTCGGGGCAGTCGGCCGCGTCAGCACCCGCCCTGGCCGGCGTCGGACCTGGTCAGGCCAAGTCGTTGCCAAGTGGCCGCTCCGGCAAACGGCGCCAGGCGACGCCCAACGACAAGGCACCGCTCTCTCAATGGCCCCTTTGTAGCTAGCTGCTCACCGCTCTTAGGCCCCTCTGAACCTTTGTGAATTCTTTTTGGGCTGGCTTTTCGCAGCCCTTGCCCCCATTGGGAGTGCCACTTCTTCTTCAATGGCAGGCCCAACGGCGCTACCGTGGGAGCTACTCGGTCGAGCCCCGTCACTTGTCGCCAGCCACCTCCGCCGCCGCCGCCGCCGCCGCCGCTGTCGCCGTCGCCGCCGCCGCCGCCGCCGCCGCCGCCGCCGGCACCGCCGCAGGACGCTCCGCCTAAGCCCGTCGCAATCGGGCGCAATTGGCGCGGCTCGAATCGGCTATCTGGCTTACATCCGAGGCTGATAACCTGCTCCCGACCACTGGGCGAGGGCGAGGGGCCCTCCTGGGCGAGGCTTGCGACGGCGACGAGGACTCGCGTGCCGCAGCGCCGATACGGAGGCCTTGCTCAGCTCGCTCGTCCAGCTCGGGGCACAAGGCCGTTCGGAAGCCACCATGGCCGTGATGGCGCCGTCCACTGTGGCGGCCTTGTCGCTGCCAGTTCTAGATGCAAGTAGACCAGTGAGCCGTCGGACGGGGCCAGCGCTTGCGGCGCGCGCGTCAAGGACCTCCAGTCTCCGCAGTTTGATGACAGGGTCCTCAATCGCTCGAGATGGCAGACTGGTTAGCCAAGTGGAAAGAAGAGCTGCTCTTGCCGCGGCTGTCGGTGGCCTTGATGCCAAGGAGCTCAGGAGTCCTGCTCGGTCCATCTCGGCCTCAGCAGCAGGTGATACGCGGAATTGACGTGATCTGCCTTTGTCAACCTGGCTTTGCTTGAGTGACCCGATGTTGGTAGGGCACGTGCTTCTTGTGTAGCCCAGGCTGCCCTGGAGGATGGTGGGGTTGGGCCTGAATTGCATCGTCGTCTTTCGGTGTCCAGGCACACAGGCACCCGCTTCCGAGGCACCTGCCTCTGAGATTTCTCCTACTCTGCCAGATGAGGAGGAAATAGTCATTCCGAGACGGATTGAGGACATTTCGAATGGCGAGCACATTATGGGATTTGGTGCAAATCTTGCTGAAGACCATCCGGTAAAGACTCCTGAGCCTTGGGATAGAAGTCTGTTCCTCGTCTGTCTACTTGATTGTCCACATGGCAAGCTGGACGACATTCTGAACGTGCTGAAATGATTGTGTTGGGAGTGTGAAGATCTGGTCAACAAACAGCTGATCACAGTCGATTCTGTGCTCCTTGACATCAATTATGCACAAGCAGGGCTATCATGACGAGGACTACAAGAAGCGGCGGACCTTCATTGCCGACCTTGCTAAATCTCATGTCATGTAAGTTTTGTACCTTCAATCTACAGCAGCCTTATTTTGGGAATTGCTCAAGCTACACAAAGGGCATCACGCTTTGAGATCTTTGAGTTCTTATTTCTGGACTTCAAGCAGCAAACTGAGCTTTTGTACGAGCTCAAACGTTGTCAAGTTATAGAACAATCTCAGGGTGCACACTAACGCAACTCTTTGCAATTTCGTTCACAGGGGGACACCTATACCAAAAGTGGACTACACAGAGGATGAAGTATATGTTTGGCATACGGTATTCAACGAGCTGACAAAGCTCTACTCCACACATGCGTGCCAGGAGTACCTGGCAACCTTTCCACTGTTCAGTTTCCAGGCGGATGTCATCCCTCAGCTTCAAGATGTATCAGAGATTCTTCAGCAGAAGACGGGGTGGCGAGTCAGACCAGTGGCTGGATTGCTCCATCCAAGAGACTTTCTAAATGGACTTGCATTTAGGACGTTTCACTCAACTCAGGTGCCGCCCCACGGATAGTACATGCTTGTATCTGCTTCATGAAATTTCTACAGCAGCACAGAGAAAATCTGCAATGTAGCAGCTGCCTAGAAACTGATGATTCGACTTAACGGTCTGGTGCAGTTTGCATGGTGCACTTATTGAGGCACTAAGACTGCAGTGGCTGACATCCTCATCGTCATTGCTTGACGAGCAGTATGTGCGCCACAAGAGCAACCCCATGTACACACCAGAGCCCGATGTTTGTCATGAGCTTCTGGGACACGTCCCGATGCTTGCAGATCCCGGCTTTGCTGATCTTGCCTATCAAATTGGCCTGGCATCTCTGGGAGCCAACAAGAAGGAGATTTGGCAGCTCACCAAGCTGTACTGGTGGGTGACTTCAAAAACTTGGGATTACAAGAAGGCCTAGTGTGCTGACGTCATGCTGGTCATTGTACGGCTTCCCAAGCTCGGCACAGATAGGTCAAGGTAGCATGTTGTCGTTCGCAGGTGCTACATGATGCTGTGCTAATTCATCTGCACAGCCAACACAGCCTGAGCTAAGAGCCACATCTTGCTCAGGGTATTTTGCTTCTTGAGTCTTTGATTTTCATTGCAGCAGATGCCTTTCTTGCTCTTGCAGGTACACAGTAGAGTTCGGTACCATCTTGGAGGAGGGGCAGGTCAAGGCCTTTGGCGCAGGCCTTCTCTCAAGTTTTGGTGAGCTGCAGTACATGCAGTCGGGCACAGAGGATGGTAAGAAGCCCCAGTTCCTGGACCTGGATCCTTTTGCCAAGCTGCCAAAGATGAGTTACAAAGAAGGTTTCCAAAAGACATACTTTTTGTGCTCCAGCTTCAATGATGCCGCAGAGAAGCTGCACGCATATGCTGCCACCCTCCACCACCCAGAGCTCGTTCCCAAGTAGTTTAACAAGGGCTGCAGCACAGCTGGCCTGCGTCTTAGTAGGTGTGCTTGTGCGGCAATATACACCACAAATTGCTTGATTGTTAAGTAGAAACAATGCGCAGCTTGTTTATAAATTTGATTGTATGGTGCAAGACCTTCCTGGCACATATCTGCTTAGTCTAAGTCGGTCTGCGACCCCTGCTGGTGCGTTGTGATTAGCGCCTGGTGTTGTACAGATTCAAGAACTCGTGCTACTTTACAGAGGGACTCGGGTTCACAAAATTGCACATTTTTGCAACTTCATATTGACGCCTTGCCTGTCTATATATTCAAATGCCCCGAGCTTGCGAGTTAGTGGCATGCACATCTGCAGGAACCTGCACTCTGTGAAAGCTAGGCTGTCATTGTCATCCTGGGCAGCTGGTTGGCAGCTAGCTGTGGCCTCAAGTTCAAGCTACTCTGGCCTATGGCAGTGAGGAGCTGCTGTAGCATGTGGATCATGAGTGGCCCTCGGGCAAGGCAGCCACTAGATGCAGGGGACCCGCTTCCAGAAACCCAGTCTCTCTGACTTGAGGCTGCTTACTGAGTGCTTCGTAGCTGCTTAGCTTTATTTTGAGCTTATTGTTCTTAGTGCTTCCCCTGGCCCCTTCTCGTCCTTTGTTCATTCTGTCTTTGGGCTGGCTTTCTCCAGCCCCTACCCTCAATGGTCGAGCCCTTCTTCTCCCTCAGATGCAGGGGGCAAGGCTGGCAACCTCGCACAAATTGCCCTTTGTTTGACTCGAGAGAACTTGGTCCTTCCCTTTTGAGAGCAAAGAATCAGCTCAGCCCCGGGTGCTATTGTGTATGGCAGCCCAAGGATTGAAGTGTTGGATGCTGGATGCTTATTTCATGATGGAGCTTGGCTGGGCCATATGATAGCCTAAAGGCCCTCCCCTACCAAGAGGATAGGGGCTGGATAAGCCAGCTCAAAAAAGAATGAACCGAGTAAGAGAAGGGGGCCAGGGAAAGCGCTAAGAAAATAAAGCTCACAAAGAAACAAAGCAGCTACGAATCACTCAGTAACCCCTGCTAAGCAGCCGCAAATCAGAGCTGCTAGGCTCCTGGAAGTTTGTTTTCTATGATTGCCCCTCTTCTCTATGGGCGAGCACTTCCATGTGATGGTGGGCACGCCCTCACAAAAGTAAACGCGAACATGCGTCGGTTGGCCCCTTCAAACCTTTGTCCATTCATTTCGGGCTGGCTTTTGTTTTCGGGCTGGCTTTTCACAGCCCTTGCCCCCATTGAGAGAGCCATTTCTCAACCACACAGCTGTTCATTCTTTTTTGGCTGGCTTCTGCCAGCCCCTCTCTTCTATGGGCGAGCTCATTCTTTTCGGTATGAGCTCGCCCATAGAAGAGAAGATGAGCTCGCCCATAGAAGAAAGTGCTCGCCCATTGAGAATAAGATGAGCTCGCCATAGAAGAGAGGGGCTGGCAGAAGCCAGCCAAACAGAATGGACAAAATCCAAAAGAAGGGAAACACACTAGCTAGGCATCGAGACAACTAGACATGACGGAACCACACGAAGTTCAAAACCCGCGGGTGAGCAACATCAGGTCAGAGTAGCTCGAAGCTGGAAAAGATGCAGCCGGATGAGACCCGGAAGCAGCAACAAGAAGAAGAGATCGTGTATTAGAAAGAAATGTAGGCCAAATGGCCAGGTACAAAGGCAAGCACATCTAAAAATCTACGTAACCTACAGCAGATTGACCCGCTCAATAACCACGGGTCAAAACATAAAGGTCACTACTCGATGCATGAATACTAGATGCCAGGAACGGAGCCCTTCTGCCACCTACTAGAGCTCGCCCAGCTTTCTGGTGCAAGGCACTAGCCTGAGCACGCTGCAAACAGGCCGAAACTCGACGTCGCAAGAGCGACAGATATGCAGCTGGCAAGCCCA
>WELB01000075.1:90094-115672 GCA_009602725.1 Spirogloea muscicola | reverse complement strand
TTCTCCTGCTCCGAGTTACTCTGATCTGCTGTTGCTCACACGTGGATACTGAGCAGCCATCTGCATCTCCCTCTGCACCATCTTGCACTTTGTAGTGTAGTCCTTTTTCAGCACCTCTTTCTTTGGCTTTGAACATTGTCCATTCTTTTTGGGTTGGCTTTGCCAGCCCCTCTTCTCAATGGGCGAGCACCTTCTTCTTTTCCAGCCCCTATTCTCAATGTGCGAGCACTTTCTTCATTTCTCCAAAGCACATGGGACGACAATGTGGTCACTTGACAATGCTAAGCATTGTCGATTGTCCGCTAAGTGGAGATGATGGTTAGCGTGCGGGGCTTGACCTGCATCCTGCGGGCAAGGCTGCCCTCCTCAATAAAACTGGCTGCGATATTCACAACTGCGGCCACTGTTGCGAATCATGCACCTATCCACTGACAACAGTGGGCACAGTCCAACATCCGCATCTCCTGCTCGCTTTTCAGCCAGCCCCTGTCAACTGACGCCAACGAGCCCCGCGCCGCCTGCTCAGCGGCGGCGGCCGCGGCGGCGGCGGCGAGGAGCGCGCTCCCTGGCGACTGGCTGCGCGAGCCAGCGCCGCGCGCGGCGGGCAGGATGCCGGCCCGGCGGCCGACGCTGGCGCTGCTGGGGGCGGGGCTCTTCGTCAAGGACCAGTACATGGAGAAGCTGCGGTGCCTGGCCGACTCCGTCACCGTCGCCGCCGTGTAGAGCAGGTCCAAGGTGCGCGCCCCTAGCGGCATCCCCCGCTCTGAGCTGCTCCTTGGGCCGTCGGCGCTCAGTGGCGCTCTCTCCTTCCTTCTCTGCGTCCTGGAAGCGCACGGCACTCGTCGCTTGTTGACGTTGCAAAGTTCGTGAGGGAAAGGCGAGAGCCTCGTCAAGGAGGACGCAGACGTGCAGGTAATGTTGGTGACGAGAGCATGAGCGAGTGACGGCGTCCATGATAGGCTGGCCCCAGGGAGCAGCAGAGGGCGTCTTCAAGGAGGTGCGGCGCTTCTCGCCCGCCGTCGCGCTCCGGTACGGCGAGGCGGAGCTCCAGCTCATCCTTGACGACAAGTCCATCGATGCGGTAGCAATCGTCCTCCCGGCACTGGTGCAGGTACAAGCGGAGCCCGCACACTGGCAGCTGGAGAGCCCTCTGCAAGTCACGAGGAGCTCTTGTTCATTGCTCCATACTATATGCAGCAGGACTGAGCCTCTTCATAGCTCTGTCAAATTCAATAGCTCTGTCAAGAGATTTCAAGGGAACCAGTCGGGCAACCATGGCAGCACGGGCCAATCCACTGAAGTGTCAATTGTGCTGCAGCCGGACATTGTGGTCAGAGCGTTGAGAGCTGACAAGCACGTCATCCAAGGTATGTATTTCAAATCACGAAGAGGAGTCAGTGTCTTCTACTTTGTTGTGTAGAGCAGCATCTTTAACTTGCTCCCAGGTCGTGCTGTACACCGAGGAGGACTTGCCCCGGTGGGTGTAGTTGGCCTTCCAGGAGTGTACTCATCAAGTGGGCTGGCACGGCTGAAAATGTCTTCACTGCATTGTGCTGGACGCTCCTGGGCGCCACTATTATGTCTGACAGTCGTAAGAAGGAGTGGCTGTTGTGCTGAGCTTTGCTTGCTCTGACTGTGAATTGCCCCTGCTCTGCTTTTCCTGCAGAGAAGCCTGTTGCCGCTAGTATGACCCCTCGGTCTCCTCACCGCTCGAAGCCTCTGTACATTTTGCTATGTAGTCTTCCTGGATGGTCTGAGATTCAAGCCTGAGTTGCGAGCACCTTGCTGACCAGTCCACCAGCTCTTCATGCAACTTCCAGCAGCTCCTGCGTGCTTCTCAGCCTGGCCTGAAATCTCTGTCACGCGTTGCATACATTCATGACGTTCTTGAGCTGGTTGGTGTCTGCAGCTGTTCGGAAGGCCTTGGAAACGTTGGAGGTGTATAAAAGTTTACAAGGGGGTCAACATGGGCTCATTTGGGCTGTGGCTGAGAACTACAGATTTGAGGCAGGCCTTATGAAGGTGGGCTCTTGCTGATCTCTAGAAGAGAATGCAAACACAGCCATATTATGTTGAGCCTGGAGAATACATGTCAGCATCAGTCCTAGTACTTGTCTGACTCCAGCTTCCTCGAGACAAGGAGTCAGTGTGGTGTGTTTTTGTGGAGATCACAGGTCCCCTTCTAAGAATGTGACTTAAAAGACCGAGGTGGCAGCTGTATACGCATGCAGGCAGCAGAGCTTGTGAAGGAACTAGGGAAATTAATGATGGTGGAAGTTTTTGTGGAAGCCCCAATGAATACAGGCAACCGGTACTACTCTAGCCAGTGGAGGCGAGATCCAGACTTTAAGGTTGAGTACTGGCTTGCAGTTGTTGAAGGCACTGACATAGCTCTGCGGGTTACACTCTTCATCTATCTCGGTGTTCCATATGTCAACCATTCCCTCGTGATCAGGATGGAGCAATTCTATCATAGCCTCTGTATCTGACACCAGAAAGTGGGTGCTGTAATTGCTCATAAGAACGTGTAGCATGCTTATGTATGTTGTGGCCCACAGTATTTATGTAATTTGCAACCTGCAGGGAGCTTTTATGATCGACGGCGGTGTCCACTTCATTGGAGGACTGAGACTGGTATATCCTTGCTCTCTTGGGTTGCTTCATTCCTGCTTGGTGAAGCGTAGACAATGGAGGCAACATGTTGACAAGGAGTCTCATCATGGGCAGGTGTCAGGCTGTGAGGCCACTTCAGTATCTGCCTTGGCTACCCATGTCGATGAGATGCTACCACCCCCTGACAATCTTGCTGCCATCATGTATGTGATGTGCTCATCCTTCATGGTGGTCATAAGCTCCCACAGCCATAGTTGTTGTGTCACTTCTGGCACTGCTTCAAGAGGCATAAGAAAGAAGAATGTTCGCAACGCGGCAAGATCTGTGAAAGAGGAAGTCAAACAGCAGGTTTCATATTGTACCACGACAGCATAGCGATTGCATTGAACACCTGTGTTGGCAGTTTGACTTGAGCAACACTCTCCTGGCATTGAGCAGTTGCTGCGTATGACCATTGAGACTGCAGGCAGTTTGATAAGGGCTGTACTGGGGCAATGGTCATGTCGTGGTCAGCAACATCAAGAAAGGTGCTTTACGATGTCATTGTCATGAATATTCACCCCGCCAGTGTCTTGGCTCGTGTGCCAATGTAGCAGTACCCTGGAGACTTGGTATTTAGCTGCATATATTGGTCTTTTTGTCATGCGTAGATGCCATCACATATCAGAAAGGTCTATTCTACATTGTTTTATTTCCACGCACTTGCGAACATATCTCACCTTTTGAGTAGATGAGCTGGCGAGTTGTGGGTGAAAACGGCACCGTGGAGGCAGAACGAGGGGTGGAGGATGGCCAGCATGGGTACACGGTATAGTTATCATTATATTTTACGAGAGTGCTTGCAGGGTTTAGCTTGCTGAAGTACAGCTAGAACAATCCCCTACACTAGCTGCAGCTTTAGGACATGGAGACAGGATTTTGAAAGTGCCAAGTTTGGGGTAATTAGGAGCTGCTGAGTCCAAGCTTTATTGTGTTTCAGGCAACTTTGTATCCTGCAAGAAGGACACCAGAGCAAAGCTTCCACCCCTTCAATGGAGTACAGGAGGAGCTGCAGGTGTTTGCAGAAGATGTTGCAGCAACAATCTCACTGGTATGCTTCACTGCTGCTCACGTATACAATCTAGGTGGCCTTCAGCACTGTCCCTCAGCAAGTCAGCACCTTACTGATGTATTGGGATTGCAAGCTCAATCATTGTCTACGTGCTTGATGACAGGGGGGTCGGCATCGAGCCGACTCAAGAAGCTCCCCTCTTGAAGCCATCCGTGATTTAGCCATAGTGGAAGCCATGCTCCAGTCCGCAGAAAAGGGTGGAAGCCCAGTGGCTGTCCTCGTGCCTTCATGAAAGCCATCTAGCAGAACTGCCAACATGTCATTGCTGTCAAAGCCAAGCTGAAGCGGACCAAATAGCAAAAGTAGTCTTCAGTGATTGTGTAGTAATGTTATAAACTTCAGATAGGTCAAAATTTGGTGCTCTGTCATCTTATCAGCTTGCCCAGACTGCTAGAGCAGAATGACATGGTCACTAAGTCTAGGCTGCTCTAGAGAAATATTGCGCCGGCTTCACAATAGTGGCAAGCACCTGAAGACCAGCTCGTTGGCAAAGCAAAGGTAGGGCACTTTGCAGCAGCCAAACTCGACACTCTTCTAGACCTACCCCAGCTTTCTTGGCTTTGAAGACCACCTGGTGGCAGACATCAGTCGAGGCTGCCTAGGACATCTTAGTCTGCAGGAAGGAAACCATTGCAGCCAGTGTGGAATAGTAGAACTGGAAACCCTGGTCTGCAAAGATTGTTGAGTTGCTGGCAATTGCTTCTGGAAAGAGGTAATTGATGAAGAAGTCAAAGACAGCAAGGTCGTTATGCAGGAGGTCGTCAGTGTTGATGTCAGCGGCAAGGAGATCGACCAGTTCCTGCTGAGTCTTAGCTGGTGGCTGCGCTTGAGTCTGCAACAATGATAAACGAGCACATGCCACAGGCTGGTCAGGTCCACACTGTGACTGACTCTCAAGGCTGTTCAGATCAAGCACCACTGTCAACTTCCAGCTGGTTACCTAGTAGCCAACCTTGAGCAGCGACAATCAACTCCACAGTCCACTGACTTTGGCAGCTGAATTCAGAAGATACAGGCATTCCTGCTACCAGCTTCTTCGGAATTCGCGACAGATCAGAGACATTGACGTGGTTACAGTGTCCTGCATGGCATCAAATGGCACCTTTCTTCTCTTGGATCAGCATGGGAAGAAGCACACCTCGAATTTGTAGAGAGCAGTGCCAATTTTCTGGGCGTTGAGATTGGGAGAAATGTAAGCAGAGAAGTAATAAATGAGAACACCAAAGTTGAAATTGGAGATGAGCTTGGTGCTGTATTGGTCGTCCAGGGTGGCCCTCTGGGCAATGATGGCCGCCTGCCCCGCAAAGTTAGGCTTGTAGTTTACGGGCTTTGTGAGTGTGAAGGTGTCAAATATGTTGGTCCGGTTCTCCACAGACACGCACTGCACAAACAGAGGCGCATCAATGACTTGGTAGACCTGGTAACAGCATCGCTGAAGGCCACTTGTAGCTATCAGCCTGAAATTTTTTCAGAAAATGGGTGTGTGGTGGTTGATAATATAGTCTGCATGGTTGTAATATGGGGCTCCTGATCAACCTTACGTCACACTGGAGCGTAGTGGCGTCAATGTTGAAGCGCAGGAAGCCATGCTTGAATTCCACAACAGCAAAGTAGTCTGGCACCGTGGGCTGAACATAGAGCGTAAGCTGGAAGCCAGCATTGCCAGCCACGACATAGACTGGGCCGGTGGCTGTCACGTTCCTCTTGTAGACAGGGAAGGTGCGCTGGTAGGAGTGATGGTGGCCAGCAAGAATCAAATCGACCTGTAAAAACCGGCCAAGATGCTGTCAAGGCCCATCATCAAGTCAATGCCCTCAGTAGGCAGTCTTTTATTGAAGAGCACATTGGAGGTCAAATACTAGGCATGCACAAGCCAAAAATAACATGGATGAACAGAAGTATCAGGACAACAGCAGATCAGCACAACATGGTACAACTCTGGGGCACAACTTGGGGCGACGAGGACCTCGTAGAGCATGAACACATCCTCCAAGTTTGCCAGTATCTCCTCGCCAGCAAGCAGGTTGGAGGAGGGGAGGACGCCATCCAGCGAGTCAATGTGAACCGGCCGATGGCCGGAGACAATCACCCACGGCGTCTTGCTGCGATTGACACTCTGTAGGTCCTCCACGATGTAGCTGCCAAATGAGAGCATGTGCCAAGTCAGGAAAGTAGCCACTGAGGCAGACATTGGGGGTTTGAAGTGGGCAAGGCTCGATCTGCGTGATTTCTGGCACAGCATACTAAATCCAGGACTCACGTCCACTGAGGCGAGCCCCTGGAGACGTTGTGCTCTGTGGAGTACTGGAGCAGGTGGACAGCTCCGATGTCAATAGAGTACCTGCACAGGAAAGCGCACTTTGAGGGCGTCAGCTTTGTCCTTCCTACCCCTATGTGGAAGACTCGCATTGCTGTACATGCAGCTGTCCACCGGTGCTCAGGGCCAAGAGGGCCTGCCAAACTGGCGGCACAAAGTGGTCTTTACCAAGGGGTGTCTGCTTTCGCTGGTTGCACGGGATTGTAGCTGCTGAAGGGCGGCGGGTTGTAGAAGCGCTTGTCGGCCGCAACCCCACACTCTCCACCTGCTCTCAAGGAATGATTTGAGAATGAGAAACTCAAGTCAAAATTGTTAGCCAGTTGAGTCCAGCTCAACATTCATGACTTGCGAAAGACACAACAGCTTCAAATTAAATTCAAGATACGTGCACTCATCCGTCAGTAGTGAGACAGTCGGCAGACCAGAGTCGAGGTCCAGGGGTGGGTATGCGGAGAATCGGTCGCCGGTGCCGGGCCAATCGCGCTCATGGTTCCCCATGGTGATCATGACGGGAACGCGCTGCGTGATCCCCTCCGTCTGCTTCCAGAACTGCTCCCACTGGCCCTGGAAGCCCCTGCTCAACAAGCGTCGCACGCGGCTCGTTGGAGTAGAGTGCCAGTTCATATCGGCAGTCTGGCCTGGCTCTTTAGGCTGGAACTTGTACAGCAATCCGGTCAGATGTACCTGGCATAGGAGATGTCGCCAGAGATGAACAGAGCATTGTAGTTGAGTCCAGTCTTGTATGCCTCGTAGTAGAGGGCATTGGCTGTGGCCAAGGACGCGCCCTGCTCCTCCTGGTCTGAGTTGATGACCTGCTGGTCCTCGCTAAACCACCTCGCAAAGTTGGTCGGGTCCGGCGCGCTGCCTGACGCAGTCCCTCTCACCCAGAATGTCAGCATTGCTGGGGAAACAAGAGCAAGCATTCATGCTGATGCTGATGTTGCACAAATCCCCATCACTGGCGATGCACTTGCATCCCCCTACCTGGGCTGGGCGGCGGACGGAAGAAGATGCTGGAAGAGTCTACACCAAACTGGTCAGCCCCGTCTGGGTTGGCGTTGCCATAGTCAGCGATCCACAAGATCCGTGTCGGGTAGGGGCCGGGCTTGGGAGCGGTGGTGAAGAAGTAAGTGCTGCCGAAATTCTTAGTCGACTGCATGCCAGTTTTTCCGCTTGTGACTTCCATCAGTGCATTACAATCAAATGGACAGCACAGGCGAAGTGACTAGATGCACCTACTGTCAAGGATGACCGAGGCACCTCAGTCAATACACAACAACTCGTCCACGACGAGTGCAGGCAGGCCTCCCTTGCGCCGCTCATCAGTATTGATGGGAAAAGTGTATCACTCACAATGTCACCATAACGGTAAAACACTCGTGTCTTGAAGGGAAGGCTCAAAAAGGCAGTGTTGAAAGTCCCAGGGTCCCTCCAGCCGGTGGTGTTGGCGGGCGGGCCGCACATCTCTGCACGCGTATATGTTGACGGCGTCGCCGGAACAGTGTAGGTCATCTTATCTGCAGACAGGCCCCACTGGACAACGGGCGAGAGGTAGTCCCTGGTTGTCCACTGGATGGCCACATTCCTGCGCGTTGCCACCAGCTGCTGTCAGCATGATGTCTCAAGAGGGAACCACGCCACTACAACTGAGGGATTGTGTATTTGGCACTGAAAGTTTGCGAGTCCAGCTTCTGAGAACGTCGAATGGATCGCTGAGGTGGTCCAGGGACTTACACGGACTGATCAGTGATCGAACGGTAGCCAACGTGGCCCTGCGTGGGTTCATTGGGATTCCCTTGCACAATGACAGGCGACTTGGCAATGATGTACTGCGGCAGCAAGAACCCGCCACAGGCTCCAAGTTGTGCGTCACACGCCCCTTTGAAAAGGTACAGGATGAGGTCCGTCCGGAAGTTGAGCACGTAGACCCTGCAAACGGTTGCATACCTTAATCTGCATGAGGCAGCTTCACATCGACCGCTGGCAGATTAGAGCTGACTGGCTCTTGAGAGCTGCGTAGCCAAGTGACCGAACCCAAGTCAGGCTGACGCTGCTACCCGAGATATCCAGTTTGAGCGAGGAGGGCAGCTGTACCAGATGACCGTGTGATTGTTCTTCAGGTAGCTGGCGTCCCTCGCAGCCGGGAAGAAGAACTTGATGACTGCCCTGTTTGTGGTCGTGCCAACATCGCTCTCACCCAGATACTGATACACGCCGACGACATCTCCCTTGTCTGGGGTCGGGTTGTACACGTTGACCTGTCACAACACAGGGGGCCCTGTTGTCGGTAGCTAGTGACAAGTGCCCTGTCACAGACTGCCTCGGCTCAGCACTGTACGTTAACTTAGTGCGTGAGAGCTACCAGGGTCCAAGTGCGTACCGGCAGGAGGACGCCATTCTTGGTGATTGTCGTGTTTGCGTAGATAACCAGAGCTGGCTTCGAGGCTGCAGCCGCGCTCCCCAGCAGGGCCAGCAGAGCAAAGGCAATCCTCATAGCTAAGGCCATATTGATCGTGCGCCAAGCCGCGAGCCCTGCAGATTCCGGAGGGGAGCTTACTGCGTCCGTAGCTGGAGTGAGTGGCGTGGCATGCAGCGAGCGGCGTCGTGCCTGGCTAATCTAGCTAGCTCCGCACGTCGGGGTTGAGATGACGGGCTACACGGGCGGCCTACACGGGCAATCCATCAGCAACTTGGGCCCCGGAATTAGCCACCGGAGGTGGTGATTTGTGATCCGGTGCCACAGTAGCCATGCTAAGAGACCAGAAACATCCGCCAGGCACTTGGAGGCCACCATGGCGCTCGACCATGTCGGCGCTGTCACGAGGGGAAGCGACCCCCCGCTGACAAAAGCGACCCGCTGCAGAGCCCGCTGCAGAAGACGGGCCTCTTCTGCGGCCGTCGAGGGCTTGCCGCCTGCTAATCCGTCTGGCTGCTGTTTGCAGTCGTGCAGTCACCAGCGGCCGCAGGCTGCGACTGCCGGCAGATGCTTGCCCATGTCGGACGAGGACTCGGACGCACGAGACCCCGTCGGCAGGCTGGATCGCTGGCCATGCCACGGCCGGGCGCGCCAAGGCCGTGGCAGGGCTCGGCGCGGCGGGCGCGGCGGGCGGAGCGCCGGAGGCCGGCTAGGACTGACCGGGCAGCTGGCCGAGGCAGCGGGGGGATCGGCAAGGGCAGTTCGCACCCGCGGCGGGGTCGTGGCGGGGCGACCGCCGAAGCGCCGCCGAAGCGAGAGCCTCACGTCTCGAGCAGCCCCGTCGCTGTCGCCGTCGCCGTCGTCGCGTCTCCACAGCCAGGCCCGCGACGGCGACGGCGGCGGCGGCGGTGGCGGCGGCGGCGGCGGCGGCGCAGGCGGCTGCAGTGGCGCCTGCAGCTCGAGAGCCAGGAGACGGCTGCTGATGATAAGCAGGTGGTTCTATTTCCCCCCATACAAATGGAGGAGCGGCTGGGAGCAGGCCGGAGGAGGGAAAGGGAAGAGGCGCGTCAGCTGCAGCTGACGCCCCCTTTTGGTCAGGGCGGGGGCCGGGCTGCGGGCCCCCCTCCTTCGCGTCGAATCTTCCCCCCAGCCTTCTCGCAGGCCCGGATTCCGCCGCCTCGGCCCCCACCGCTACCGACGCGGCTCCGCTGCCGGCACCTTTGCCACCTGCGACGAGCAGATGCGCTTGCAGACGACAAGGCCCTCCCTAAGCGGAGCAGAGCAGAAGCTGCGTGTACTGGGAGGAATGGAAGGCCCACAGTGGCCAAGTTCAGCGGCAAGCACATCCTCTGACGTACATCATTACCCTCTGCACACTGACCTGCTCGTAACCACGGGTCAGGCACATAATGGTCGCTACTTCGATGCCTGAATACCAGATGGCAACCTCCAAGCCCTTCTACCACCAACTACAGAAGTGGCTCTCTCCCAGATTGACAGCAGTAGCAGTGAGAGGCCAGCCCAGAAGACTTACTGGAGCCCAGCTTTCTGGTGCAAAGCATGAGCCTGAGTACGCTGCACACAGGCAGAGCTCCACGGCGCAAGAGAAACCCATATGCGGCTCCGGGCTCGGCGCCGGCCCAGCACCGCGACGCGCCTCTGCCGCCGCCAGGCGGCGCCTGCCACCTCAACGCGCTCCACGTGGCCGGCGCCGAGCGGGAGTGAGGCTGCCGCTTGGCGTCCGCGGCAGAAGCTTCCTCGGCGCCGCCGCCGCTGGCGCCGGTGGCGGGGACGGCGGGGCCCCCCGCAATGCGGGCGAGCTCGAGCCAGTGAGGCCCCGGCCACACTGGCAGCCCCTGCTGCTTGCCCTGTTCTTCGCCGTGGAAGCAGGACAAGCATCTCCTAGACGTTTACCCTAGACATTGTGGGTGTACAACCTGGCGTTGGCCCACGCGCCTTGGTGATTGTGGTGGTGACGGAGGGATACAAGAGTTCCGCTTCGACGCACACTGCTGGCCACGCGGTGGGAGGTACTGAGCAGAGAAATCTCCGACACTATTCGGACTACCCCCGCAGCGATCACCTCCTACCGGCGGCAATCGACACTTTTGGCTGCATGGGCCCTCGCTTACTGCAGAATATTGCAAGCTTGGGATACGCCCGACGTGAGGATACGTTTCCAGCTCAGATGAGCATGCCGGCAGCATACTTGTCGTTCTTGTATCGTCGAGTGTCAGCTTGTCTGCAGCGAGCTCAGGCTCATGCGTTGCATCAGAAAGCTGGTCGAGCCTTAGCTGGTAGCTCAAGAGCTTGTCGATTGCCATCCGGTATTCGGGCATCAATTAGCGACCTCTATGTGCTGACTCGTGGTTACTGAGCGGGTCAGCTTAGCAGCAGGTGATGTAAATTGTCAATGTGCTTGCCTTTGTACTTGGCCACACATGGCCCTCCATCTCTTTATACACACGCATTCTTCCTAGAAGGGAGCCGGAGGAGAAAGAACAACTTCCTTTGATAGCCGGAAAAAATTGAAATGCTGAAACGAAGAGGCAGCAGCCAAGGAGCGGGTGGCCTGCAGTTGCAAGGCATAACCCAGAGAACGCTGCAGGACAACTAATGGTGCATGCGCGGGCGCGTTGAAATCTGTCTGCTTTTGCCACCGTTGGGTTACCGCTCCTCGAGCAAGCCGGTACAGAAGAGGTCGAGGAAGGTTCTCGGAGCCCCAAACCTTCGTGTACGTTGATACCGCCGCCCCCTCCTAGGAGTGTCTTTCCTGGTCACCGTCGTGTGGCCTTTGGATATTGTCCGTTCTTTTCTGGGCTGGCTTTGCGAGCCCCTCTTTTTCTACGGGCGACCAATTTCTTCTATCGAGGGCGACGACGTCACGACATCACGCTCGGCTGGACAGTCGGCGTTCTTCAGCTCCTTCCTTGCCCCGGGCGGCAATGGCGACCGCGTGCCCTGCCTGCGGGGTTGATGGGGGCCCCACTTGATGCGGTTGGCTGCGTCGCCAGGGGGCACGTAGGCGACGATGAGGGGCCTGCCGGCGCGGCGTGGCGGCCGCCGAGCCGACACCCAGCCCAATGCCGCCTCTGCCTCCTTCTCGTCCCTCCTTTTCCGTCCCTCCTGCAACTGCTGCCAGGCCAGGTCAACAAGGCCCTCATCGGCACTTCCGGCCCTCCTTTCCCCCCCCCGCCATCCCTCCCGCCAATGCTGCTGCCCCACTCCTCTAGCAGCTCCAGAAGGTGCTACGTCATTAGATGTGCTTGCCGTTGTACTTGGCCATGTTGGCCTGTAAATCTTTCGAATACACGATATTGTCCTTCTTCTCGTCATTCATTGGGGGCCGGCTTTTCCGCAGCCCTCGCTCTGTGGAGCGTACTTCTCACCGCCTCCTTCGGGGATGGGTGCATCTTTTCCGAACCTTGTCAATGGAGCATGGCCTGGGATTTCACAGCCTCACGCTGGAAGACAGCAGGCGCGCGGTGCGCGTAGAATGGAAGGGAGGCCACTTCAAGCTAATGCATTGTTCAGGCAATACATTATTCTGTGCTATGTCTGTCTTTCCATCCGGCTGGCCTGTCCCCAATCCGCCATACGCGCGCGCGTATGGCGGATTCTTCTCACTCTTGGGGACCACCCTCTAGATTTCTTTTCGGGCGGGCTTTTCACAGCCCTTGGGCCCATTGGGAGAGCCACTTTCTCTTCTCCTGATTAACATGTATCGAGCTTGGGCCCGCAGGTCGGCGACCGTAAAGGGGGGTTCGCCAGCAGCGGGCGTCAGTCGGAGGCGTCAGCCGGCCGGCGTCAGGCGCGCTGCCGGCCCGGGCCGGCCGGGAAAGCACCTCCCCCCAAATCAAAAGCTCGCAGATCTCGAGCAGCTCCCCCCCCGCGGCCGCCGCCGCCGCCGCCGCCGCCGCCGCCGCAGCAAGCCGACGCGGCGTTGCGGGCGCGCGCGCAGTGACGCTTTCCAAGGCCAAGCGCAAGGGGCGCGGCGCCAAGGAGACGCTCGTGGGTGCCGTGCGCGGCTGCCTGGACGCGTACGCCGCGCTGTACGTGTTCGAGCTGGAGAACTACCGCAACAGCCGCTTCAAGGACCTCCGCGACGAGCTCAAGGATTCCAGCCGGTACGGCTCAGGGCCCGGGGCTTAGGGTTAGGTCTAGGGCCGGGAAGGTGGCAGCGGCCACGGATTACTGCTCAGCCATGGCGTGGCCGCCATGGTTCGAGCGACTGGCAATAGCAGTTNAAAAAAAAAAAAAAAAAAAAAAAAAAAAAAAAAAAAAAAAAAAAAAAAAAAAAAAAAAAAAAAAAAAAAAAAAAAAAAAAAAAAAAAAAAAAAAAAAAAAAAAAAAAAAAAAAAAAAAAAAAAGCCGGAGCTGCGCTGAGCCCTGCGCCGCCGCCAGTCCGCGGCTCCGTGGCGGAGGCGGGATGCCGGGCCTCCCGGCGCAGAGCTCCGCGGCCGCGGACCGTGGCCACCTGCGCAGCCTCCTGCAGGCACTCTCCGTCACGTCCGCCGCCGCGGCCACCGCCGCGGCCGCCGCCGCGGCCGCCGCCGCGTCAGTTGACGCCGCCACTGTCGCCGCCTCCCCCACTCCGTCCACCTCCACCCGCCTCGCCCTGACATCAGAATTCACCCCTCCCAGGCCCCTACCCGCCGGCACCACCTCCGCCGCCTTAAGACCCTCGCCGCCGGCCGTCGTCCCTCACCCCTTGTACACTGTCCGACAGTGGTTGTGCAAGAGATTACGACGAAGTGTGCTGGTTGCGTCTACACCATGAGCCTGCCCCTTGGAAATGGAAGCGTCGCTCTTCTGGTAGATCGTCTTGCATGCACTTACTACACCAGGTCATGGAAAAAGAACCTATTCGGGTATGTAATAAGCTTTTGTCGAGAGTGGTACTTTGATTGTGAATACATATGTGTTCAGTAACTCGAAGGAATGCCCATGTGGTTACTTTGACTCGGTCTCTTGTCAAGATGCCGACGAGGTAAATTACATGCAATAGCTAAGTAACGCAAGAACATGGATATCATGGGCTTGATCTTGCAACTACCTCAAGTTATAGCAATGTGCCGTTGCAGCTCTTCTGCAGCTGATGTGAAGGGCCAGATATTGAAAGTTACCTGCTGAAATTTACCTCATCAATTACTGCTTGCAATCTGAAGCACTTACAAAAGGGTAGGCCACAATCATAGATAGCGCGCATGTAGAAGCACCCAACCAGGATGGTGTACACAATTGGCAACAAAGCAATTTTGACAACATCAACTGAGATCCAGGGAATGTAAGCAGACTGGCTAGAGCGACTGTCTAGCTTCAGGTCGTCTAGACCTCAACCAGATGACACGTCAAGCTTTGAGCCTGCCTGAATCTGGCCCCAGCCAATCAGGCGCCAGTGCTTCTCCACCCTACGGCTCAGCGCCACCTTCTCCCCTGTCTTAGTACACACAGGGGAGGTGAGCTGCAGCTTTGCCAAGTCCCTCATTACTGCAACCACCCTGGCGCCGGTGGACATGCTTCCAATGTTGAGCATGAGAACTTCGCCCTTGGTAAGCTTGGCAACCTTGCCCTGCTTCTCGGTGCCCTTCGTCCGGACCCCCAGTAGCCTCCGCAACAGGAAAAAATTGACCTGCAAGGCATGACAAATGAGCATACATGTACTCAAGAAGCTTGCAGAAGAATGGTGAAGCCTTTCTGACTTCAAAGACAGTGAGGAAGATGCAACTAATGTGATTCAGTATGAAGGAGTGAGCAATGGCACGTGAGAAATCTGACCTCAAGTCCGACAAAAACCTCCGGCAAGGAACCAACTTCTCCGAGTACCTGACCGACTAGTCTGTCGGCCCTTGTTAGAGTGGGGTCGATGGTGGTTCCTACACCAATCAAACCCCCCGGAACAGCATACTGGAGCTCATTGTTCTCAGCCTTGAGAGAGATGATGCGAGAAAAAATAGGTGTACATTTGATGCCTCCCTCAGCATCTTTTGTGACAATCCCAGGTCTCACCTCAATCCTCTGCCCCAGCCGTAACACACCCTGTCACAAGATACCAGACCAACATAATCCGTGAATGTAATTCTACCACCACGCATACCTTTCAGCAGCAACAACCTCCGAGTATGAACAACAAGAAGACTGACTGCACAATAACCAAGACTTTGGTGAGAAGCATTTCTCACATGTAGGATACTGCCGCCAGCCACGCCCCCTGTGATTTCATCTACCTCAGCGCCAGGCTTGTTAACGTCGAATGACCGAATGACTATCATGTTTGGTGGAGAAATGAAGTCCCTCTCAGGGATGGGAATCTTGTTGATTATGTATTCAGCAACAACATCTATGTTGTATTTCAGCTGTGCAGAAATCGGCACAATAGGTGCTCCATCTGCGATGGTGCCCTGCAAAAGAGCAGGGCAAGCTATGTCTCCGTTCAGACCACACCTGTCTAGCACATACAAGGAAATTCAAATCTACGTCAGAGAATGATGATCAGCTTCTGACCAAAAGACCATCAGTACATCAAGTGATGAGGCAGCATGCCTGGATGAACTTCTGGATGGCTTCATGCTGATTGACGGCGGCGCTCTCCTGTATGAGATCAATCTTGTTCTGGAGGATGATGATATGCTTCAGTCTCATAATCTCTACAGCTGCTAGATGCTCCGAAGTCTGAGGTTGAGGGCAGCTCTCATTTCCAGCTATTAGAAGAAGAGCTCCATCCATAATTGCGGCACCATTGAGCATAGTAGCCATCAGAATGTCGTGGCCCTGAAAGCAGTGCAAGTCAGAAGCTCAAGTTTCACAATTAGATACATATCCACATGGACAGAGGCCGGTGCTGTAAGTGGAGTGCATCATGCAATCCACTTAACAAGTTGCACTCATTATGCTCTCCAACGTCTGTGATTGCTCCAGGAAGTCACACATCTGCAAGGCAGAATGCTGCATGCAGCGTGCTTGACGAAGCACAAAACTTACTGGCAAGACTAACGCAGCTCAAAAGATTGACTTTATGGTGCGAGCGTTTGACGAACAGGAAGGAGCAGGAAGTCTTACAGGGCAGTCAACAAAGGAGACATGCCTCAGCAGCTTCATTCTTGCTGTCTCAAACCCAGGAACATTACACAAAGGATTGTCCTCCTTACCACTTCCAAACGCTCTGCACCAACCAAACAAAGAGAATCTCAGAGAAATTTACCACTTGCCGCAGGAATCTGTCAGCGCCGCCCAAAGGACAGGACTGCTTACATCTCCTAGACTGAGGACTACTTACTTGAGGCTATGCTTACAAACAAACTGTGTCGTGTGAGCAGCGCACTTTGGGCTTCAGTGGCATAGCTAAGTCAGTGCACACCCCAAAAGGGCACAACAGATCCTGTCGTTGTCTTTTCTGTCACGTGGTTACTGAGTTTTGCAACTAGTGATTGCCACGCAGGCTGCCACCGCATGCTTTAGCTACTCCAGAGCATTTGCAGAAGCGCTTGCACAAGATGGCCTGGCATCAGGGAGGTTGGCCGAGTTTCGCACTTGTAGCAGCTTGGGCGGGGGCACTTGTCATCCTCGCACTTGTAGATCTTTGCGTTGGCATATCCAAGCTTGATGGTGATGTTTCTCTCCAACTCGTTCTTGAAGCGCACTGTCTGCAAGCTCATGAATGCTGCTGGTGTCAGCTGGTGAGCTGTTGCTCACGTAGATGACACCACCCACCACCTAAGCTCTTGACTTGTGGACAAGGCCTAGCTTCAAGTGCCTCAAATACCAAGCTTGTCTGTAAGCTCTTGCCACCGCTTCAGCCTACCGCATACGGTAACCCTCAGCTCTCACCTGCACCCCAGATATGGCCTTCACGACAGTGGACTTGCCGTGTGCGACGTGGCCGATCGTGCCTGGCCACAGAGCACGGGTGTTGGAAAAATGAACGAAGGGCCGTGTCCGAGGATGAACTTTGGGTTGCAGGACAGGCAGCGGCTTGCACAGATACACGTCTCGTGCTACAGCGGCAGGGCGCAGCAGCGCGTGCAGACCTATGTTGATGGTGGCCTGGCGGCTGATGACCTCCGGCGACAGCGGGTTGAGCGTCGTGACGTCCAGCTTCTCCAGGTCCTGCTCCATCAGGCCCTTGCGGCCGGCCATGGCTGCTGCGGGGTCCGGGCGAGCCCGGCCGGGCCGTCGGCGCGAGGAGGAGGTTGACCCCCTGGCCACGCGCCGTCACCCCCTCGCCCGCCGGGAGCGGCGGCCGGGGCGCCCGAGCNACTTGAGAGGCCCCGCCACTGGTTGTGGCTCAGATGGACTTTGATTAAGGTGACCGTCGCTCTCAGTGCTTTACTCGTTGCCATTGAGCCAGCCCCGCTTAAACCCCGGGGGAGGTGCGGGGCACCCAGGGTTTTGCTTCTGCCCCATACCACCTTGCCCTGCTGCGTAAAATTTCCCTGCCTCCTCAGGACTGATCAAGAGTTGACGTGATTCCGAACTACTGGCGAGACACGTGTCACCCAGTTGGCCTTCCCGCCTCTCACTCGGCGACGAGACTGCCGCTTCCGGAGCGCAGGGCAGGGGCTCGGGCTGCGGCCCCCCGCGCGCTGTCTGGCGGCGCCAGCGGCAGCGGCGGCGGCGTGGCGGCGGCGGCAGTCGGCGCCGGCGGAATGGCCGGATGGCACCGGCCGCTGGCCAAGCCTCGTTGGACGACGTCTCCAGAGCCGACGAGCATCTCGTCTGGGGCATCCGGAGAGGCCGCGCTGCCGCAAGAAAGAGGCAAGCCTTGCGCAAGCTGAAGGGGCTCTGTGACGGCGACGCGGCTTCAGGCGAAGAAGCCTTGCCTTGGGCGGAGCTTTCCCTGTCGTCATTGAACCCCATCGCTGGAGCAGCTCGACACATTGCTGCCGCTGCCAGGAGCTGAGCGCCAAAAGGCCAGCCGGAAAGTCGGTCATGGCGGATGGCACGGCCCTTGTGCCTCCGAGCGTCCTGCGGAATCTGCCGGACAAGGTGTACGAAAAGCGGAAGAATGCAGCACTCGAGGTCAGAGCTGAAAACTCACAGCTGCAGCTTAGATATGACCAAACCTCGTTGCCATGCTGAATAGTGATTCCATTAAGAGTGTGCTTGACTTTCGTATACTCAGGCTTTTAGAAATGCTGGAGGGAAATGATACAACAGAAGTCACCCGACAGAAGTCCCTCCTCTCACATCCAGCATATGCTGCTGTAATTTATGTCTGTGCTACTCCCAGCTGGAGGGTGTCGTCAAGGCGCTGTGTGCCGCTGGAGATAACGAGAAGCTCGAAAAGTTGCTGAACATGCTCATCAATGATTTTGCTCTCTCTCCTCAGTCCAACCACAGAAAGGTACAGTGCGAGCACTTGCGAGCTGGTCTTAGAAGTTGTGCACTTAGCTGAAGTTCCACAGCACTACATTTGATTGGCGTGCTCAAACTTGCTGTTTCAGCATGCTAGTATGGGGCTACTTCACCGAGTCTAGGCCCGCTCTGCAATCTGCAAGCAGGGCGGACTTATTGGCTTGGCTGCAGCTACTGTTGGACTTGCTTCATCGTCCTCCCAGCATCTTGAGGTGTTCCCTCCCTCCATCTGCTTTGATAAATCCAAGCACAGCTAGGACAGAAGCAGAGGCAGCGGCAGTTGCAAGCTAGGCTGAATGCAGACGGCCCGGCCAAGTGACGTAGTAATGGATCCAGACTGGAGTCAGGTGACATGTGCATGATCAGGATGTCCAGCATGCCTGTGAAACTGTACTGGCACTTGTGTGAACGTGACTGGTTGTCTGTGACACTGAAGTGGATACTTAGAATGATACTGTGCAAGTATGGTAGGACATTCTGTCTGTCACTTGATGACAAGTACTGACTGTACATTTTGTGGTTGTTGTAATTGCATCTACCACTTCTTTCAACGTACGATTGAGGCAGCCAGCTCCAATCACTGTCTTTCTTCCTGTAAGTCACGTCTTACAGCTGTTGGACCATTGTTTTTGGCCGTCCTGCACGCCGTGCTCTCATTCTCCTGCAACGGGCAGTCATTGTCTTTGCCAATGCTTATATGTGGCCTGAATTGCTTTGCTGTGTATTCACCCCAAGAAGCTTTTCTGTTAGCATCTAGTGCTTCATGAGAAGCAAACACTCTGACACTTGAAAGTTGGATGCTCTTGCTTTGTGGAACTGCATATGACAGAAGATTGTGCCAGCTGTGCTACACGCTTTCACAGACCAGGACAGTCGCGTCCGGTACTACGCATGTGAGGCAATCTACAACATTGCCAAAGTAAGACGATATATGGCAGTGCTCTGTTGCATAGACCAGCTGACACTGAGAATGGCAAGCCCTATAGCACTAGATTGCCACATTGCACTGCATCCAACTTCACTGCTAGGTGCTCACAACATTCTCAAGCAGGCTTACCAGAGGGGTAGAGCATTGTGATGACCAGGTTTCGAGGGGGGAGATCATTATCTTCTTCAATGAGCTCTTTGATTCGCTCTGCAAGCTCTCAGCAGATTCGGATCCAAATGTTCAAAATGCTGCCCACCTGCTTGACCGTCTCATCAAGGTCACTACAGGTCGCCCTTGCCCCTCTGTACGGCATTTCATATAGAAACTACTTGACCAGGGCCAGCAGCTTGCCTCTTGTGCAGCTGATAACTACCCTTCATAACTTAAAGCGAAAACTGCAGTGTGTTACTTGTTGTCCCGGGCTCTTTGGTCTGAAGTTGTCCTTCTTACTGGAGTCGTGTTTTGCACGCACTGCAGGATATAGTCACAGAAAGTGACCAGTTTAGCATAGAGGAGTTTATACCACTTTTAAGAGAACGCTTGAGTGTCTTGAACCCTTGTGTGCGACAATTCTTGGTTGGATGGATCACGGTCCTGGACTCTGTCCCTGACATTGACATGCTTGGATTCCTCCCCGATTTTCTAGATGGTAGGAAGTGACAACTCTTGTTGTTCATTGCAACATCAGGTCATGGTGATCATACTAGCTTCTGATATTGATGGTATGATGACTGGAAAGACTCCACACTCCTGAAAGGTCCAGACTTACAGTATTGATTATCGTATTGATCATCATCACTGTGCTTCCTTTGTGGAAGGCCTTTTCAACATGCTGAGTGACTCTGCCCATGAGATCCGCCAGCATGCCGACAATGCACTTACGGAGTTTCTTCACGAAATCAAGAATGCCACGGTAATTGATAAGTCAAAGCTCATCTAATGTCGTGCATCAGGCTCCTTGTACTATGAAATTGATGCACAGCTCTTCAGACAAGCCACACTCCATACGAATGGTGTCATGTTGCAACTCCACTTGCTTTAATCGGAAAAGCAGGGGTATTGCTTATGATACCTGACATTGTACTCTGTATCAGGCAGTGGAGTATGGGCGTATTGCTGCCATTCTTGTGCAAAGAGCAGCTTCTCTGGACGAATTCACTCGGCTTACGGCTCTCACTTGGGTACGCTTTACTGCTGTCAAAGTGTGATAATAGGAGGTTGGTGAGCTTCTCAATCATTGGCAACTTGAGCATCTTAGAGATGAGAGAAGAAGAATGAGACCTTTCAACTCCTGCCTCGTGTATTCACCAAGATCACTCCCTTTGCTCCATATTCTTGCTGCAGCTGAACGAGTTTGTAAAGTTGGGTAAAGACCAGCTTGTTCCTTATTACGATGCTATCTTGGGAGCCATTCTTCCGTGCATCTCAGATAAGGAAGAGAAGATAAGAGCCGTAAGTGAGACAGACTCATTGGATCCGTGAAAGCATGCAGCCCATTTGTGATGAACATTGTCATCTCCTTGACATCTGCTAGGCTGAGTCAATTGACAGTGCGCCTGTTTAAAGCGGAAATATGTCATTATCTATCTGCTGCTTACCTCGCACTTGTGTGGAGATTCTGATGATTAGAATGTTACTTCACAACCTGCAGGTTGCCAAGGAAACAGCAGAGGAACTAAAGAAGCTGAATATCGAGGCCGTAGCTGGCTTTGACGTCAGAGCAGTTTGCTGTTGCCAAAAGGTTGTCAGCCAGTTGACTGTGCACCCTCTCTTATGAAAATTTGAATCAATCAACCTGACTGGTCGCCACAACCTAACGTTTATTGTAATCATTTATCATTCCTTTGCAGGGAGCTAGCCAGTGAGTTTGAAGCCACAAGGTCGGAGTCACTTAGATGGATTGCCATCCTTCTCAAAAGTCACAGGACAAAGGTTACCTATCTTGCCAATCTACTCGTGCTGTTGCACGCATGCTCTAGAAGGTGTTCAGCTGGTGCCAGTAAAGAAATATCTGCATGTCGTGCTCTGCTTGGTAGCCCTTTGGCAAAATCAGTGGCAGATCTGTTACTCGGTTACTCATATCGGTTGTGTACGGGCTGCATAAAATCTATTTTGAAGACCTTGATTAGCTTCTCCTCTGGCAGTGTCAGCAATAAGCTCAAAATTCAAATGCTATACTTTGACAACACATTGATAGCTTGGAAAGATATGGTCAAGTTGCTCTGACCGAGGTCAAGGTTATGCTTGCAGGTCCTAGCTCACAAGGATGAACTAGTTCCGGCTCTACTGCAAGCGCTTTCAGATCCATCTGATGAGGTAGCTTTATTCAGACGAGTAGCCGCATCATGGTGTTGCTAAGTGATGTTCTATCCTGGTCGTTTCTTTAGTTGTATATGTTGACAGGCTGTCCAGAATGTTTATATTCTGCTTATTGTAAATCTTTAATCGAGCCCTCTGATCACTATAGTGAAGTGCAGAGAGGTGAACTTTATGCAACTAATTCTCTTGCGGCTTCTTCTTTCTCAGGTGGCACTCCTTGTATTGGAAGTCCAGGCTTCGATTGCCCAAGATGCTGAGCATTTTAAAAGCCTGATGCTGTCTCTCATGCACCGCTTCAAGATCGACCGGGCTCTTCTTGAGAAGTTCGTCAGACTTTCACCTTAACCCCTGACATGTCATACTGGACACCTCGGTCTTACAATTATGTACTTTGAAGCGTGGATGATGCAGTGTTCTTTGGCAGAGAATTATTAAAACACCAAGTTGTGAAGTCTTAACTTGCTTGTGAAGTATAGCATCTTCTAGTTTGTCATGCCAAGTAGCAGTCTTTGCCCTTCTTAATTTGTATGTCACTCTGAGTGACATACACAGGCGAGGTAGTTTGGCTATTCGGCAGCTATGCGTGCTTCTAGAAGCTGAGAAGGTTTACAGGGAGTGTGCAAGCATCCTGGAATTAGAGAAAGACCTTGAATTTGCTACCATCATGGTCCAGGTAGCCTTTGACTTAGAACGCTCAGGACTTTCACTGACTAGCTTCATTGACTGTCCTTGCCTACTTTCCTTCTTTGGCCCCGAAAAATGTCAGTCTTTTCATTCTGCACCTTCTTACATTGGAATGAGGTCCACTTTCTGCATTGCAGGCCTTAAATCTCATCCTGTTTACGGCCCCAGAGATGACGGACTTGCGATTGGTGCTGAAGCAGTCATTGCGAACTCCTGAAGGACAGGATCTTTTCAATGCCCTATATGCATCCTGGTGTCATTCCCCTATAGCGACTGTGAACCTCTGCCTCTTAGCCCAGGTGCCTCCCCCTGTCCTGCGACCTTGCCAATCCTCCTTGGTCACCTCCCAGCAAAGTTGCTCGTGGCTTCACGTTGAGACACAGTGACGATCTCCTGACTACTGGGTCACACTCGCCGCAAACTTATTGATGAACACTGAGCTTACGAAAGCTGCTGTTACATTCAAGTCACTTATTGCCTCGTTGCACCCCTCTTCCTGACCATGTTACGGTGATCATTCCTTCCTTGACTTGTATGAGTTGCTCATTCCTAATGTTTTCATCACAGGCTTATGAGCTCTCAAGTACAGTGATTTCAAATATGGGAGAGGCTGACATTGATATAAACCTTCTTGTCCAAGTGGACAAGCTAGTCCATCTCCTTGAATTACCGGTGTTTGCATACCTTCGGCTACAGGTGCCCTCCTTCTATCAGGTCTTGATGACTCAGAATGTTGTTCGAGCTCTACATGTAAGACTGGAAGGTTAGCTCAGAGGTGCACATGGGCGTTATGACAAGCAGATGTGGCTAAAGCTTGCAGCTGGCTCAGTGATGTTTGTTGATGTGTGCAGTTGCTGGAGCCAGGCCTCGTTCCCATGCTTTTGAAAACCTTGTATGGCCTTCTCATGCTCTTACCTCAGGTGGGAAGTTGACCTATGCTGTTGTGCTTCTTAATTTCATACCAGGTTAGCTGCATGACACAGAAAAACATCGCCAGTAAGTACAGGATCAGCATATATTTTGGCTAACAAGTATAGAATCAAGAAGCGTTCATGCAGTGCACTAGCAAGGATGGAGTTCGTTCTTGACTGACTTATATATAGCTTTCATTTTATACTTATGCAAGGGCAGCAGTGGTTTACAGTGCGTGTCCTGTCCCTTTGTGATACATGCAGCAAAGTTCTGCTTTCAAGATCTTAAGGACAAGGTTGAAGAGTGTGCCACCTCAGGCTGTACTGCAAAGGGCAGCATTTGCAGAGCAAGGTCCAAGTCAACAAGTTGACCAGAGTACAAAAGATGGGCTGTGTAAGGGAGTGCGTGCCTCTGAAAAGCTGGGATACTGGACAAAGTTACAGCAGCTGCAGGAAGTGCAAAAGCTGCATAAAGAACATAAGAGGCATACGAAGCAGCAAATTAAGATCCGCTCGTACCAGCCTGTGCTGCCGGTTGTTTCCTCCACCTTGCTGCCTTGTCTGCCTTTCCTGCATGCATCTGACATTTGCCATGTGATAGTGCACATCAGAAGCTTGGAGCACTTTACTTTGCACAGTGCTTGAGCTGTCTGTGAGTTACCTGCAATATCTTAGATGCCCTCCATTCCACGCTCGTTTGAGTAGGCAATGTCTGATAGCAGAGTCTGGCACCTTTGTGGCTGTGTGACAAGCAGAATGGGCCGATTTCAGACGAGAAGGAAGGTGGTACAGGCAGTGCCGCTCCTGCGCCTGAGCCGCCAGCACGGAGGGTGTCTCGGTCCTGGAGAGGACATTATAGCTAGTACATTGCAGTTGGTGGGCTGCTCCCGGTGGGCTGCTCCCCTCTACCAAGAAGGCGTCATTCTGTCACATCCTAATTACCACCTGGGGTTCTTGCGCACACTTCTTTGTTATCACTACTGAGTTTATTGTTATTGGTTGCAGGAATCGGAGGCAAATCAACTGGGCCATCACATGGGTGTATACATGTGTCATGGGCTGAAATGCCAATTGTTAGATAGTGACGTGGCAAGCTTAGAGAGGTTGTGTGCCTCTGTGGTAGTGAAGACAGGCTGTGTGAAGCAACACAGCAATACCTTTTGGTGCTCAGATAGTCAGGACCACAAAGGGCATACATAGGACATGCAAGCGCGTGTTACTTGGTAACTGCATGCAAAGGATGAGATTGCAATCGTCAATCCAACTTCCGCCATCACATCCCCTCCTCATCATGAAGTTGGTTGAAGTAACAGCAAGCAAGGTGATAAGCTATCATTCGTCTATCCTAGAGTTGCGCACACTGAGATGAGGTCCTGTATCCTATTTGAGGTTCATTGCCGCTAAAGCAAGATTGCTCATTCTAGGTTGACTGCCCCACCTAATTGCCCTTGACTCTCCAATAGAAGATGTTGTCATAGGCTCACTGTTGACTGTTGTTACTACTAACGGCATGTAGCAAGCAGCTGCTTGAGTTGTACACAGCACAGGCAACTTGCTGCTGAGTGGCAATTAAGCTTCTAAGGCTGATCAGATCACTGAAGTACACTTTACATGGGATGTACATGAGCTTTGCACAATTTGGGACTCATTGCACCATGACTAATTTGAATTCTGATGTGGTCCTGCTCATATGCCTGCCTGTTGCAGGCGAGCAAGTTTGAGGAAAAGGTTGAGGTGAGATTGGCTTCGAAAAATCATTGTAGTGGACCCCAATCATGCCACTTACAGAAATGACCATTTACAATCTTGTAAGCTTGACTCTAAAGCGTGTCAAGAACGGGGCGGAGCTAAAGCTTTTGGGCTACCCTATCCGGCTCTGGGCTCCTTGCACGTTGCAGAACACACGCAATGCAAGACACCAGGGAAACGCTTTATCTGCACAGTGGTAGAGAAGCAATATGGCACGCTCGTTTGGCTAGGCGTATCAAGCAATTCTGGCAACATTGCTTGGATGAGTGCAGGGACCTGGCACAGCGGATACTATCTGCATGCCATATCTGCAGATTGTAGGCCCCATTCTCAACATTTTCCGATAAAAGGCGCTAGCTTGCTAGTTGTCGCTGTTGTCTCTGCCAGACGAAGAATGATTTGTTTCAATCTGCTCTCCTAAAGCCTTCAGGCTTCCACTTTGCATGGCCTCAATTGCACATGAGCAGCCCTTAATTTTTTACTGGTAATCCCTACCTTGAAGTAATGCACAGGTACAGCGGTCACAAGCAGGATGCGGTCTCCTTTGCAGCCCTGCTGGCAGCTGGCAGCTGCTGGCAGCTGGCAGTCAGGCAGCCCTGGCAAGTGAGCTGATGCAGGGAGAGTGCCTTGGCAAGCCAGGCAAATGCTTAGCTCAGCTTGGCCATTGTGCATTCCGTCAAAACCACGGCTCGCACAGATTGGAGGCTTCCTTGTGGCGCAGCATTCGTCCGAAGAAGACTGGTGGGGCACACAGAGCCAGTGTGTCCTTCGAGCTAAAGCCGGGTCAAGTATGGACATAGAGCAGAGCAGGCAAGCTTTGCCCCGGATGCTGCACGAGACACACTGCTGCACGTCAGAGCTGTGTTACGCTCCCGAGCTCGGAGCAGGCGGTCAGAACGGGGCAGCTCGAGTCTCGGTCAACTTGTGGGCAGTCCCACGGAGGCGCGGACGCTGCAGGTGAGACACTTTGGCGGGCCATCGGCCAAGACCCTCCGATAAGCGGTCTTCATGACGGAGCCCGGCGTCGCGGCGCCCAATCTGGCATCGGCTTCGTGGGGGGCTGGCAGCCGCAGGCGCTGGTGGTCAGGGCTCCCCCGAGCGCTGCCAGCGGATGCGGGCCACGATCTCGGCGTCGCGCGCCTGCGCGGCGGCCCGCGCCGCCGGCGCGGCGTCCGC
>WELB01000075.1:54574-69992 GCA_009602725.1 Spirogloea muscicola | reverse complement strand
CCGGTCAACGGCGTGCGGGCCGGTGACGGGCCCCCCCCCCGCGACCTGCTTCCCACCCGCCGCCACCCGCGACGGCAGCGGCGGCGGCGGCGGCGGCGGCGGTGGCTTTCCCGTAGCTGGCCCCTCCTCCCGCCGTGCACTGCCTGCCGCTCGGTGCCGCGCCAGCCAGAGGCCCCCGCCGGGCGGGCGCCGCATTTCGGCACGGCAGTTGCGCCCCTGGCCGGAAGGGCCTGCGCCCATCGTCCGCCGCCCATGATCGCGCGCCCGCGAGAGTGCTCCGCCTGCGACCATGGCGAGAGGCTCGCCGCCGGCGCGGCGAGCGCGGCAGCTGCGATCGGGCATGGGAGGCCCCGCAAAGCCCAGGCCGCCTGTGCTCGGCGCCGGCCTGGCGGCGATCGCGCTGCTGCTGCTGCTGCCTGCCGGTGAGGCCCGGCCCCCTGTCGTGCGCTCGCTGTGTCGGGCCTCGTCGGCTCCGGCATCGGTCGGGGACGAGCCGGATCCCCGAGCTGTTCTCGGAGCTTTTAGGCTTGTGGTTTCAGAGACATGCGGTTGCAGAAGTCAGGGGGCGGTGTGATGACCACTATGCTTCCGCTGTGAACACTGCGCGCCCGAGCTTGAGCAGCTCATGCCATGCATTGCAGCCTGTGCTGCCGCTTCCTTGATGCTTGCGCCTACTGGGAAGCATGACCGCCGCCGTGACATCTTTCCAGGCTGTTGCTCCACTGGAAGTCCGCCCTCCGTTGACCTGGACGCCCACTGGAGCTCCTTCCCCTACTTCGATGAGGTAGACAACACGACGGACAGCCGCTGGACACTCGATCTGGAAGTCGCCGCCAGTGCTGCGGACAATAGCAGCCATCCTGCTGCCCGGCGACAGCTCAAGGCTGGTGAGTCGCCTCTCCGATCAGCGACAACTCCTGGGTCTGGATGTAGCACCTGAAGACAGTGATATAAGCAACTGCAGAAGGCGACTTCAGGGGGCCATCACATCTGTTGCCAGTGATTGTCTGGGAGAATTTGTAGAAGAGTCTTAGCAATCCAGTTAGAGACTGGGAGCATAGCCTAAAGAGGCCGGAGATGGAGCTCAGAGCAATGTCATGAGAGGAGATGGCCGGAGCTGCAAACGAGGGGGTCACGGGGGTTAAGCAAAGTTGCAGCAACATTGGAGGTCGTAGTGCAGAAAGCAAGACATGAGCATCAGCTGGTTGCAGAGCGAAAGGGAAAGGGGGAGAGGAGGCGAGAAGAAGGGGTATGAAGGGAGATTCTATTACAGTCAGTCTGTACAGCACACGCAGCTGGTGCTACAACAGGGACAAGACTCTCTACCAAGTTGAAAGCATCAGCGTCCAACTTCCTTTCACGGCTGCGTTGACAGTCGGTACTGGCTACAGTCATCAGTACAGCCTCTCATCAGCCTTCATGGGTTGTCTGTGCAGCTTGTGATTATACACAAGGTAGATGGCTGTACTCGAAAGCGCCCAAGCGTTACACAGGTTACGATTGTCCTTTCATCCGTTCTTCATTCAATTGCGATCGGAATGGCCGCAAGGATGGAAACTACCAGCACTATTCCTGGAGACCCTACCGGTGCAGAGTTGCCCAGTTTGATCCGGCCTACTTCTTGAGTCTACTGCGAGGCAAGGTGAGCAGACCGAGGGCGCATGGTGGCAGCTCAATACTCAGGAGACTGTGTTGTGATCACTCTGCTGCTCAGATTTATCAACCCGTCCTTGTTTGCTGACTAATGAGTTGGATATGATCTTTGCTGTGCTTGTGCGATTGATGTCTGGGTACAAGCCATGAACTGTCCAACTCAGTAAGGGGCTTCCATGATACACGCTCATGTCCGACTCAGCAAAAGATGTGCGTGAGATCTGATGTAAGAAAGTGATCCTTGTCTAGTAGCTAATTGCTCATCTGCACAGTATTGCAGATTGTGGGCATTGTCGGTGACTCCTTCTCCAGAGACTTTGCACAGTCCCTCATCTGCCAGATTGCAAGGCACGCCAAGACGGAGCTGTGGGCAGGGAATGTGGCCGGTGTACCTGTGACTGGAGTGATGGTCCCCAGCTACCACCTTCGGGTCATCACATTTGTGGCTCCTTATCTTGTCAAATACAGGTATTGCTGCTACAGATCCTAGGCCTCACCAGTTCTGGTTGTCAAGTCGTCGGAGAGGGCAACTTAGATCCAACTTGGGTACACACTGATCATAGAAATCAGGGATGCGCCTGCAGCCCAAATGCAGAGAGGCTGCTTTGGGGCTGTGTGCACATTGAACCTTGAATACCCCATTGACAGGGGAGAATAGGCTGCTGATGTCCCCACTGTGGTTGTGCAGCAATGCTGCTGCAGACTTTCATCGTTATGGCCTGCCTGCGCCAGGGCCCAACAACTACCTTGTGTGGCTGGACCAGCCGGACCCGCAGTGGGCTGGTCCATTAAGGCGAATAGATCTTACCATATTCATGTCAGGCCACTGGTTTCTCTCCAACCAGGGGTCTACAGAAGTTAGGTCCACGACCTTTGTGCAAGGCAACCGCGTGGTGAAGCTTGCACCTCTGAATGCCTACCAAGCGGCACTAAACTATGTGAAAAACTACGTGTCAGTCAGGCATCCAAAGTACCTGGTAAGCCCCTATCTCCGCTGCTACAGAGGCCAATGACAACACTATATGAGAAGCACTCAAAATGCTGGCTACCTGTTTCGAGGCCTTACTGGTTCTTCAAGCTTGCAATTGCCAAGATGGAAACGACATGCGTCAGCAACTGTGCTGTTATACTGATGACTGCTCTGCTATGGTTTCCATATCATGCAGGGAGTGCCCATGTGGTTGACATATTCTCCATCTCACTACACCTATCACATTGGTAATAAGCCAGCTTGTACGGCGACCCAGCCGACGGGCACCTCGCAAGTTGCAGCCTTTGAGAAAGTAGACATCTCCACTACCTTTCGCCGGATGGAGTACAATACCTTCGTCAACTCGCCATTCCGCATACTTGACATCACGCACTTGTCCAATTTCCGTATTGATGCGCATGTTGGCAAGTACTACGGGGCAGCCCAGAATAGCAAGACAACAAACGACTGCACCCATTGGTGCCTGCCAGGACTGCCAGATGTCTGGACAGACATTTTGCAGTACAAGCTGCAGACGGACTTGCACAGAAGGCAGTAGCAGGATCCATGTGGTCTCTTAGGACTCGCTTGTAGCCCCAATCTTAGGTGCGTCCTGCTAAATTTAGCAGTCTGCCCCCTTGTACAACCATTGATGACTATGTTTGAGCAAGTTCCAACGCATTTGTTGGTCCTTGGTACACGAATTTAAATAGGTTTACCCCCCCGCCTTGCTTTGCCTCTGCCCCTCCTGTCAAGGTACCTAGGTCAAGTTTGTCGGGGTGAAGTACATTGTTGTTGTTCTTACCCGTTCAATTTGGTAACTTCATCAGAAGAGTCTATGAGCTGATGAAATGTGAGGCTCAGACATGACACGTAGTGCTGCTTGGTCTTGCAGATAAACAAGGCCACTCATGCACCGACGACTCTAGCATTGTCGCTGTGACTTTTGGGGTTGCCAAGAGAGCTGGTATGTGAATCTCATAAGATCACTGCATAGCGTTTGCAGGTTATCAAGATCTCTGCTCTGCTTTATGCGGAATGAGCACAACTGGCTACATGACCATGTCAAATGAAGCTCACAGAGAACATGTACACAGCAGGATGATGTTGATAATCTTGCACACACTGGCACCCCTTGCAAATTCTCAAGCTCAGGAATGCTGGAGGGTGCACAGAGAAACTGCCAAGTCATTCTCACAAGTGCTCATCTTATAGAAAGAATGAGCCTGCAGTACACTTAGACCAGCTACTGCTCACTAGAATGTGCAACAT
This sequence comes from Spirogloea muscicola, assembly GCA_009602725.1. Taxonomy (NCBI): domain Eukaryota; kingdom Viridiplantae; phylum Streptophyta; class Zygnematophyceae; order Spirogloeales; family Spirogloeaceae; genus Spirogloea; species Spirogloea muscicola. Next base: position 66,097 of record WELB01000075.1, on the reverse strand, counting down.
GTGCAACACGAAAGCTCCTCTTCTACACAAACACACTGGTTCTACCTTTGCCCTCATATACCTTTGCCCTCATACAGAGACGCTGACACCGCTACACAACACTCGCATTGTACAAGGGGTCGACTTCTTTCAAGAGCACCACCATCAAGATGAAGGCTACATGGCTAAGGGAGGACGGGCGGCTGCTTGCCAGCAGCAGTGACTGTTGTACACCAGGAAGGGGTTGGCCGCATCAGAGCACATTGTCCTGTATAGTCTGGTTGTCAGGTTGCTAAACCACCAGGCGACTTGGCAGCCGAAGCCCCCTGTGCCAGTCAGAGCACAAAGGTGCCCGGTGGCATGCCCAGCTGGACCAAGTGGCGATGCCTATGGAGGGGCCTGCTTTCAGGTGAAATGGTCTGGCAACAAGTGGTTGGGGGCGATCGCCGCAACCGGCAAAGTCCCGAGCTCTTTCCGTCAGCCGCGCCAGGCAGCTAGCTGCAAGGTGCCCGAGGCTCGCTGGCGAGATATCAGTCTTGGCTGGCAATGCCAGTGCAGACGAACGGCTGGCGCCTGAGGAGCATCAGCAGCGGAGTGGCGGGCGGGCCCGCCCTGGAGGACTGGCAGCTCGCGGGCGCAGCCGAGATGGGCAGGCGCAGGAGTCAGCGCTGGGACAGGGCGGCGAGCCAGGAGGCGGCGGCGGCGCGCCCGGAGAGGCGCAGGCCGAAAGCGGCGCACATGCGCAGGCTGATGCCCAGGCCGACGCCGATGCCGAGGCCGAAGCCCAGGCCGAGACCCAGGCCGAGGCTGAGGAGGCGCAGGCCCAGCGCGGGCGCGCGCAGCGGGGGGTGCGGGTGCGGGTGCGGGTGCGCGCCANATGGCCCCCCGCCGCGGGGGCCGCTAGGCCTCGCGGGCCTCGGGCTCGGGCGCGGGCGGCGGGGCGGCCGCCCACGGGGAGGGGCACCGCACGGCCCCACGGCCGAGCGTCCAACGGGGACGCGAGGGGGGGGGGCAGCTTGACGAGAAATCGCGCAGGGTCCGAAGGTGCAGCTGCTTCCGGGTCTCGGCAAAGTGCCGCTTCTCCTGCTCCGAGTTACTCTGATCTGCTGTTGCTCACACGTGGATACTGAGCAGCCATCTGCATCTCCCTCTGCACCATCTTGCACTTTGTAGTGTCGTCCGTTTTCAGCACCATCTTTCTTTGGCTTTGAACATTGTCCATTCTTTCTGGGTTGGCTTTGCCAGCCCCTCTTCTCAATGGGCGAGCACGAAGGTGCCGGGGAGCGCCCCAGTCGCACAGCTACGCGAGAACCGCGACAGCACCGGATGGTCACTCTGTCACCACCTCTCGTTCGCGGCCGCACGCCCGAGCAGGAGAGCAGCAGCGCCGGGTATGGCTGCCTCGCCGCCGCCGCCCGCGCCCGCAACCTGCGCCCGCCTGCGCCTGGCGCCCGCCGGCGCCGTTTACGTGCGCGGCGCCTGGCTCCCCGACGCCTTCCACCTGGCCGTCACCAACGGCGCCGCCGCATGGACCTACCACGGTGCGCGTTTCCTGCCTGGGGCCTGCTGCACCCTGCGCCATCGCGCGCTCCGCTGGTGGTGCGCAACTCTGTCGGCAAGCGCCTGGGGGCTTGCTGACCGCGCGGTCTCATCTCCGTGGCGCGCATTGCCTCTGCTCTCTGCACAGCATCCAGCGCCGAGGTGGCCGAGAGAGCTGACGACTGGGACATTCCCCCAGAAGAGTACGTGCGGGACGTCGTCAAGAAGTACCTTGCTCAGCAGCAGCCTTCGTCAACTTACAGCCTCGACGTGTCTGAGGACGGGAAGGCCTTGGTGTGTAATTGCGGGCCCTCATGCCTGCTTCTTGGTCAATCATCGAGCGAGCTCGCACCCGCAGGATGCATGCACTTCTTCTTCCGGCGTCACTTTGCAGGACTTCCAGCAGGGGCACTTTCATGGGCTGCTCATATGCAGCTGCTTGCCGCTGTGTAGTTGACATGGACTCTCCTGTTGACTGAAGGAGGCATCAAGTACGAGGCCAGGTGGGAGCTGGAGGCAGCCTCCAACAGCCAAGAGATCATCTGCAGCATCCTGGATTTCGTCATGGACGACCGCTTGACCTTGCTGGTGAGCTCAAAGCCTTTCACAAGTCTGACAACATGGCCTGATCACTCTGGTTCACATACAATTGCACCAATATCTAGTCACAAGAATCTGCAGTGTTTTCCTGCATGTTGTCAGAGGTGCTGAATGGAGGATGACTGTGGCCCCTGCTTCACAGTCATTGACACTTGATGCCCGGCAGTCAATAGAACCCTGGAGTGGCAGGAGACAATTGATGAGAAAGCTCGCAGCTTTGAGCGGATGAAAGCGGAAGCAGAGAAATGCCTGACCCAGAGCGAACGGTTCAAGGATGCAAAGCAGCAGGCAGAAGATGTCCTGCTAAAAAAGGTCTGAGAGCTTGTGAGCCTCTCTATACATTCTTGTGTAGTATGGGCATGTCCATCTTACTCATGTGAGCACTTCCCTAGAAGAGCACATTGCGATCTTCTCTTGTGATGCAACTCTTGGGAGCTCGAGGGGCAGATGGGTGCCCTTGTTTGTTGGTATGTTGCAGCATCATACAGCCTCCAAATAGAGCAAGGCATTCTCCATTTTGAGGTTGTGGCACGAACACAGGACAGTTGCAAGACATATCTTCAAGTTGCCATGCACCCGAGGTCAAGCTTACTCTTGCACTCCTGTCTTCTCTTGTGAGCAGGTTGTGGTGTTGCTGAATGCCAAGAAGGCGAAGATACGGGAGCTGCAAGCTGTGGCAGCCAGGGCACCCGCCTCAGGGGCAAAAGCGGAGCCTGATGAAGACTCTGATGCCAAGAGTGAAAAGAGCGAGGACATGGAGGATGATACTGATGAGAAGGACAGTGGCCATAAGCAGACAGGTGCTGCGAAGGTGGGGCCGTCTGGGGTCGAGACGCAGGCTTCCAGGAGGCCGGGTAGGATGGCAGAGGTGGAGAGCACAGCTGGGAGGGAGACCATCTCAGCCATGGATGAAGCAGATGATGAGGGGGCCGTATCCAAGGCTGCCACAGTTGATGAGGAGCAATCAGACAAGGAGAAGGGTTAGCCGAATGTCACGGCTGGTATTGGCCCCATCAAATTCACCGATGAGGAGGAGGACAAGGGGGTAGTAGCATTGAACAAAGGGCAGAGATAGAGGAACGTGCAGCAACAGCATTGCTGAGTGGCCCTTCTTATGGAGTGCACCCCAGAAGCGACGCAAGTAGCATGCGGGCCTTCGACTCGAGGAGCAATCCAGTAGTTTTACTTCAACCCTGCTTTCTGCTCCAGCCGCGCCAGTACTACTCGCACACATCACACTGCTATGCGCTGCCGCTTTGCTGGCCAACTCAAAGGCGCATTGAGCCTCACGTTGAGAAGGTGCAGGAACACCAGGCTGCTAGTCTTTGATGTGAATTCAGCCGGCAATCTGCCCCTGCCAACAAGCTCTAACAGGTCTTTCTCTGAACATGGCGTTAGCCTCTGGTAGCAAAGGCAAAGAGGGGTAAGCAGTACAGCAACCATCCTGCTGGCAGCACCTTGACAATTGCCTGAAGTTGTCGAGGTCAAACATTCTCTGTAGTGAGCAACGACGATTTATTTAGAGAGCTTTCATGTACCACTTGAGTCTTGAGCCTCGCCACCACTTCATGCTGTGTGGCAACAGTACGCTGGCCGCTTACATCCAGCCCTGTGCCAAGGTAAAGTTTCTTTTCCGCCTCTGAGCTCTTAACGTGGCACAAGTGAGAGGGTATGCTAGAGCCCGTTGGCGATATACCTGCAAGAAGCTCGTTGGTAATAGATTGTCAGTGGCCATTGACTTGGCTACTGACGGATCGTTTGACTGGGGACCGTCGGCAGGTCGGTGCCGGCAGACTGGTGGGGTGATTACTGGTGGGGTAGATCGTTGATAGCCAGTGTGGACTGGCCCAACATATACCTCGGCCCTGACGAAGAAATGTCCTTCCTAGACTTGGATACTGTGCTATGATTGCAGCCACGTTCCAATGCCCTTCCAATCCATTGACCGTTCATCTCATCTTGCTTCGCCCCATGCTCGGGCTTGGTGATATGCTCGCCTCGTTACGGCCCGCGCCGCGTGTTTCCTTAGTCACTTCCACCTGTTTCTCTTCCCTGTCCAGTCCGTGCACTCCCGATGGGCCGCCCACTCTTAGCCATAAAGTCAACGGTGGAGCGCGTTTCTCCATCATATTTGCTATGCATTTGGGTGAACAAGCTTGCGGAGGTCCACTACCCTTGGTCAATGTGGTGGTGACGGAGGCGTACACGAGTTCAGCATCGACCCCCATTGCTGGTCATGCAGTGGGGAGTGCATTGCAGAGAATGCTGCAGCAGTAATCTGACTAACCCCGTAGCGATCACCTCCTACTGGCCGTACTAGCCATCGTTGGCTGCATGGGTCCTCGCTTTAATTCCCTATTTGAGAATACTGCTAGTCTAGGGTGTGCACGATGTGAGGATGTGCTTCCAGCCGAGAGCATATTTGCCGTTTCTGCGATGCGGGGTGCCAGCCTGTTTGCAGCGGGCTCAGGCGCAGGCTTTGTAGCAGACAGAGCGAGAGGCGCACGGCGCGCATGCAATGTAAGGAGGCTATTTCGAGCCTTACAAAGTCCAGGTAACAGAAAGCTCGTCGAGCTTCAGCTCGTGGTTGAGGAGCTTGTCATAACGGCTTGCCGTCCGTTATTCGGGCATTACTTATCGAACTCTACATGCTGACTCGTGGTTACTGAGCGGGTCAACTTAGCAGCAGGTAATTTACATCTGTCGACGTGCTTGCTTCACCAAGTGGCCACTCCGGCCCTCCGTCACTTACTGCACGCTTCACTTCTGCCACTGTCCTGCAGCCGCCCTGCAGCCGCCCAAGCCGGCATTGCCATCAATGGCGGCGGCCTTGGCCACTGTCACTCCCGCCGCCGGCCCTGTCCGGCGGCGGCCGCCTGCGCCGCGCCCTCTGCCCGTGCTGCTGCGCAGCGCAGCCAGCGGACGTGCGCGCGCAAGCCGCAGGAGTGCGGGCTTCGCCGCCCAGGCGGCAGCTCGCAGCACTGGCGAGGACACTAAGGCGCCGCCGCCGGCCCCAGTGGCCGCTGCTGGCGGCGGCGCAGCCGCCGGGCCCCTACGGTTCCTGTGCCCGCTCCTCAAGCTTCTGTCGGTCAGGCCCTGCGTCCACAGCCACTAATGTGCGCATCTACTGCTGGCCATTCCTCCTGCAAGGCTCCCAGCGCTGACGTGCTGCCCCAGGTTGGGCCCCCTTGCAGGGCGGGGACGCTGGAGCACCCCGGAATCGAACCCTAGAGGTGCGCCTCTCCTGCAGACGTTCGGCTCCCTTGCAATGTTGGTATATAGTGACTTGGGTTGCCAGCCTGGTGCAGCTTGTTGACTCCTGCGCTCCTCCTTCGCGCCGGACTCTCTTGCTTTGGCGGCAATGCAAATTCGCAGCGTCATGTGCGCCCCGTCCGCACATGCAGAGCCATCCGCAGTTGGGCCGTCGACTGGCTGTGCACAGCAACAAGATGAGGTTTGAGGCCAGGACTCTGATCCTGAGTTGCGGTCATGCGAAGGTGGTCGCAGGTGCTCACGTCGGGCCTCGCCAGCATGGCCCGACTTCCGTGGGGCTCACAAGTGAAGGCAGCATCAGGGAGCAAGCAGCCCGCCAAGCTCCTGCAAGTCTACGAGTTTGGTACTAATTTTCTTGCTGCCATACCTGCTTATCAGCTGAGTCGATGTGGGCCTCTCTACAGCTCTTATATCCCTGTCGGAAGCCACAGAAGTTGCTCACGAGTGACCTGGACCTTCTTGTGGCGAGAGCCTGAGCATTGCATCTTGTTGACTTCGGCGCTGCAGCCTTTCTTTCGAGAATCCGTGGGCGTACCTAGACAAACCAGTCGACATGCATAAAGTCGTCATACCCTTCTGTGATTGAGTGCAGAGGCCTGCCCATTCTGCCGTCGTACAAGAGAGGCACTCACAGAGCTGGACCTTTCTGCTGAGGTATTCGCATCGTTAGCTGAAGGAAGGACAACGTACAGGCTAAAGTAACATGGCTTAAGGAACATGGGGCACTCAGGCTCAAAAGATCTGATTGCAGTCACTCAGCCTTGGAGCACATAGAAGACTTGAAGCTGCTTCGGTGCTCTGTCGATTGCACAGACCCTCCATGGTCTCCTCCATGTTTTGCAGCTTGACCTCAGTTGCCTGTCCCATTTGCAGGTCTATCCTTGCCCTAAGGACTCGCTGCGCCACCGGGAAATCGTGAGAAGCCAGGGAGGAAAGGAGCAGTAAGTGCTGACTTGCTAGCTTAATATACTCTCTACGGGTGCATGCTCTGCTCATCTCAAGGTGACGGTGACCTGCAATTGTTGCCCTTAGGACCCATGGATTGAGATTGGTTTGATCAAGTTCAATCTCACTCAATGAATGGACGTTGTCAGTGTTTACTTAATTCATTTAGCTCCATAGTCATCCGCTGGAATGGCATGCAGCTCAAGAGTGAATCTAGTCTCTGTTGAGTCTCAGGTTTCCATATCTGGTTGACCCAAACACCGGCATTAGCATGTACGAGAGCGGTAAGCCTGACACTCACAGCAAGCAACTCCCTCAAAGCACAGCCTTTCTATCCTGGTAATTAGGCAGCATCTGCACGCAGACACTTCCCCTTCTGTGTTGTGTGGGGACCATTTTGCTCAAAGGTCTGCATGTCTGGCTCCTTCTACTATCTGTTCTGTTTGACAGGTCGAAATCTCCAGTTGGCAGCTCTCTCGTACGCCCTTTTGTCAAGCTGTTCATGAAGCAGTGCAGCTGTATTTCATTATTAGTTGTCTGCTTTATGGAACATGTGGGCAAATTGCAGCTCTTCCTCCAGTCTCTTCTCAAGCAGATCACGGGGAGGTTTCATCGCAGGTGATATTGTGAGATACCTGTTTAAGGAGTATGGGGCAGGGGCACAGCCCACACCTGGCCTACTTCAGAGGTAGATTTGGCTGACTGCTACATCAGGAGGTCCAAATTGGTCATCACTGGTGCTTTTGTCGCAGTCAAAGAGTGACCAGTATACGGGCAGTCTTGTGCACGGATATTTCCAAATGCACCTTGATACATAGTTATGCCAGATTGCAACAAAATCCTGATGTTGCCGTCATGCCAACTGACTGCAAAAAGTGAAACTTGCAGCACTCTTTTGACCGGCTGGATACCAACAGTTGTAAGAGCAGGTAGGGGCATGTCACGCCACGCGAAAGCGACAGCTCAAGCACCTGCCAAACTTTTGGAGCTCTACTCATACGAGAACAATCAGGTCCAAACTGCATATTGGCCGTAGTATATAATGCTCTTCTTGTAGAAACGGGACTTCCAATTTCTCTGTCGCAATTTTTAGCCAGGCAAGTGAGGTGCTTGAGAGTCCTTCAGGTCAAATTTTGTAGCAGCTCAGTGCCCCTCACTTGCTTGTCGTGCATTGGTCCTCGTTACGAACCTACTGGGAGTTCGCAGTTCTTAGCTATACCTTGCTGCTTGCGTCATTGTTCTCCAGTTTGCAAGATTGGTGCGCGAGGCACTGTGTGAATTGGAGATACCTTACATTCTACACAATGTAGGCAAAGGTTCCTCCAGGCGATCTAAGCTCCGCCAAGTTGACAACTCAACACAGGTAGTTTTCTAATTTCTTGCCTGTCGTGGCCATGAACTGCCTGATAATATCCACGGATTCTTTCCCGTCGGCTGAGACTTGATGTTGGCGGCAATTTGTGTCCATGTCACCTCAATTGAAGATTTTGTATCCCTGTTGACAGTATGACGTTTCTTATGCAAAGCTTGCCAAGCTGTACAGGTGCCATATCTTGTGGATCCCAATACAGGAACATCAATGAGCGAGTCTCAAAGTATAATTAGCTACTTATTCACAACATACAGCGGAGGTGCTTCAGCTTAGCCTCTGCCGAGCTCCAGCTTCTGCAGGAAACTGGGCTACTGGAAAAGTGGGCTAATGTGGTTGCTTGAAGGTGGCACTCGTTGACCTCTGTTTTTTCAAGCACACTCTAGAAGCAGTGTGTCAAGGATCAACCTACAGACACCTCTCCACTATCTGCTCTGCAGAGCAGCTCTAGCTCAGTGGGCATAAGCTAAGCTCGGACAACCTCGCAGGGATAACCTCGCAAAGACTAGTCGAGAACAATGCATGATCTTGCCTGCTTGCTTGTCCGATCTGCTGTTAGATAATACAGGTTGTCGGTTTGGGACATCTTTGACATGTGTGTAGGCTTTGTTCACCATCTTATGGAATGTATGCTGCTGGGGCCCGTTGCTTGAGCAGTGGGAGGAGGATGTCACTCATGTAATCTCCAATGACCTGGTCATACAATTTCACCAACCTTTCAAAGGCTCTCTCCTTGTCCTTTTCCGAGGCAGTCTCCAGATTGAAGTTGTCATGGATGAAGCGATTGAAGCCGTCATGAAGAGCAAACTAGGTCACACAGGCGGTTTATCGTCAGTATTGTTCAGAACTCTTTGCACCCGCCCACATAGTAGCTGCGTGTCCACATCTTGCAGACGAGCAACTTCAAGATTGCCCCGCATGCTGATTACTTCTTGTGAGCTTGGCTCACCTGATGGCGACCGCCAGCCTCGAAAACAAGCCGAGTCAAGAGTGGGATGTTCACCCTGTGGCCAATAACTTGTGGTTTCCCGGTGGGCACAGGCTTGCCCCTCTCTCTCAAGTACTCATAGATGGCCTTAAGTGAGAACCTGGCTTCATCTCCGAGCACTGCACACGGTATGCCTTCATCACACTCAGCACTTCAGTCAACCTCTACAGCACCACAGTGCCAGATGCGAGAAGCGTTTCACAACATACTCCAATTAAGCCGCCATCACCTACAAAAGTTGCCAGGCATGGTCGCTGAGCATACTCTCATCTCCACCTCGGACCTTCTTCAGTCCGCCTGGTGCTCCATCGTATTGAACGAAATCGCCATCTTGAGCCGCAGTCCATCCAGGCTCAAAATGCTCCAAGAATACTTGCTTGCTCTGGTTAGGCAGATCATGGGGGTGCACAAACGGCACAGTCTCTGGCCAGCCTAACGCCATGCGCTGTAGCTGGCATGGAACCCCCTCCTGTCCCATGTGCTGCTGCTCACACTCCTGTAAGACCAAATCTTGCAGGATACTAAGCAGCCAGTAAAGTTGCACTTCTCCTCAGATGTGGACTGCTTGCAACAAGTACAATACAAATCATGGGAAGAATCTTGTTTCTCTGGAAGAGCCTGCCCTGGCTCGCAGTGTGGACTCTCATCCAAGTATGTTGCCGAAGACTGCCTTACGGCCTTACCATTTTCACAGGCACATTCACGGCATTACCACGTCACAAGCAATCAGAACAAAGAGGCAATCAGAACAAAGTCGGACCAGTCTGTGTTTCAACACATTGCAAGTTTTAGGGCGAAGTGAGGCGTGGACCTCCTTGTTGCAGAAGCGCACTTTTATTCCCTTCATCTCAGCAAGGTCCTGCACCTTCTCCTTCAGCACACGTTGAGCTTCCATTCTGAGCCGCTTCGATGGAGCCAAAGGCCTCACTCCCAACACCCGTGAAGTCCTTCTCTTCCGCTTCCCTGCAGCCAAGCCAGCGTCTATGCTCATAAGTCATGACTTTGCGGTCCAGCCCTAGGTCATTTTGATGACATGGGGTGGGTGAGGAACAGGCATATCCCAGTGCCACAGCACATGCCAGATGGCATGTGCGACGCCAAAAGTATATCAAAGATGCAACAGAGCAAGGTACTGCAATGACATCAAGCGAGCCCAGGTAGACAGAAGTGAATACTTGCCTTCTAGCCTACCGAGGCCCATGCTCTTGGAAGATATCTGGTCTAGTGGGTGCTGTCGAATCATGAAATCTTGCACAGAGACGGGCAGGTGAAAAGGTTGTGGAACCATGTGCCCCGCAGCGGTAAGAGCTGCACAGTGGAGGATCGCAGAGCTTCTTGGCATCAACTTGAAGGAGAGCGACACTCTTGCTCTCTGGGAGCTCAGAGCCCCTGGATCTAGTCCAAGCTGATGCGGATCGGCATAAGCAGACGTGGCATCCACTTTGTACACCCCAGGCGTCACATAGCCACCTGTAGCCTGGAAGCAAATCACAAGGTGGTTAGCTCTCAAGCCACACGAGGCAGCCATTGGAAAGACGGACAAATCCTGAAAGTCTCAAAGAGAAAAGGATAGATTGACCTCTTCTCTCCGTCACTTAGTGATGGACAAATGTCCTGCTCCAGATCCCTGAGGTTACAGAATTGCTCAAAGACCAATCCCTATTGATTCCAAAGTAAGACAAGTGCCCGAGTGCAAGTGCCCAGCAGGTCACCTGGTGCAGGGCAAGGCCAGTAAGGAGGACGAAATCTGAAGCTGATGTCTCTGCATCAACCAACAGCCACCCATCGTTGGGCATCCTGATGTGGAGGCCTGGGCGATCAGACCTCACCAAGGCCAGCAGGCCCTTCTCTGCACGAAGCTCCGTGTCTTCGGATGCTTGCAGCTGCAAATTCACGTTGTCGTACACACTGCATTTCCGATGATCCTCGTGAGGTGGTGACATTGACTTGGAGCAGGAGCCACTCCTATATGGACATTGTGCTCCTTGCAGCAACAGTTAAACCCTACTTGGGGTGAAAGTGTCAGTCTAGCAAGCATGCATGACCTACTTGCAACGTGGTCTGCACCTTCCCATGCACTCCTTGAATGAACCAAGGCTTGCTTGCACAAGCACAGGCACTTCAGAGTAGCTCGTAGAAGCTCCAACTAGTCAGACAAGACACACAAAGCAGGAGGCTGGTCTGACCTGCGGCGTCCATAGCAAGTAGCAGAGAGAACGGAGGATGACTCTTCTGAAACCTGCAGCATGTTGGGCGACAGTGGAGCAATTGTGAGCAGATTCGTGTATCAATTGAGAGAAATGTCTATTGACAAAGTTTAAATTGTGTGGTAGCATGTCCTCCTAATGCCAGTGCAGGCGAGTAGCAGCCTGCAGCTCCTGTCATCCATGGTCACAGAATGTACTTGCTTTGCTTCAGAACCTGGACCATCCATCATCACCTTGAGAGGCGTGTTGTCCAGAAGCTCGTGAAAGGCATAGCTCCGGAGGTCCAAGGAGCGGCCAATGGCTTCCAAGATGACGCGGCAGGCATTCCCGAGCGAAGCAAAGACTTGTGGAAGGCATGATGGAGGTACTGAGACAGGGTGCCCGGCTGCTATATATGGCAGCACCCCAGGCCGATAATCATATGACTCGCGACCCAAAGCCGCATCGATGGAATATCCGCTTGTCCGATTCCAGTCCTGCCAGCACATATCAAGAGAAACTGAAGCCGCCTACTGGATGTCAACAACGACTTCTCCATGTCCCAAGCTGACAAGAGGTGAGCTGACAAGGAAGGAAGGTGGCAAGGGGGAGTGGCCCCTGGTTGAAAGAGGGGGGGGGTTGGG
>WELB01000075.1:28344-53121 GCA_009602725.1 Spirogloea muscicola | reverse complement strand
GCGCCGCAGCTGACGCCCGCCCGCCTCGCCCTCCGCTGCCCGCCCGCTTGGCCCAGCTCCCAGCTCGGCCGGTTGTGCGGCGGCCGCTCGTGCCCGCGTCACGCCCTCCTCCGTGGTTGACGTTGCGGGCGCCGGCCTGCGCCGCGCCTCCCCGCCGACCCTGCCCCGCCGCTCCGTGACCGGGCGGGAGCCCCCCCCTTGAGCTGGGGGGGGGGGAGGACTGCCAGGCGGCTGACTGTCGCCCCCCGCCCCTCGTCCTGTGCAGCCGCGCGGAGGCTGGCCTCGCGCCGCAGGCGGAGGTGCTGAAGCGGCAGCTGTCCTTCCACGGCTTCTCCGTCATCCTGCCCGGCGAGGCGCAGCCCTCCATGCTGGCGCGCCAGCTCAGCCTGCGGCCGCAGCCGTCGCTCTCCCGCCAGTCCAGCACGGAGACCGTCAAGGTCGGCATCTCCCGCCAGAACTCCATCGAGGACGGCCCCTGGTTCAACGTCCTCATCCAAGGCCAGACCGTGGAGGGCGTCCCCGTGGCCGGCCCGCCGGCCGGCGTCCCGCTTCAGACCTTCCAGCACTTTGGCAGGAGGAGCTTCCACGAGTTCGGGAGCGCAGACGCGCCGGCCAACGGCACAGCCGCCCTCCAGCGCTCGGGCTCAGACGGCTTAAGGCTGACACACCCAGCAGGCATGCCGACGGGCTCGCTGCCACCCCCGGATGCGCAGGTGCAGCAGAGGCTGCGGCCCGGACCTGCAACGTGGCAAGTGAGTCTGAACAGGAACACAGTTGGGCTCAGACCGCAAGAGGAGCTTCCAGTCAGCAGTGCCCCTGGCACCTGAAGGCTCCGGCACGTGCACCCTCCCTTTCCCCTTCCCCTAACCTCCACTCGAGCACGTCTTGCCGGCCACCTCTGCCATGCGAGTTGTACGAGAATAAGGGATGGCACACTCTTCGCCCTCTCATCAGAGACCTGATAGACAATAAAAGCTGTGTATTTGTATGTATTCGTGGTCTGCTTGGAGTCGCTCACTTTGAGCCAGGTAGTGCCTGGCCCAAAGTGGCCTGGGCGCTTGGCCCAGGTACCGCGCTAAGGGACCCCAAGCAGCTGCCTGCAGGCCAGAAACTATGGCATCTCCTGGTCCTGCTTTAATAGGAGTCGAGGTGAGCAGTGTGGTGCTGACAGTAGGACTATCGACTAGCTCCGTCGTCTGGGCTTGGAGCTAGGAGCAGCCATGCACTAGACACGTGCATGACCACCTTCTGTCAAAGCTCTGCCAAGAGGCGATGGCTTTGCATCGATGGTGTGGCGAACTAGTCAAGTGCTTCTTTAGCCTCGGTGTATTTATACAGCCCAGCTTATACTTTCAAAACTTTCCGGTCCCCATCTTTCCGCTTGTGTGCTGCTGTTGACACAAATCCAGGCGTGCATGATGCACACGGGTCAAATCATGCACTGTTGACTGCACACCTGCCCGAACTAGTGCCTTCTGTGCATCTGCTGCAGTAGGTGGAGCTTGCAAAACCAGCACTTTGCTTCTGGTTGATGAGATTGTCTTGCTGCGTACTGAAGGTTTGACATTGCAGAGCACGGCAAAGCACCAAACTTGTGCTGGTGTCAACGGCTGCCGCTTGCACTCACAGTCCAAGGAAGCTGCAGATCGTCAATGAAAGTGGAGGATGTGGTCAAAGGTGGGAGCTATGAGCTCCACTGACAACTGGCTGCTCTGGCAAGCAGTCCAGCAATGTAGCTGCTTCGCCAGGAGCCCAGAAGCATCTTCAGGGGGTGCGGTCCAGGGGGTGCGGTCAGCCTCCATGAACATCTGGGCACTTCATTGCTGAGCAAAGCCACGGAGTGAAGGGCCAGGAGTGCAGTGGCCAATGCAGCATGCACTGTGAGGCTTCTGCAGGAAGGTGACAGCTGAGAAAGTGCAGGAACGCGGGCAGGCACAAGTCGTGTGGTCTTGCTTCTCACAGAGCATGTCGTAGATGCTCTGGCTCATATGCGCAGAGGAGCACAGGATTGATACTGGGCCTCTAGAGTGTCCACTGACTTGCAGATGGACCCGTGGTCTCGCTAGCTGAGGACTCTTTGTGTTGATGAGGATGATCCCACATCTGGAGACGTAGCTGAGACGTCAATTCCCGCCAATCGATTGATAGCTGAGACGTCAATTCTCAAGGCATCTGAGAGTTGGCATCAGATGCCAATGGCTTGCTAGCTCGGGGATGGTAGCCCGCTAATGTGGCCTGTGGAGCATGATAAGTCAAAGTACCATGGACCAGCGAAGATCATCCGCGCCACTCCGCTTGTGGACGTGTTCGGGAGCCCTGAGCTTTCATGCAGAGCTTGTCCTGGTAGTCCTGCGAATAGGCCCACTGCCATTGCTCTGATCCTCGCTAGGAGCGAGCACTGTCTGGAAGGCATCAGCCTGCAGCACTTACGGCGAGATAAGCTGCATATTCAATATTCTGATGCTGCTGACTGAGCGGGCATGCATCTGTGAGAGGGAGCAGGAACTGACTGGAAGCATCAGGGGGCTACAGTGGAGGACAGTGAGGGACGCGCGGGGTACAAAGCAAGGGAAGGAGTTAATATTTTTGGGGGGGGGNAATAAATCTGGGGAGGGGGGAGGGGGGGTTTGGAGGACCGGGGAAGATGATGGACAGCAAATGCTGTGGCTATGTAAACCGAAGCACGTCGAGCAGGACAAAGACCACCTCATACTAGCATTGCGCTTGAAGTTGCAGGAGAATGCCACGTTTGCCAGAGCAGGAAGATGTGATTGCACTGTGTGCCATGGTGGAAGGGCTCTATTTCGCGCCGGCCAGACGCGCACGGCCGCCGGGTCGGGAAAGAAGGTGCTCGCCCATTGAGAAAAGGGGCTGGCAAAGCCAACCCAAAAAGAATGGACAATGTTCAAAGAAAGGCTGCATCGCTTTGAGCGTGGGCGAGCACTTTCGTCTTTGAAGGCTGGGGCAGTGCGTCAACGGTGACCTTGCTGGTGCCCGGCGGGGCGAATGTCGGCCACGTGGGCTGCCAGCGAGCCGGGCGCCAGTGAGCGACGCGGCCCTTGGGGTCCAGGCTGTCCGTCTCCTGCCTGGCCCCCTTCTTGTACTCTGTTCATTCTTTTTTGGGCTGGCTTTTCCAGCCCCTATCCTCGATGGGCGAGCACTTTCTTCTTCGTCTGGGTACTTACCGACCCCACGCGGCCCCGGCCGCCTTGCGACCCATCCTTCCCCGCCTTACTATGGTAGAACTGGTTCTCCCAATGGGGGCAAAAGTGCTCGCCCGTAGAGAAGAGGGGCTGGCAAAGCCAGCCCAAAAAGATAGGACAAAGGTTTGAAGGGCCCAGAATGGCAGACGACACTGGTCCTCCCTCATCTAGCCATCTGGCCTAAGTGGTTGACGCGCGTCACCAAAGTCGGGGGTGCAGCTTGGGCCACACTAGCATTCCGCAAGCATTAGTTGCAACTTCCATAATGCGGCTTTTGCTTGACTTTGCAGCGCTGGCAAGCTTTGGCTATTCATCAGCGTGCTCGGCGCGCTGATGAACAAGCCACCGGCATCTGTGGCGGCGCTCCGGCTCCCCAAATTAGCTTGTGCTCACCCGTAGGTACTAACGTCACACTGTTTCCTTAGCCACCTTAGCATAGGGCTTCGTTTCATGTAGAAAAATTTTCTGCACTAGCTTTAGCCTGAACAATGTATTGGCTTGAATTGGCCTCATTCATTCCATGCGCACAGCGCGCCTTCTTTGCTCTCCGAGAAACGGAGGGCGGGCTCCGGTGGGTCGTGACCGCCTTGCTTTCAGAGTCAGCTAGCGCTGTACAGCTTCAAAGTGAGGCAGCGGGCTGAAGAGGCTTGTGGGGCCGAACTCCCTGCAACTTCAGCACTACGCTGCTGCGATGGTGCTGCATTGACTACGCTGCTGTGGTGCCAGGATAGCAGTAGCGTTGGCAGTGGAGGGCTCGCTGACTCAAGAGCGCTGCTTCAGCATGACAGAGGTGCCATAAAGGCGAGCTGTGCTGTGTCCAGTTGCATGCGAGCACGTTGGTGCAAGTAATGCAAGAGCGACCGAAGGCGCAACTCAAGCAGCGACTCGAAGTACTTCTCGTCTGCAGCAGAGAGCTGCCCCCTGGTGCGGCAAGCGGGAGGAGGCGGTGCAGTGCTTAGAAGACTGCACCCTTAATCCCACACGCCTGGTGGTGGCCTGCGTGTTAGTGCCATATGTGATGACGAGGGCAGCTATTCACAGCGGCATCATGGATCCATCGGCCATGGAGGCCAATCGCTTGGCCACCAAAGCTCGAGGATCAAGGACGTCAACCATGCATCCTGTGGGAGTCGACTTTGTCCCGCTGGCGATTGGTCATAGATGGGGCACCTGAGGCTAGATGGCTCGACCTCCTCCAGCAAGAAATAGCCACTTGCGCGGATGCCCCGGCGCAGAGGCAGCAGGGTGAGCAGCCAAAATCAATGGTGCTGCGGGCTGGCTGGCATAGAGAGAAAGAACGCGGCTATTGACATCAAGAGAGTGGCTGTGAAGAAGCCAGCCAGGTGCACACAGAGGGTGTTCATGACAAGTTTAGCGGAGCCAAAGGCAGTCACGGCGCTACTAGTGTCCCCGTGTCAGCAGCAGGAGGGATGAAGTATTGACAGCGGCTGCTGATGTAAAATGAGAGGCTGTGAAAGCCAGCCGATGCACACAGGTGTTCATGACGGAGCCAGAGGCTAGGCAGCCAGGGCGCTCTTAGACCTGCGGCTGCTTAGCAGAGGTTACTGAGTCATTCTCCTGTAGCTCTATGGAATTTGTCCATTCTTTTTTGGCTGGCTTCTGCCAGCCCCTCTCTTCTATGGGCGAGCTCATTCTTCTTAGTACCCCCGTGTCAGCAGTAGGAAGTCAGATGAGCTGAGGGGAGGAAGAGCAACCCCGCTACACAAGCCAGTGGCTGCTGCAAGGGCGCGACCAGAGCGGCGGTGCAAAGCAAGCGCTTAGGACCGCTGTAGGGACATAGACAAACGCAATCGGCAGCAGGACACAAGACCCAAAGGCACCGAGCCACCGGGAAGAAAGAAGAAGAAAGTGCTCGCCCATTGAGGATTGGGGCTGGAAAAGTCAGCCCAAAAGGGAAGGGCTGCACCCTGTTGCCGGCCCTGCTGCTGGTCGGGAGTAGGATGAGCGGCTGCTGATACTAAAGAATCGGCTGTGAACTGCCAGCCAGATGCATACAGGTGTTCATGACGGAGCCAAAGGCTAGGCAGACAGGGCGCCCTCAAAACCCCCGTGTCAGCAGTAGGAAGTTAGATGAGCTTTTTCATCTGACTTCCTGCTGCTGAGGTGAGGAAGAGCAACCCCGCTGCGCAAACCAGAGGCTGCTGCAAGGGCGCGACCAGCCCGGCGATGCAAAGCGATTGCTGTAGGCACATAGACCAACGCATTCGGAGTAGGATAGGAAGCGGCTGCTGATATTAAAAAATCGGCTGTAAACTGTCAGCCAGATGCATACAGGTGTTCATGACGGAGCCAAAGGCTAGGCAGACAGGGCGCCCTCAGTAGGAGGTGCAGCAGGTGACGTACATTTGTCCAATATGCTTGCCTTTGTACTTGGCCACACATGGCCTCCCCATCTCTTAATATACACGCATTTCCCTCAGTAGGAGGAGAAACAGACGACGGCGAGGCCGCCAGGGGCTGCCACCACCCGCCCGGCCGCCTGCCGGCTCCACCACCGCGCTCGCCCCGCCGCGCCGCCTCCCCGGCTCCCCGTCTCTGCCCCGCCCACCCCCACCGCCGCCGCCACCATGCTGCCGGACCCCTGGCCTCGCCGCCTTAGGAGCGAGCGCCTGCGCCGCCACGCCGCCCTCGCCCTCGTCCTCGCCCTCGCCCTCTCCGCCACCGCCGCCCTCTACCTGCGCTCCGCGCGCCCCGCCGCTTCCCTCGGCGATGCCAGCGGCACTGCCGCCCCGCTCGGCGCCGCGCGCGCCAAGGCGGACGCCACCGCCGAGACCGTCGAGGACGAGTCCGGCTCCGTGGTCGTGCAGTCGTCCGAGGGGCTCGGCCCCGGGGCCCAGGCCGCCACTCAGCTGCCAGGGGCAAGCGGCGCACCCGCGGTTGCCCAACACACCGCCCTGGTGGTCTGGCTTCACGGCCTGGGCTCTCGCCCCGGCAACGATCGCTCGTACGCCAAGGACATGCACACGGACCCCGCATTCGGCCACATCAAGTGGCTCCATCCTGCCGGTAGCTGGCTGCACCCAACGATGCAGTCCCCCTGAGACTCCCCCTCTTCACTGACGCAGTGGACCTCCTGGCATGCGTGAGGGCTCTCCTGCGTCACCGTTCAAGAGTGGCAGAGCTTGATGGGCCTCCA
Source organism: Spirogloea muscicola (assembly GCA_009602725.1). NCBI lineage: Eukaryota > Viridiplantae > Streptophyta > Zygnematophyceae > Spirogloeales > Spirogloeaceae > Spirogloea > Spirogloea muscicola. The sequence goes on along the minus strand of WELB01000075.1, from coordinate 46,761 downwards.
GAGTTTGTCTGCACACCCTTCAGCCTGCTGATGCCCACGGGCCTCTGGATCGCAGCACCGGAGCAGGCGGTGACCTGCAACCGCGGGGAGGTCATACCCTCGTGGTTCGACATGCCTGTCATTCCTGTGAAGGCGGACTCACCTCCCTCCAAGCAGGAGGGTGAGTCCTGCTGTGAGACCTGTGCGTGGCCACCAGTGCAGTACTGCAAGCAGGGCCCAACTCCAAGCAGCAGCAGCAGCAGATGCTCGCACAGTTCATGCAAAGGTCTGTCCTCTGTATTGCAGATGTCATTGCTGCAGTGCGGACAGTGCACTCGCTGCTCAAGGCCCAAGCACTTGCTGGCATTGAGCACCACAGGTAACAGGGCTTTTGTGCTACACTTTTGACGATTCCGTCAGCGATTTCTTGCCGGTGAACTTGCACCGCCATACTCTGCGGGTGTGGTCAGCCAGTTGACAGCCTGTCTCCTCTTGCAAATGCAAAGGATGGTGGTGGCGGGATTCAGCCAAGGGGGTGCCTTGACGCTCATGAGCTCCATGCTTTACCCCCACAAGCTTGCTGGTGCAGCTGTACTCTGGGGCTGGGTGCCGCTCCCCAACTCCACCTTCCTCTCCCTCGTCTCGCCTGAGGCGCAGGCACGTGCTCATTGCCTTCTGTCACGTCTTGGCACTCCTATGGCCTAGGACTCCAAATGCGCCAGCCTATTCTCTTACTGGGGATGCATTGTGTCATGGTTGGGACTTCCGGTCATTACAATTAGTCAAGGCTGCAGATACATGCAGTTTGAGCTATAGTTTCCCCCTGAAGCTAAATCGCACATACCAGGCAATTTATGCAGGTCGCAAAGAAGTCAAGCCTAGACCAGGACCCTTCTGATCTATGTTGTTTTCGTTGCTAGCTGTTAGCTGCGGCCTTCTGTTGTGGCTGACTGACAGCTCAACATAACACCTCGCATACCGGTACAGGATACTCCTCTCTGGTGGAGTCATGGCGACCAGGACCGCGTTGTGGACTTCAGGTGTGGGGAGGTGGGTAGGGACCTGCTGAAGGAGGCAGGTGTGTCATGTACCTTTCGGAGGGGGCCTGAACAAATCCATCGCTTTCACCCTGATGAAGCCAGAGACTTTCGAGAATGGATCCGCAAGTCACTCCCTCCTCTCTGAGCCGTGCGTTCACCTCTGCATCTGCTAGTACGTCAGAAAGCATTGCCTTTCGTGAGCACATTGAAACCCACTTGGTATGTTCCGCCCTCGTCCTCCCTCAACCATCCTTGTACTGAGTGGTGCAAATTGCTAACACCGAGATTTGCACCTGTAATCGGCAACTCGACACACCTGCAAGGGTACGCTAAATGCCGATAATGCCAAAAAATGGAGCGCACCAAAAAAGTGGAACGCATGCTCACACTTTGTGGACACACGGAGCCTGGCATTGGCCTCTTTGCGGTGCTGTGAAGATGCAGCATCGGACCGTCTCGAGCTGGTGTCACTACCTGAAGGGCGAGGTCAAACAGCTCACTTCTGTAACCTACCCTCTACACTAGCAGCTGTAGCAAGCAATTGCTCAGACCAAAACTTGGAGCCTGCGGCCGTGTCCATCGGTGTCAGCTGCTTTCTTAGACTGCACAGCTTCCTCATGGTGGACCAACCACTTATGAAATATGTATCAGTGGGCATTTGAATCGCCCGTGTACAAGTGGAGGCAAAGTAGCACAAGATATATTTGGCTGCATAAAGACACAGACTCAAGAGAGTCAAATGAGGATGCATCTGCAGGGCGAGAGACTGTAAGATGGCCTTACTGCCACCTGGACCCTTCCAAAACAAGGCAAGAGAAGAACCTCAAGAATGTGAGTGCGGGTGCCTGACGGTCTGAGCTTACTCACCATCCTTGGACGCCGATGAATTTGCTCAGAAGAGCAGCGTAATCACATCAGACGAAGGGAGGGTTATAGTCGGCCAGGTTGGGGATTCCTGATGCGTTGCGAAGGTCGGTACGTGAATATGTGCCCTCGCTCTCTCATCGGACTGTACCCTCCTGCAGACCAGAGTGGCACGAGCGCTGCGACTGCCTCATGGCTAGCACAGAGGACAATGAGCTGCAAATTGTGTGCGGGCTTGGGTGCGGAGGGTGACCCAAGATGTCAAAAGCGAGCCCATCAGCTGCAGAGCGGCACCTGGAAGGAGCGTGCCACGCGGCCTCGCAGGTACGGTTGTAGTCGCAGGCGCCGGGTTATGGCTCCCACTCCAGCTTCCTACTTCGCCGTCACCATCATCAAGATCCTCACGCTTTCCATCTCCAGTAATCTGCACCATCCCAGCAACAATATGGCGCTGGAGTTGGACCTGAACCTGACGAAGCTAAGGGCGACAACAGCCTACTGTGTGGCCAAGACTTCTGGCAGGGAGACGCACCGGAAGATCATCCTCTGGCGTCCCTAGTCGCTGACCCTTGCCTCGTGGCCGAAAGCCCAGGCGCGTGGCCTTGCGGTCCAGCTCCTCCAGGCGGTGCGCACGGTGACGGGCGTCTTCCTCTTGCTCCTGCTGAGCCAAGCGCTCGGCACGCTCCACCCGCTGGCGCTCCAGCTCCGCTTGCTGCGCGTCCCTCGCCCGCCGAATCCCCTCTGCGTATGCTGCTGCCTTGGTGCCATCTGGAACAAGGGACGGCACGGCTCGCGGGCATAAGAGGAGGGTCCCGCAGGGCGAGCTTAGCGAGGTAGATGTGGGCGGGCGGAGCAACGCCTACCGGCGGGGCGCAGGCGGGTGGCGGCGGCGCGGAGGCGGGGGAGGAGGAGGGCGGCAAGGAGGAGGAGGGCGAGGAGGGGCCAGCCGTGGGCCTCCAGGAACGCCCAAGCGGCGCGCGGCGCGGCCGCCGCCCACGCAGGGCCCTGGTTGAAGCCCGCCGCGGCCATGGCGGGAGGGGGCCGTCGCTGGCAGTGTCTATGCATCGTGTCACGAAGCTTCTATAACTGCTATACTACTGTTTCTTTTCAAGTAAGCGCTATACTACTTTCCTTCCGGAGACTAGATTCACGAACCTGCTGCTGCTCAGTAGGGAACGTTGCGTACCACTAGGAGTCGCTGGGCACTTAAGCGCTCTTCTGGCTCATCGTCTTTTGTTTATCGTGTTCCTGAGCTGGCCAAGCACGCCCTCTACTGGAAGAGTCTTCTTCCCTTCCTCATTTATACCTTTGGGCTGGCCTCTCACAGTCGTTGCCTTACCATAGGAGCTATTACTTTCCTGTATGCACTCGGCTTGTTTTATTACAAGCCGCCCCTTAAGAATAGGCTGCCGCCTTATTCATCTTTCTCTTTGTTGGTTGGTTTTCCTCAGACCTTGCTCGTGCAAGTTCTTGTATATGCACGACGAGATTTGCTTCCAGCCGAGATGGGCATGCTGGCAGCATGTTGTCGTTTTCTGTCAGTTGAAGCGACGTTAGGCTCATGCTTTGCACCAGCATGGTCGAGCTTTAGCTGGTGGTAGAAGGGCTTGTCATATGCCGTCCGGAATGCGGGCATCATTTAACGACCTCCATGTGTTAAATGTGTCCATTGAGCGGGCCAGCTGAGCAGCAGGTGATGTATCTACTGTTGATGTGCTTGCCTTTGTACTTGACCACTCAGGCCCTCCATGACTCAACACATGACTCCATTTCTCGCTCACTTGGGCAGAGCTCCTCCTTCCAAATACACGATATTTGCTTTCCGCCCCTCTGAACGTTTCTTGGTTTCCTATGATTCAATCGAGCTGGCTTGCTTGACTTCCCTCTCGTTGCATGCGTACTGAGCACCTTCTTTACGCTGCAAGCTACTCCACCTTGCGGCTGCTGACCAGGGGTTATTCAGCACCCTCTTTGGCGCTTGCCGGCCCCTTTCCACCTTGTCTTTCACTCGGGGCTGGCCTACACAGCCATCGCCCCCATCTGCAGAATCTTCTGCAGATGTGGCGCTCTTTGTTGGCTTTGATGTGCTGTAAATACTCACAGTGACAGCCTCCAGCCAAACCCTGCCCCTTGGGAACTAGCCCACCTTACAGCTCGGCATAGTTCATTAGATTGGATTATCACACCAAGGCATTTGAAGCTGTCCCAATATCTGAAGGGCTGGCAATGCAACAAGGTCGGAGGGAAAGTGCACCTTGCACACGGAGTCGGAGAAGAAGAAGAGAAGCTCTTCTAACGGGGCCGACGGGTGTGAGAGGTGGCAGTAGAGTCGCTCTCTGAAAGCTCAGTCACGGCCCATCGCTGCAGTATGAGCAGCCAATCGAGCCGACGGCGAGGTGCTCGTCAAGGGATGCTCAGTGGCCAGGCCCGCCTTTTATGTGTTGCCGTGTCTGAGTGGCTCCATGCCTTGCCTCTAGTGCGGGGGTTGCAGCTGGACAAACGCTTAAGACGATGCTATGCGCGGCCATCTTGATTACCTTTTCTGGGGAGGCTATCTAGTGTACTGTAAATCCCATACTCCCTCTGGCTTTCACAGCTGGCCTAATGTCAGCCGTGTTCTCTTCTTCAAATGCAGCCTCATTAAGCACAGTGCCTTGAGCATAGGCGCCCATGAGCTCAGGTGCTCATGAACTCGCTCTCACAACCTCTTGCTCGATGTTATGTACGGCATCGTACTGGAGGCGGTATTGAAGTGGTTCTGTATGGGGTGCCTGTGCAACTCCGCAGCCGTGTTGTTCGAATTAGGCTTGTTGACCTGGTGGGCATTCCCTTGGAAGGCGAGCAGCTCCTGACGAACTTGTATCAGCATCAGGTTCTGAAGGGAGGGGGCCCTGTCCATCCTAAGTTGGCTATATTGTGAAGGTGGCCAAGAAACCACCACGCTTGCGATACCTTCTACCCGCTGGCCATGGTTATCCACGGGTGTTGCGAGCCTTGGTGGTCCTCGGTACTTTTGCTCCTGGCCTCTCAAGCTGACCAGCGGCGTCGCTGACAGTGCAGCATTATCTGGAGGCGCCATGCCTTGGGTCCAGGGTTGTACTGCTGAGTGCGTCTCCCCATGTTTCTCCACTGGTACCAATCGCTTGCCTAGCACCGCTGCGGCAACTGTGCCACCGCTGCAGCCTCTGGCTTTCCTCCCCGCAGCTCATGTAGAGCTCCTCTTGCTGACACGGGGGGGGGGTAACAGGAAGGCCCTGAGCTGCCTAGCTGCGGCTCCGCATATTGAGATGCACTTCAAAGCTTCCTCGGTATGCACTCCAGTAGCGTTATACAGCCGCCCCCGAACATCCTTCTTCCTCCTCTGGCTGCTCCGGCTCTGTCTCTCAGTACACGCCATCTTCCATCGTTCTCTTCTCCTCCAACTGAGAAGCCGTGTGCCTGAAGGCCTTTCAGCCTTGGCCACGCCCTTTTCAAGCCAATGACATGCCACTCCAAGAACTACACCGCTTGGGTAGAGCCTTAACAAGTGCTCGAGGCGCCAAGGGCCCAACGCAGGAGCCCTCCTGAGGCTCCGGCACCGTACTCGTCCCTTACTGCATCCACTCCCAATGCTCGTGTGAGCTTGCTGCCCAAAAGCCTCTGGCACACACAGTCTTGTCAGCTACGGCCAGGGTCACTCGTTCGTTGCCAGAAATCATTTGACATTTGATAGGTCACAGAGAGCTGATGCGTGTCGTCCCCAGAAGAATAGAAGCATGCACGTACTAACCAGCATTTTAGGCTGCACAGAGGAGGCGCCTGTCCAGCTTAGATTCGCCTCCGTGTGTCCTTGCGAGCCCGCTTGAATTCCAGCTGATCTGTGCGGCACGTGAACCCAGTGCTGCAGCCCTTTGGAGTTGCCATACCACCAACCTCTACGACTTGCTGCAGCACAAAGAAAGTGTGGCAACCTCAGTAGACTGGCCACGACAGGAACACGGTCAGCCCTAATTCGAACGAGTCGACGACGCCTTCATACTGCGCGTTCACCTGAGCCCCAAGCCACGAGTCAGGGAGTGCAACCAAATGCTACTGACATACTGACATCTTCTCCTTCAAAGAGTACTGTGCCTATGCCTGACCACCAGTGAGTGCTCTGGATGACTGCCCAGGTCAAGTAGGCAGAAAAAATGTCAGGACCCCGTGAGTACAAGCCCTGAACGTTTGTTGTCGGCACACAAATGTACTAAATGGGCCACAGCTTGCGGACTTACAGGCTGCGCATGGGGAGCATTCAGCAACGACTCTCCAGTGCCTGCTGAAGTGCCATGCAGCATATTGCTGATGGGCGCAACTGGCCGACTTTCAGCCTGTACCTGGGCTTCCTCGTTCACAGACACACTGCGCACATTACAACCTTTTGGTACGTGAAGGGTCTCACAGAAGCTGAAACCAGCTACTTCATAGTGCAAGTCCTTAATCCTTGAAGGCCTCTGGCTGGCTCAATGCAATGGCCCCTGGCAACCTCTGCTGCACAGGGCATCTGCTACCAGAATGCAACCCCTGATACTGCGAAAGAGTGGAGTACCATGCGAGACATTCCACAAGAGATACATTGTGTGCAGTATTTGACCTGATAGCAACAACGACAGGCTTTGCAGTATCAAACCTATTTAGATGCCTAGGCCAGGGACCTTCGGGCATGTGCGTCACAGGCAGCCGTCCAGGAGTAGCAGAAGCTCCTGTGATGTGCAGCACCGGCTCCGTGGAAGGCAGGCCTTGGCGCAATGCAAGATTTGCGGGTTCTCCAGCTTGCTTTGCCTTTCTGAGCGTTGCTACCAGGCAAGCAGCAATGAGGCCCTCAGTGAGAGGCCTGCAGGGATGTCTGCAGCTGTCAAGACAGGTGTGCAGGTGCACAAGTCCAAGAACTCAGGCACTGATACTCACGGTCGCACTTGCGGACCACTGTCCACCATCGCTCCTCAAATTTGCTGCGCGTATCCATGACCGTCTCATCTCGTGGCGAGTACGTCACCTCTAGGAGGCTTCCTAGGAAGTGGAACTTGTCAAGCTTCCGCTTGGCAAAGCTGCAAGAGGGGCTTCAATAGTCATCAGAGAAGAGACCAATTGCAGAGAGGATGTGCACTGGGTGTGAGCCACCGATTCTGGGCAGGTCCCGTGAGGAGTTTGCCGAGCAATACTGCTGTGCTGCAGTACCGGACGGATAAGGCGACTGAGCGAGTGCTCGTTGGCGGCCTTGTGGCTTACCGGGCACTGGCAATCTGCACATACTTGATCCAGTATATGTCAGTGAAAGGGGCGCTCTCCAGCTCGTCCATCAGGCGGTACCTGAAAGCAAGGCCCCGCGGATGGGGGGACACGTCGTAGAATTATAGAGAGAGTCACTGATGTGCACGTCTGCAACCGACTGTCACCTCACACTGTCACTGATGAACATTTGCATTATCAGCAGTGTGTGACTTGCAATAGCACTGGACGTATAGACGGAGCAGGGGGAGTGGTGCTGCTCGCCGAGCAGGGCCCCTACTCCTCAATAGGTCCATAGGTCCTGAAGAGGCCAATGAGCTCGTCGGTGCAGCCCAGCGCTGGGACGTTCCTCACAATGAGGTATCTGCGTCCGCAAGTAGGCAGGCTAAGCGTGAGAATTTCCTCTACAGGGGCTGGGCAGTTGGCGGCAGTCGATACCACGACGACGGCGGCTGTGCAACGAGCGGGATGGTGGGCCACGGGACTGGGAAGGGCCGAAGGCGCAGGGCCTGCAGGGCCAGCAGGCGAGCGGGCGGCCAGGGTGGCGTGGTGGGGGCGAGACCTGGACTCGTGGTTGACGGTGTACACCTTCACGGCGGAGGGCTTGCGGGCGGCGCGGTAGGCGGGGCGCGCGGGCGGCGAGGGCGGCTCGCCCGCGGCCATGCCCCGCGGCGCGGCGCGGGCGTGGGAGTGTGGCGCGAGCCTGGGCTCGCCGCTCCGCTCCGCCGCTCCGCTCCTGCCGCCCGGTATTCGGGCATCGGCTGGCGGCCCGAGGTCCTTTTTTGGGCTGAGCTTTGCCAGCCCCTCTTCTCTAGCGGCGAGCAATACGTCTTTGGGCTGGCCTCTCACTCTTGCCTTCAAAAAAAAGAAAGAAAGCGGCTGCTGATATGAAAGAATCGGCTGTGAAATGCCAGCCAGATGCATACAGGTGTTCATGACGGAGCCAAAGGCTAGGCAGATAGGACTCTTTCCTTAGCGCTTCCCCTGGCCCCCTTCTCGTACTTTGCTCATTCTTTTTTGGGCTGGCTTTTCCAGCTCGTAGCAGCTTTTGTTTCTGTTACTTAGCGCTTCCCCTGGCCCCCTTCTCGTACTCTGTTCATTCTTTTTCGGGCTGGTTGTTCCAGCCCCTATTCTCAATGGGCGAGCACTTTCTTCTTTTCCAGCCCCCCAGCTCGCCCGCCCAGCTCGCCCGCCACACCATCGCCCGTCGCTTCCGTGGGGAGCCGGTCGACTTTCCTGCAGTCGGGTCGCTGGCGCAAGTGTATCGAATGCGCCTGGCCGTCTCGCTGCACAGGTCTATGGCCCGGGCGTTGCACCTTCGTGCCGGCAGAGCCCTCGCTGCTCTGATCTGCTGTTGCTCACACGTGGATACTGAGCAGCCATCTGCATCTCCCTCTGCACCATCTTGCACTTTGTAGTGTAGTCCTTTTCCAGCACCTCTTTCTTTGGCTTTGAACATTGTCCATTCTTTCTGGGTTGGCTTTGCCAGCCCCTTTTCTCAATGGGCGAGCACCTTCTTATTCGCTGCTGCCTCTGGCCTAGCATCTCCGACCTGCGGCTGCTTAGCAGAGGTTACTGAGTGATTCTCCTGTAGCTATTTCTTCCTGGCCCCCTTCTCGTCCTTTGTTCATTCTTTTTTGGGCTGGCTTTTCCAGCCCCTATTCTCAATGGGCGAGCACTTCCTATCTAGCTCTGGCCAGGGGACCCACTTCAACGAGCCTAGCATCTCCGACCTGCGGCTGCTTAGCAGAGGTTACTGAGTGATTCTCCAGTAGCTCTTTGGATTTTGTCCATTCTTTTTTGGCTGGCTTCTGCCAGCCCCTCGTCTATGGGCGAGCTCATTTTTCTTCTTCTTTTCCAGCCCCTATCCTCAAGGCGAGCACTTTCTCCAAAAAGAGAGAATTTCGTGTATTAGAAAGAAATGTAGGCCAAATGGCCAAGTACAAGGCAAGCACATCTGAAGATCTACATAACCTACAGCAGATTGACCCGCTCAAAATAACCACGGGTCAAAACATAAAGGTCACTACTCGATGCATGAATACCAGATGCAGAAACGGAGCCCTTCTGCTACCAACTAGAGCTCGCCCAGCTTTCTGGTGCAAGGCACTAGCCTGAGCACGCTGCAAACAGGCCGAAACTTGTCGTCGCAAGAGCGACAGATAGGCAGCTGGCAAGCCCATGTCAGCCGGAAACACATCTGCACAGAAAGAGAATGCTCGCCCATAGAGAGAAGGCGCGCGGGGCGCATGAAATGAACTGGAGGCCAATTCAAGCCGATACATTGTTCAGGCAGAGTCTATGGCAAACTAAACAGGGCTACATAACACGGAATACGGCCCATAGAGAAGAGGGGCTGGCAAAGCCAGCGCAAAAGGAATGGACAATGTCCAATGCCAAAGAAAGAAGAAAGAGCTCGCCCATTGAGGATAGGGGCTCGAAAAGCCAGCCCAAAAACGAATGAACAGAGTACGAGAAGGGGGCCAGGGGAAGCGCTAAGAAAAACAAGCACACAAAGAAACAAAGCAGCTACGAATCACTCAGTAACCCCTGCTAAGCAGCCGCAGATCAGAGATGCTAGGCTCCTGGAAGTGGGTCCCCTGGCCAGAGCCAGAGGCAGCAGCGAGGGCTCTGCCGGCACGAAGGTGCAGCACGCGGGCCATAGACCTCTGCAGGAGACGGCCAGAGCATACGATAAACTTGCGCTAGCAACCCGGCTGCAGGTAAGTCTACCGGCTCCCCATGGAAGCGACGGGCGATGGTGTGGCGGGCGAGCTGGGTGAGCAGCTCGAGTCACCGAGCGCCCAGCACCCCATGGGTGTCAATTGCCAACGGGAAGAACTCGTCTTCCAGCGGATGGTCGGCGTACTTGAGCTCTTTAGCCCGAGCAGCGCAAGCGACCGCATACCAAACCTTGGTTTTACATTGGGCTGGGTGTGAGCTGTCGTATGCGTCGGTGTCACCGCGTCCAGGAGAAGACGGGGCCCGCCGGCCTGTGGGGTGGCCATGTGGGGTGGCCACCATGTCTACGCGACGGGCGTTGAGACCGTCGGCCCTTTCCTGGAGCGGCATGACGCCGGAGTGCTCCGCTGCCACCGACAAGCCAGCCGCCACCAGGATGCCATGCATCGCATCACGGAGGCGGTCGTGGGCCGCTGTCCGCTCGCCGCCGTGGGCGCAGTGCAGAACATGAGCAGCCAGCTCCCCAGACTCGGCCCCTCGCTCGCCGCATGCACACTGACGCACGCCCTGGAGACATGGAGGCGGCAGTCCCAGGAGCCGGTGGACGGCAGTGCGAAATACCTCATCGGGGAGGGTGAGGGCGTCATTGATGGGGAGGGCCTGAAGCCACGCCGCTGCCCCCCGGGAGGAGGCCAATTGAAGTCTCGCGCGCCCGCGCAAGTCGGCCTCGGGGAGCTGCAGCACGGTGGTGGTGTAGGCGGCCTTGTCGATCACGGCCGCGAAGCGCGCCTGGACGTGCAGGTCAGCGGTGTGCACGATGTGCGCAAAGGAGACCGCCTGGCCTGCCAGGTCCGGGTGCGCCGCGAGCAGCTCCTGGTGGGCAGAGCGCAGCGACACCTGGAACGGCAGCGCGCCCATGTTGACCTCCACCACCGCCTGCTCCAGTGCATGCCGGCCGTGGACCATGAAGCGCTGGGCCACGGAGGCGGCAGTCTGCGCCCAGCTGCCGAGGTATGCAGCCCGGCAAGAACGGGCGAGCGGGCGCAGGCCGAGACCACGGTGGCTGAGGGGTGGCGCCGCCTGGCGACTGGATGGATCCAGTCGCCAGCCTGGTCCAGGCTGGCGACTGGAGGAAGCCCTGGTGGCGGACCAGGGCCGCCAAGCTCGCCACCATGCCTGCGTCAAAATCCGCGTACGCCGCCAACGCCCCTGGAGACGGCGGAGTGGCCCGCGTCACTTACTGGAGCCGCTGCCCAATGGCCTTGGTCAGCACGGCCAACGACAGCTGCATAATTGTCCAGCTCGGGAAGCTGGGCCGCAGGCTGAAGATGCTCCGCAAGGCGAGCTCGCAGCTGCCCCTCCACGAAGGACGGCGCGCCGATGGGGCCACCCAGCAGGGTGAAGCCATCTGCTGGAGTCTGGCAGCCGGTGGGCAGCGTCAGGGTGAATGGGAGGCCGCAGGGAGACCAAGCCGCGCACTTCGACGCCCGGGTGGACAGGCCGAGGGTGGCCAGCTGCAGCTCAAAGGTGACGAAGGCCGCCGCCACGTCTTCCGGAGGGACGACTATGGTGGTGTCGTCCGCGAAGGTGGGGAGTAGGACTTCTGGGTGTGCCGCCGCGGTAGCCTGCAGAGCCCGGTGGTGAGCGAGCGCAAAGAAGAAGCCGGCGAGGGGGTCCCCTTCCTCTGGCTCTGTCCAGGGGACCCACTTCCAGGACCCTAGCCTCTCTGATTTGCGGCTGCTTAGCAGGGGTTACTGAGTGATTTGTAGCTGCTTTCCTTCTTCTCCCCTTGCCGCGTGCCCGCTCGATCACCCCTTGTCCGCCAGGGGAGGTCGCTGGGCTGACCGTACCCCAATGGAAAAGAGGGTACCAGGGAGGGGAAGGATGCCCGGAGCTCCTCCGCAAAGAGGTGCCGAAAAAGAAAGCGCGGCCAGATTGACTGGAGAAAGGACTACACCACAAAACAGGACAAAATACAAGACGATGCAGAGGGATTCTCAGTACCCGCGAGTGAGCAACATCAAGTCGGAGTAGCTCGCTGCTGCAATTACCAGAAAGTACCAAAAAGAATACCCAGATAGCTTCTCTCGGCCCGCTACTTGGAGACCCACTACTTCTTCTTCTTCACTACGTAGAGACCACTTTCTCTGACCTGCGGCTGCTCAACAAGGAAAGTGCTCGCCCATAGAGAATGGGGGCTAGCAAAGCCAGCCCAAAAAGAATGGACAATGTCCAAAACCAAAGAAAAAGGTGCCGAAAAAGGACTACACTACAAAACACGAGACGTTGCGGAGGGAAGCTCAGTACCCGCGAGTGAGCAACATCAAGTAAGAGTAGTTCGCTGCAGGGAAAGAGGCACTCCGCCGAGACCCTGAGGCAGCAGCTATAACACGGCCTGCTCGCGTGTGGACGACGTGGGCTGGTAGTCAACAGGGTAGTAGTGAACTCTTCCGCTTTGCACTTGCTGACGAGAGGTTATCGAGAGCCCAATTTTTCGTACATTGTTCTTTCTTTGGCTTTGGACATTGTCCATTCTTTTGGGCTGGCTTTGCCAGCCCCTTTTTTCTATGGGCGAGCACTTTCTTTTATCGAGAGCCAACTTGCTGACGTGGAGTATAGTATCCTACTTTTGCGCCATCCGGCCCTTCAGACCTTGTACACTCCATTGGATTGGCCTTTCACTGCCACTGCCTTATATTGGAAGAGCTGTTCCAAAGAGAAAGTGGCTCTCGTAGAAGAGTGGCTCTTCTTAAGGGGGCGGTGGAACAGGGGAGCTTGAGCACCCAGTGGCCACGTGAGTCGCTGTGGGCTTCAGGATTTTCTGGCCCCTTAGAGCTTTCTTCAATCGTCATCTGGGCTGATCATCACGGCCATTGCCCTCTACTGAGAAGGAGTTTATATTGAGGGGTCAAGGGCCTGAGTGGCAAAGTACCAAGGCAAGCACATTCAGACATGTACATCATCTGCTGCTTAGCCAGCCGCTCAGTAATCACGAGTCAGCACTTCGCTGACTGATACCAAATGGTGGACGGCAATCGACAAGCCCATGTGCCACCAGCTAAGGCTCAACCAGCTTTCTGGTGCAAAGCATGAGCCTGAGCTCGCTGCAAACAGGCCGAAACACGATATTGCAGAAATGATATATAAGCTGCCGGCATGCCCAACTCGGCTGGAAGCATATCCTCACGTCGTGCATACCCTAGACTTGCGATCTTCTCAAGTCGGTACGAAAACGAGGACCCATGCAGCCAAAGGTGTCGATTGCGGCTGGTAGGAGTGATCTATTCTGGGGTAGTCAGAATAGTGCTGCAGCTTTCTCTGCTCTGCACTGCGTGCTCAGCAGTGTGGGTCGATGCTGGACTCTTGTACGCCTCTGTAAGGTGGCGGGAGCTCAAGAAGGGGGCGAGGGCTGCGGAAGGAGAGCAGCTCTCCCAGTTACAGCAATGGCTTGTGAGAGGCCAGCCTTAAGTATTGGACAAGGTCCAAAAACAGAGAAAGTGCCCGCCCATAGAGAAGAGGGGCTGGCAAAGCCAAACCAAAAAGAATGGACAATGTTCAAAGCCAAAGAAGAAGTGCCGGAAAAGGACTACACTACAAAGTGCTAGACGGTGCAGAGGGAGATGCAGATTGGATTCTTAGTAGCCACGTGTGAGCAACAGCAGATCAGAGTAACTCGGAGCAGGAAAAGCGGCACTCTGCCGAGACCCGGAAGCAGCAGCCATAGCACGGCCAGCGCGCGCGTGGACCGCAGGTCCAAAGGGCCGAGAGGCGCCAAAAGCACACAGACATGCAAGAACTGCAGCGAATGGGAGTCTAGTAACCTGAATCCCGAGTCAGCAGCCGCAAGTCGGAGTAACTTGCAGTTGCAGGGGGGCACCCCAACAGATCCAGAAGCAGCAGCCACGGCACGGCCTGCCCGCAAATGCACTGCGTGAGCCTGGGACCGTTCGGTCCAGCGCGAATCGAAGACAGAAGACACTTCCAGTAGAGGGCGATGGCTGTGGTTGGCCAGCCCAGGAAAAACAAAGAATGGACGGAGTTAGAGAGGAGGAACGAGGTCCAAGGGCCAGAAGAAGGCGCTGGATCGGCACAGCTGTGTGCAAGTGGCGACATTGAGTGGGTGCTCAACAAGCCCGAGGTGCAACCCAAACCGCAGAAGGGACTCGGGGCTCAAGTTGCCCGGGCACCCTTTTCGGGCCCGGGGGAACCGCCGCCGCCACGTGGCGGATGCCGCGGCCGGCGCGCGCGGAGCCAGTCACGTCGTGCCGCGCTCAGCACGTGCGCGGGGCTTTTTGGCGCCAAAGCTGGCCCGGAGCCCGGGCCATGGCCTCCCGGCTCCGCCCCGGCCGCCATGCGCCGACGCCCGCCATGCGCCGCCGCTGCCCTCGCCCTCGCCCTCCCTGCCCGGCCGCCGGGGCCCGCTGCCCGACGTGGCCACGCCGGGGCCCTGCCCGCCCCGGCTCCGCCTCTTCCACTCCTCCGCCTGCAGGTGATCGCCGCCGCCACCGCCGCCGGCACAATGCGCCGTCACTCTGGGCAACTCCGGCGGGACCGAGGGGAGGGATCTCGGACTTGCCCCGTCCTCCAAGGCCGCTCGTCCCCTTGGCCCGCCCGGCCGCCACGCTGCTGACTCAGAGCTGCATCGCATTCTGGCCCGCAGCGAGCAGTCGGGCGCGTCGCAGCCCAGCTCCCCGCTGCCCATTCCGAGCCCCCACAGCTGCGAGGGGTCGCCCAGCCTGGCCGGCGCGAATCCCGAGCCAGCTCCATCACAGACTCGCTCGAGGGCCGCGGCCGGGCAGCCATCGTCCCAAGACACGTGCATGCTGGCCATCCTGTCCAAGGTACGGTCTTGGGCCTACGGCTTCGGTGGCAGCACCAATGGTGGCGCAGAGGGCCTTTCTGCCCGCGAGATCGAAGGTTTTCGGCGGCATTCATCACCTTCTCCCGTTGCACCCCAAGCCCAGAGCCAGCACCTCTGACTCACCACTGCGGGAGCTGAGGGCGGTTAACGATAAATGTGCAGTATTTTCGCGACGACTTCAGAGTCTCACTGCGCTCATGCGCTGCCTCCGCTTCCTTGCCTGCTTGCAGCTCGCACCGCAGGATCTCCTGGCTGCCAGTCGTTGCTGTCGGCGCTGGCGGCGACTGGTACAGGTCGTCTGGTACGTGTGTGCCTCCAGGACCTGCCAATCAGCACCACCCTTGAGGAGGCTCCACCCAGCTGCTACTGCCCGAGCAGTACATATGTGATCTCCAAGAGTTTGGCTGGTGACAAGGAGCATTGGCCCTTCTTGCCTTCCCAATGACTCGTGTGCAAGCAGGAACTCCATCCAGGAGGTTACTCTGGTGGTGGGAGACCAGACACCGCCATTGTCCTACGTCCTCTTCATACTGAAGCGCTGTTCTGCCCTCTCCCGCCTTGCTCTCAACGCCCTCAGGTTGTGGGCCATCTCTTTCTCAAAATGCTAACCTGTTTCAAGCATGCAGATGCTGTAAGTACAGCGTCACATTGAGGGGCGCACCCGTCCGCTTAGATGCCCCTCCCCCTGCCATTACCACGCTCCCACCTCCAACACATGAATCGGGCAGTGCCCCTGTTGTTTCGGCCGCAGGCCTGTAGACGATGTGCTGCTGAAAAGGATTGGAGAAGTGCGCCCGACGCTGCGTGCTCTGTCCATTCACGTCAGCCCATCCAGCACCTGTGCAATAACGGGGTTCGCATCCCCCCCACCCTCCACCCGCCCCCTTCTCCCCCTCCTCTGCACCCAGCCCCTCGTGCGGTTCAGGATGCTAGTCTTGGCATGAAGGAAAGACACAGAGAGGTAGGCACCACTGAGTCAAGAGCAAGCTTGAGTCACGGCCTGCCACTATGCTGCTCCTTGTCCAGTATCCTTGCGGCAAGGCGCCGGCACAAGTGGCAGGACATTGACTGCATTGCACGTCCAACTCCCAGGGAAGGAGTGGGGTGCTTCGTGCACTCTTGCAGCCAGCTGGAGGAGCTGCGGCTAGACGCATGCAGCTCTGTGACCTCCATCAATCTTGAAAGCTCCAGGTGGCTGCTTGCCCACGCGCTGCATGGCCTGTGTCGTCCAGGATCATGTGAGCTTGAACGTTGGGTGTACTGTCAGGCCGATGCGTTGGTCGTTCCTCTTGACAGTCTCAGCAGCAGTGAGCAATATACCTGCTGTACCTGACGCTTGTGTTTGAGTCTTTGGCCTGCAACACCAGTCTGCAGGTACTGCACCTGGCCGCGTGCACAGGGCTACAACAGCTGGAGCTCAGGTGTGCTGGCCTGCAGGAGGTGGCCGTGAGCCTACTGCCCAGGGACCTGGCCCCCACAATCAATCTGTCAAGCCTCAGAAGCAATGCAGGATCGTCGCAACCAAGCCTGCAGCAGGTGCAGTCAGCTGTTAGACGACCAGGGAGTTCCATGCGATTGCTCAATGTCAAATTGCTCACTATCAGAACGATGACAAACCTGACATATGCGATGGGTAAGCGAGGGGACTGTTCGGGTGCATGCAACAGTCCGATGAGCTAACCATTTCACGTCCACCACTAAGAGCTTCGTCATGGGCCTGTTCGACATGCTGTGGCTTGGCTCACAGATTGTCCTACAGTGCCCCTCCTTGGCTCGCCTCCACTTTTGCTTTGTCACAGCCAGTTGTGACAAGGTCTGCTTCTCTGGGTCTCCTTTGTCCTCACGCCAATGTCATGCACAGTGACTTGTCGGATCAATGCCGGGGGAAGCTTCTCTGCTGCTGTGCCATGACAATTGCATCACCCCCTTGGCTGTTGTCACACTTGTCAGCCTCATCCTCCGACAGTGGAGGAAGTGAAATACTGGCAAGATATTACACAGATTGTCTTCAGTAGTGATGCTCCACGTATTCACTGGTGCATGCGTCCTGTGGCCAGGTAACGCAGGCCCTGCTTGACCACTCCCCCGCGAACCTCCAAGCGCTGTCACTGACGCTGTCGTCCTTCACTGATGGTATGCGCCTCACAGCTTGCAGGTGCCCTGCAGATCCTTGCCCCATCTGCATCGTCAGCATCATTGTTACAGTGGCGGCCTTTCTTCGGGCTTGCCTATGTAGCTGCAAGGAATGAAAGAGCATCCTGGCGGAAGGTGCTCTCACTGACATGACTGGGCTGTGTGTTTGGCAGCTCTGATCGAGAGGATCACTGGCAGGTGTACGAATCTGACACTCGTCGACCTCAGTGGCTGCAATGTCATCACAGACTGCACACTGCACAACCTCTGGTGGGTCTGAGCCCCTCATAAACCCGCCATGTCCGCGTACATGTCCCAAGTCATCAGCTCGTCTCACATGACCAGCAATAACCGCTGTGGCTATGCAACACCCGTGGCGGATGAGCAAGTCCAGCACCACAGTCTGTCGAAGCCGTGCACGTTGAGTTCCTGCTTGCGCACCCTTGCTGTTCTAGGTCGTCACAAGGAGCCACACTTGAGGTTGTTCATTGCGTCAGGCGCTGGGCTTGCTTATCGTCCCTGCCCTTCCTGCAATGTCTCTGTGTGCCGTGTCAGGTACCTCGGCATGCGCTTCACCTTTGCACGGTGTTGCTAAACACCAATTTCGTGTGGCCAAGGTGGAGAGCAGCACCAGCACTGACGCTTGTCCCTCTTGCTTGGGTGCAGCCGCTCGAATGCCCGCAGCCTGCAGAAGCTGCTGGTAGCAGCCTGCCCCAGGCTGACGGTGAGCGGGATAGAGGTGGCTGTGAGGGCATTGCCTCACCTGAGCCTCCTGGACTGCGGGCACACGCTGGTTGCCGCGCGGCCGCCGGACAAGGACACGGGGGAGAGCGGGGAGTCCCGGCCGCCCCTGCAGCAGCTGGTGGACGGCGACCACAACGGAGGCAGGCTGACGAGGGCCACGCGGGCGCGCGTCGTCGGCGGCGGGGCCAAGAGCGGCGGGGAGAAGCCCCGCGACGACGGGCGGGGGGGAGCGGAGCTGAAGCTGCGCAGCGCGAGCCTGCGGCAGCTCAGCCTGTGGGGCTGCGCCGGCCTGCGGGTGAGAGGCAGCGGCACCCGCGCGACCGTGGGGCCGGCCCGCGGGAAGGAGGCGGGGCGGCCGCGCTGACAAGCGGCGGCGCGGGGCGCGAGCGTGCAGGCCTTGGAGCTGGAGTGCGGGAGCCTGGTGGACCTGAACCTCAACGGCTGCTGCAACCTGGAGCCCGGCGGGGGCGCGCTGCGCCTGCGCTGCCCGAGCCTGCGGCGCCTGCACGCGCAGGGCTGCCCCGACGCGCTGGCGGAGGCGCTGGCGGCGGCGGGCCACCCGTGAAGCCGAGGGGGCAAAAGAAAGGGGGGGGGTTGCAATTGGCCTCCGAGCCTCGCCGAGACGGGGGAGAAGGCAAAGGATAGGGAGAAAAAGAAAGAAAGCGGCTGCTGATATGAAAGAATCGGCTGTGAAATGCCAGCCAGATGCATACAGGTGTTCATGACGGAGCCAAAGGCTAGGCAGACAGGGCGCCCTCAATACCCCCGTGTCAGCAGTAGGAAGTCAGATGAGCTGAGGGGAGGAAGAGCAACCCCGCTGCGCAAGCCAGAGGCTGCTGCAAGGGCGCGACCAGCGCGGCGGTGCAA
>WELB01000075.1:7295-20485 GCA_009602725.1 Spirogloea muscicola | reverse complement strand
TTTTTTTTTTTTTTTTTTTTTTTTTTTTTTTTTTTTTTTTTTTTTTTTTTTTTTTTTTTTTTTTTTTTTTTTTTTTTTTTTTTTTTTTTTTTTTTTTTTTTTTTTTTTTTTTTTTTTTTCCCCTCCCTCCTCCCTTCTACCCGCGCTCACCAGCCCACGCCTCCTCCCCCCCGCAGGCGTGGGCAAGTCCTGCCTCCTGCTGCAGTTCACCGACAAGCGCTTCCAGCCGGTGCACGACCTCACCATCGGCGTGGAGTTTGGCGCGCGCATGATCACCATCGACTCCAAGCCCATCAAGCTCCAGATTTGGGACACCGTGCGCCCCGGCCCTCCCCGTGCCGCGCCGCCCACACCCAGCAACACAGCCCGCCTGCCCCCCACAGGGCGCTGACTCACTGCAGGCAACCCCCTCGCCTCCTTGACGCCTGCAGGCCGGCCAAGAGTCGTTCCGTTCCATCACACGCTCCTACTACCGAGGGGCTGCCGGCGCGCTCCTTGTGTACGACATCACCAGGTGACGCTGCTCCGCCCAATATCCGAGGAATCCTGCTGAAGTGGCTCTCCCGGCCGCATCGAGCACCGCCCCCACGATTGTCAGTCGGCGCTCCCTGCTCGCTGCACAGGGCCAGGCCCAGCAGTGCCATGGCAGCGAGCCCTGATGGCGTTGTCGAGCTTCTCCCCTCTGCGCCAGGCGGGAGACCTTCAACCACTTGGCCAGCTGGCTGGAGGATGCTCGGCAGCATGCCAACTCCAACATGACCATCATGCTCATTGGGAACAAGTGCGACCTGGCGCACCGGAGAGCTGTCAGCACCGAGGAAGGGGAGCAGTTCGCCAAGGAGAACGGCCTCGTCTTTATGGAGACCTCAGCAAAGACGGCTCACAACGTGGAGGAGGTATGTGTAGGGCCTCGTCGCATGGCAAGAAGGTCCCGCTCAGGACGCTCTCTGGCCACCGGGCACAGAGGCAGTCTCCCAGGCTGTCGCAGAGAGCATGTCAACCTCCACTGCTGGCTGCTGTTCATGGGCAGCCGCGTGCTGCTGACAAGCAGAGCATGCAAGCTTGCCGCAGGCATTCATCAACACGGCCGCTAAGATCTATCAGAAGATTGAGGAGGGCGTCTTCGATGTGTCCAACGAGGTGAGCTTTGTGGAAGTTCTGAGAGGGGGTACAGCTGCTATGCGGCGCAGGTGCCATTGTTTTCCATCCTGAGCTGTAACTGAGCACCATAGATTCATTGATTGCACCTCTCTGTTGTGGGTGTGACAGTCATATGGCATCAAGGTCGGGTATGGGAACACTGCGGCAGGAGGCGCATCAGCCGCACGAGATTCTTCAGTCAGTCAAAGAGGGAGCTGCTGCGGCTAGGGCTTGCTCAAGTTGCAGCCACTATTGGGCCTACATCTTGTTGCCGTGAGCAGTCAGAGCAGCTGCTGCAAGAGGCTTGCAGGCTAGCCAGCTTCCGAAGGCAGGAGGGGCGACCCAGTGTGTGCTTGGCATCGGCCCGACCGATCTGCAGGATCGACTGTGTCGAAGGACCACATGCCTCCGTCTTCGACACAGTCGAAAATGTGGTCCTTCGGCCCTGCCCTCTCTTCTTAGGAGGGCGCCTGACCTTAGTCCATTTCTATCCTCCCCCCCCTGTTCCCCCCCATACTCGTCCCTTCAGCCGCAACATCTTGGAAGCTCCCCAGGTCGCTTGTCATTCCATACGTGGTGGTATCCTTGTGTACAAGCGCTATTTGTACCTACACTAACCTATGCTCTTGCGCCAGCACTGCCATCATGCTTGGCCCAGGGGACCGGGTGCAGATGTACATATCGGACCAAATCATTCCTCAAATATGACACCTCATCTGTCCAAGTAGACGGTTTTCAACAGGGTTCCTTCCTTCGCGCATGGTAATCAAGCTCTGCATATGACGCAGTCAATCTTCTGCTTCTGAGCCTCTGCTCTGACCTCGATGACAAATGCCGACCACTTGTCAGACCAGGGCCATCACGTTCCGCATGCAGTCAAGGCGGGAATTGACATACATGATGTGCCGAGATTGCCAAAGCGCAGGGTGACCTGCAGGAGAATGACTCTTCCAAACTAGGCAGAACGTCTGCTAGTTCACTTTGCTGTGCAGAAGCAGAGGAGTGGCTGGAGTGGCCTGCTTAGAAGACCTCAATATCATCATCCTCATCCATGTCATCCTGGTCATCCTCGACAGCACTGTGGAGTTGGGGGGCAGGTCTTGATGGCCTCAGTGGCAAATCAAGAACCCCCTCGGCAACCAGTGTGCCTTCAAGGACGTCGAGTGCTTGGTGCTCTACACTCGTTGCCATGCCCAAAGTGCCACAACAAGAAAGCTCCCGAGTGCCAGAGTGAGCAGAGGGCCACGATGACAGATTCTCCACGTGAGGGAAGTGATTGTCTGCCAGGCCGTGCAAGGCAAGGGGTCCGCAACTGGAGCACTTCACCTTAGCCTGCACGAGGTTCAAATACTTGCTCAGTCAAGTAGAGTCCACATCAAAATATGGTCCGGAACGGTTTTCCCTTATCCTGTTCTCCTGATAAGATCGATTCACTGCAACTTGCAAGGTGGACGATATCTGCGACATGGTCAGGACTGGCACTCATAAGCTTGCACGCCTGACGCCACTCAGTCTGACTGAAGCTACTGAGCAATCCATACCAGCAACGCTCGTCGCTGTACATCAGCAGACCACACGGCTGGGCGTCGGATTTTAGAGAAGCTGCAAACCACCGGAAGCTTCAGGATACGTGTAGCATGGCGGCATGTGTCAATCGCCTCAGGCCACTGACAGGGAGGACCTCTGCTAGCCCTCAGCTGCCACGCTGGACAGCTTGGGCCTCTTCTTCTCTTTCTCTCTGCCACAGACCAGTGGACCGTGTGGCTTGCAAGGTGTGACATGCTTCACATGTGCGAGCAACTAGCATCTGACCATCCACAGCAGCCTGGTACAGGCACCCTAGACACTCAAGCCTTACCTGGTAGGCGCTGGATGAGCGTTGGCAAAGAGCACGCCTCGAGCTGCAACAAGGCTGGCAGCGTGGCCAGCGACCCCCGCAGGATCGGTGGAACTATTGTCTATGCTATCCAATCGTTGCACTCGCGACGGCCTTCCTACCATCGTCCTAAGGCAGTCAGCAGTGCTGATGTAGAACAGGATCTCAGACAGATCTTCCACCCCGTCCTCGTCTATGAAGTCTATGACTGCAAGAACTCATCAGGAACATGCTCAGATGAGAGAGAAGACATCAGTAGACAAGTTATCAAAGGGCAGGCTTCACGTAGATAACAGATTCAATACATATCACAAATAAGTAACATAAGACTGGATCTTTCGCCTGAGTATCAGTGCGGAGGTGTTAGCCTTCATCTTACTGTTTTCGTGGAGGAAGCACGACAATGTCTCAAAATCTGCATCAGTGTGCTGCAGCAGATCCTCTGGGGGCTGCATCTTCAGTGCGCGCCTTCTAAGGTCTTTGTGAAGCTCCAGGTTGCATTGCTTGCCTGACAAAAACATGCAGCCCATATGTTTGGCGATCTGCTTGTGTTGATGACTACCAGCATTCACTGGCAACAGTACATCATTCCAGCCGGCAGCAGCCTCAGCATAGAACACTTCAATCAGAACTGAAGCACCAGAGGTTCTACCCAAGCTGCTAGAGAGATGCAAAGTAAAGATAGACATATTAGCTCTCTCCTTTCTGTGCCTCCAACCATATGGGAATGTGCAACTCATCGAAGCATGGCACCACCTCACGGGAACGCACCATCGTCAAGATCTGTGTTTGGCAGGCGCTTATTGTGTAAAAGCTTCCCTAGCATGTGAAATAAGGCCAACGACTCATCCCTCCCTGCAGCTGCTTCTTTTGTTGTAGGTGCACTCTTGCTAGGCATCCTTCTGTCACTTCGCACATCTCCAGGCCTTGCTCCTGCTCGCCCTCGGCGCTTTATTCCACGAGCCACCAGATGGCTTCTAGTGCCATTTGATCCACCAGGATCCCACAGATCATTCTTCTGTGGACTCCTGGAAATGCACCAATACTGAAGACCGACATTGTCAGTGTCTCTTACTCCCTTGCTGCAAGCTGGGAGACAGGGCAAGCCAAAATGTTATCCGGATCTGCACCCTGGAAAGCATGCACATCTGTGAATAGTCATTGCTCAAGCAACAAGCAAAAGTTTCATGCACAGGGAATGAGGCATGAGCTCCGGCAAGACAGACTTTCGCTGCAGTTGCGCTGCTCTACAAGGTCCCTGACACAACTACATGCTTTGGGTACTGTCTATATAGCTCACAGCACCTGCAATGCAGATATAGCGTGCCGAATGTCACCGGCACTTTTGGCAGCTAAGCTGTTGGCATCTTCTTGTGACAAAGAATGTTTCTCCATGGTCGTGATGTGCAGCAGAACCTTTATGATATTCTTGTCAGTGACGGCATTGAAGGTCACCTGCAAAAGAACAGGTTCCATCTATTCACCTGGCCTTCCCATGCCGTCAGAAGCATTGTCATTCTTTCAAGCATGCCGCATGCAGGCCAACTTTGGCCGGGGGCATCAACAACAATAACAAGCCTAAATGTGAAGACACTGGTGGTTCTGCACCGGGCACCTTAGTTGCTCCACCACTCTGCAATGCTGATACGTGGTCCGCCATTCCCTCGTTCCTCTCGCTGCCCCGAGTGTTGGATTCTGATTTGGAGCAGCCAAGTATAAGCTACGAGCCTCAACCAGAAGACAGATAACGACAGAGCTCTGATCACGAGATTTTCTGTGCACCATGTCAGAATCCTGCCAGCTTGTGGCTCTTACCGGTGAGAATCACAACTGTAGGGAAGCGCGCCAACTTTGCCAGACTACACAGCAGCAGAACAGGCTGTGCAGATGAGATGGGGGCAATCAGGCATCCACATCCATCAGCAGGTTATGTAGATAAGAGTATGCAGCCCATCCTCAGCACTCTACCTCCAGCAAAAGGTGCAATGAAGAACCTCGAGTGCGACAATCTCAGCATCCCACCTTTCTAGTGTCGCTCGAAGCTTCTGGCGCCGCTCGTTGTCAGCTGCCAATGGCAGATCATCTATCAAAAGCAGCTTCGCCACAGCGCTTCCAATTGCTGTAACAAACCTAGACAAAACGAGTTCTGAGATGAGCTTAAGTCATGCTGCAGATCAGCTGGTCTTGCGCCTCCCCTGCATCTGCGATTACAGACAACATGGCCGCAGGAAAGTAGTACTCTTGCATTGGCGATGAGCTCCTCCATCAGCCTCATGAACATGCAGGAACAGATTGCAGTCCATGCCCCTCTGCAAGCATGGGGCAGAGCCGTCAGGAGCTGGGTCACAAGTTGTGGGTCGACCAGCCAGAATGGCACCTGAGTGGGTGGCCTGACTTTGACACCCTTCCATCGAAGGCGGCATCGGAACTAGGCACAGGGACGGGAATCTGGTGGCTTGCAACAAGAAGTCCTGGAATTCGTCAAGCTTGGAGACGTAAGCATAGCCTGGTGAGGATTGCAGAAAAGGTGACCACTGGATGGTCGTCAGGAGCTGGTCATGCGCACAGGCACTTGGGCTGGCCGGAATGGATCCTCTTCCACGGAGAGGTGAGACTAGGAAGCATGCCAGCAACACGAGCATGCAACAGATAGATGCTCAGCGAGCTCGAGAACGTTGACAAGTGTGGTGCTTAGGAAGAAACATCATCCTCACGTACTGGAGTTGTTCCTGTGCTTGTGCTCGTGCCACAGCGTTGGCACAGGAGTGACCCATTCAGCGACCTCCAGTCCTACTGCACGGGCCAACACTCGGACCACTGCCTGGAGCAGGGAAGGAGAGGAGCAGCAACAGGAGGACGAGGATGAGACGTCGACAGCGTGATGAGGTGGATTTGGCCAGTTTGCAGCTCCTCCAGAGCGGGGAGGCGCAGGCAGCATTTGTGTGGGTACGCAGGGCACATGATCACCGTTTTGCCCGCCCCAGGGGGCCCGGTGAGCAGCAGGACGCGGCAGCCGGCATGCACCTGTGGCATGCGCACGCGCCACAGTGAGGCTGGTCGTGCAGGCGCGAAGGAGCAGCAGCGAGGCTGGGGCGTGAAGCGGGAGAAGCTGCAGGGGGCACAGCATGGCCTGTCGGTTCGGCTGTGCCCACCCCCAGTGGTCGTTTGAGCTGATCGTGAAGCCACGCCCTGACTTCTGCCACCTGGAGCAAGGTGGGGAGCCAAGCAGCGGGAGTGAGGTGGNCGCGGCAGCACGGGCGGGTGCTTGTCCAGCCACAGCGTCGGGGGGGCGGGCGCCATGGGGGGCTGGGGTGGGCCCCGGCGGGTAGGATGGCGGCGCAGGCGCAGGCGCAGGCGGAGGCCAGGCTGCCGCCGGCGACTGCCTCCTCGAGGCGCGCGGTGGCACAGGCCAGCGGTCTCGGGCATGGCCAGACTGTGCTAATCAAGCCCATCCCCCACCTCCGCACCTATCGGCTCTTTTAGACCTTAGCAAATCCTTCTGGGCGGGGGGTCTCTTCGTTTCTGGGCTGGCATTTCACAGCCCTCGCCCCCCTTCGACCTGCGGCTGCTCATGAGGGGTTATTGATCACCCCGTGGCCACTTGAGTCGCTGTGCGCTTCACCCCTTCTTAGTCCTAGTCGTTCGCACTCAGCCTCCCTCAGACTTTGGGCTGGCCTTTCCCAGCCACCAGTCAATCTGGCCGCGCCTCTTCTTTTTCTCTGGCCCCTTTGGACTTTGTTCATTCTCTTTCTGGGTAGCTTGGGTAGCTTAGGCCATTCAGCGTCCCGCAAGCCATTGTTGCATGCCATAGAATGTGGCTATCATTGAGTCTGCAGCGCTCCCAGGCACTCGCGATTCACCAGCCTGCTGGTCGTGCATTAGCCCAGGCTAATGATCTCCGTGGTGGTGGTTTGGCTCCTCAGTATAGCTTGTCGAATATGCATGTGCTCACTCGTGGATATTTAGTGTCCCCCTTAGCCAGCTCATTACCCACGTAACAGGACATTTGTAAGGCTGGAACTGGCCTCCCTTTCAACTTCATGCGCCCCGCGCGCCTTCTCTCTCTTTCTGGGCTGCCCAATCACAGCCATCGCCTAGTACTGGAATAGTCCTTCTCTCGTTGGAAAGAGCTTCTCTCTCCAGTTCTCCAACTCTCTCACAACTCTTGCAGATTGCGCGTGAGAACCCACCAGCCCTCTCTGAGTAGGCAATAATCCTGAGTCGTGCCCTCCTCTCGACCACTCTGTGCCTGACTGGCTCCACACTGTCACTGCCTATAACGGAGCCCACTAGAACCAGATTTTTATGGCCTGCCTCACTCTCAGCAAACTGCTCAGACGGGCAAGCAATATGGATGGATAGGTGGAAATCAAGGTCCGCTAGGAGTAGCGGCAGCTGCCCGAGGCTGCTCCCACAGTGCAGCATACAATCAACATGTGGCGCTTGTGTGAAAGGCCACTTTGAGATCCCGAATAGCGGCTCCGTGAAAGGGTGGTGGGTTCTGATGGCCAGGCCTAACAGACATGCCAAAAGTTGGGCAAGTATCAGCAAACGGAGGAGCCACATCCAGCCCATCGAGCAGCCCCCCCCCATGACAGGCTCAGTGAGGGGCCTAGAAGCAGTGGATGAAGCAAGAGCACCGGCTGCTGAGTGGCAGCGGCAAGTGGGCGCCCCTGTACATCCACTAGGCTCGGAAGCTTGGGGTTGCTCATCGGTGATTGTAGCAAGCAGGCGCGCAGGCAGGGTGGGCAAAGGTGGGGTTCCTCGGGCTCCTCTGAGGCTTGAGCAACCTTGTGAGACTCCTCTCGACGACGTCCCGCTGCCCTTCTGGCCTCTGCCAAAATCACTGGTAGCTGCTTCCTCGCGACCTCGCTCAGGCCTGTGCGCCGGCACCCTCTCTCCTTGAGTCACGCTCCACCGCGCCACTGCTGCCGCTCACAAATCCCTCATCCTTTGGCCGCCCCGCCATTGCCACAAGCGCCACCTGGCCCTCCATCCCCTGCCCCTCCTCCCCATCCCTTCTCCTGAGCTCATCCCTCCTGTGCCGGTCCAGCTCCTCCGATGCATCTGAACGCTCCTTCGTCCTCCTCTGCCGCCGCCTCTCCACCTGCTTGATCTTTTCCTCCCACTGCCCGTTCCGTGTCCCCACAGGCCGTAATGTCCCCTGCATTGACCTGTCTGCTTTTAGGGGGCCATTGCTGACGCCTTCCTCCTCTCTGTGTGACTGCACGCCCACACCCTGCGCATCCTCCTGCTGTATCCTTTCTCTGTCCTCTTCATTCCAGTCTGCCTCCCTACTCCCATCCCCTCCACTTCGTCCCACTTCTTCTCTGCCTCCATCCATGCTGACCTCGGTGTCGGCACTGGACTGCAGCTCCCAAGCCTGTGCCTTTGGTTCACCGGAGTTGTTATTGCTTGAATAGGGGTAACATCCATCCTCCCTTTCTGCATCCCTGTCCTCGCCCTCGCCATCTGTGTCACGGTCCTCCCACCCACCCTCTTCTCGCCATACTCTGACCCTTCTTTTCTCAACCTCCCTGCCTTCGATTCCCCTCTCTGACCTCTCTCTCTCTAGATTCCGCTCCATTGCTCTCTCCCTTTCTCTATCTCTCTCCTTCTCTGCATTGATTTCAGCTAACTCATCACTGCCTGGCAGGACTTCCTGACGCTCAAAGCGGACGGAGCCAACCTTCCTTGCATTGCCAGCCAGGATCTGCACGAGCCACAAGGAGCTGTTATTGTTGTAAACTACAGTCAAGGACTACAACACTCCATGGTCAGCTTGCACAGCATATTTCTTGCCCCCTTTCTGGTGAACCACATCCCGAACTTCCACAACACACTTTGGCTTGCACTACATCTGCCTCTGACAAGTAGCCCAATCAGGCTTGGCTGATGTCACTGAAGGCATCAGCATCACTCAAGGAACGGCTAGTCACCCGAACAGTAGCAAAGACCAATTCTCTTGGCAGCGGCAAGTCAACATCAAGCCTCGAACATGACGGGTGGATATGGTGTGCAGAACAGCATGGACCTCAAGCTTGTATTTCTGGAATGCCGCATGCCGACGTTCTTCATGCACTTCACGCTTCCCATCTTCGTCATCCCTCCTCTCGTCTTCCTCATCAGCCTTGGTGAGGGTCAATATCATGGTGTCACCGGTCCTGGGAATGTACCCAAACGCCTCACACACAAAACCAGACACCGTCTCATAGTGATTGTCACCCTGCATGCAAACAACTTGAAGTGAGGAGAAGCGGTAAGGCAGTTGCTTCGCATTCTTGTCACTGACCCCTTGGCCAACAAAGCCGATGGCATGGCACACCACAACCTAGCTCAAAGGTCTTGGCTGAAATACACTTGACAAGCTCCACTTCCATATTTTGCTCAGTCCAGTACTTTGATTGCTGGCAACATGTTGCTTTGATCACACACGGTGATTGCAATATCAGCCGCTCAAGAGTCACATTTGCGTCATAGAAAAGATCTGCCTGTTCGGCATCATACCCTTATCTTGATGTCCAAGGCCTCAGCAAGATCATCGATGCTTGTGCTTGCATCAACGTCAAATACTCCATCAGATCGTTGGACCAAGTACCCTGTCTTTTTCCTAATCTCCTCCTGTTAAACTTGAAGAACATAAGTGGGGTGGAGGCATGCAAAGAGCCGCATGCCCAGAGTACATTCTACAAGGCATTAGTTTTCATATGCCAAGCTGAATGATACTGGATACTGACAATAGTTGGATACTGCTGCACTCTCTTCACCTTCGAGTCATTCTCATCAAATATTTCTCCGACTATCTCCTCCACAACGTCCTCCAATGTCACAAGCTGCCCCGGGCAGAAAAGAGGGTAATCCAGCTTAGTCTTTCTCCTGCTAAAACCATTGCATTCAGTATGGCACTTTCCAGTGAGAGTGAGAGCAATGGCCTGTATGCAGCTTATGCATGAGATGGGCAGCCTCCCTCTCACCCCTACGCTGCCGCCGTACTCATTGAGGACGATGGCCATGTGGACTTTCCTGATCCTGAACTCTCTCAAAAGGTTCCAGACTGACATCGAATCTGCATGAGCACGGCAGGACGGCTGCTAGGTTGCCTGCTTGCAATAAAGCAGATCTGGAGCTGGACTCACCAATCCCAATGCATAAATGCCATGTGACAAGCGCATACTTGCCTCCTTCTCAGTGTAACAATCTCAAGATAAAGCACAAGCATTAAAAGCCCGTTCCTCTTCTCTTACTCAGGAGACGACCTTCTCACCAGGTACGAAATATGCTGGTCGATGGGCTATGCGACCAACTGTCAGTCCCTGGAGAAGCTCAGGCTGCAAACAGATTCCAGCACAGACTAATTAGATGCATCCGAAGCGGCTCATATGCTGCGACCGGTGCTTTTTTGAAGTCAAGCTTATGCAAGGCTGCATAGCTTGAACTTGGATGGCACAGAAACCAGGGCAATGATTGTACATGCAAGCTTGCGGCCATTTCCGCCTTGTTAACTTGGGGTGATGCGAGAACAGGCATGAACTTGTACTTCGTTCAAAACCACTGCAACTACCTGATCCACATAGTCTAACATGTCCATGGTATAGGCTAAGCCCACAATATTGTCCACCCTCCGTTCAAACACTGGGACCCTGCAAAGAAAATAGGAGATGTTGAAAGCTGTAGAAAGAGGCATCCATATTTATCACGTCAAGGCAGTCAAAAGTGGGAGATCCTGACGACAGCACCAGTCAACAAATTGTGAAAACAGCCATATGGTGGCCGTCAGATCCATTCCGCTTTACGTGCCTCTTAAGCCACTTGAGAAGAAAGAAGCGATACTAGAAGGAGGCCCTAGTCATTACTCGATGTGACACATAAGCACATGTCCCTTTGCAATCCACGGGAACAAGCAAAATGCAAGAAGTGCGTGACAGTGACCTTGAGTATTGCTGCTGCGTCCATAATTGGTGGAAATCGAGGAGAGAGGCAGCTGAGTCAATGGCCACCATGTCAACAAGAGGTGTCATCACCTCCCTGACATAGGTATCTTTGATGTCGAGGACATTCTCAATCATGTCCTGCACGGGGATGATGCCAAGCTATGTTGACATGCATAGAATGAATATGGCATTGGTCCCCCAATTGCAGGATCATGAGGTGCTTCCTGAGGCAAGTACGAGCAGCGCTAGCACGTCAAGCACAATCATACAGTACGTTTATGCTTAAAGGGTTAGCTCTGTAATTTGGAGTCTGTGCGGAGAAGGTTTCGAGTTGTAAGCAGGCCCGCCAGTGCAGGCACGACAAAGCGCAACACTCGTTTGACCTCATCTGAAGCCGACACACAGAAACTACAAGCATATTGGTAGAGGAAGTACCTGCTCTTCTTCTTCAATGGCACCACTCAGTTCAGCCCCTCTAAGCATGAGCTTCAACTCTTCCTCACTAACAAATGGTTCCCTGCAGTATGGCCAACATGTGCATAATCCGTCAGTGTTGTGGAAGCAATTGGCAGCTCCAGTAAGCAAGGGTTGTCCAGCTGTTTGCTAACTGAGAGCCTTGCTGCTGTGTACCTGTGTAAAGCATTGACTGACAAGCGCTCTTCATGAGCACACTGCAAGCCTAGCTGCTGCCTACCTCTCTATCTCTCTCAGCATTTTAACAATCAAATGATATGTCTATGGAGGAACATCTGCTCTGCGTCTGCAGTGCAGCCTCACCCGCTGCTCTTGAGTCCAAGAAGCTTGAGTAGAGCCATGGACAGGGCTGTACAAGCTCGCCCCACAGGATATAAGACCACAGATAGCCAGGCCACCGGTCTCACCTGCCACGAGTGTATCCTGCTTCATCACTTTGTCATGACCCACAGAGGAGTTCTTAATCTGCGCCCTCAACCTAGATATGCGAAGGAAGACCAAGGCTAGGTAACCATCACTGTCATGAGTGGGACCAAGTGCAAGCAGGCCAACAGTGCACAAGCTGAGGAGATGAACTGACCACAACTCGAGCAACCTCGGTCGCATTGTGGACTGCTATGCTCTTCGGTGCAATCTCGGTGAACAAAAGGAGGAGGACCTGCAAGCAGAGGCTTCTGCATGGTCAGGATGGCACATTTTCGCTGGACACGAGATGGCTCACATGGTGGCCAGATACACGGCCAAACTTCAGAGCGGGCTGTCTTTGCAACTTGACCATTGCAGTGAAAGTGAGTGCCAGGAGCTGCACTTACTGTCATCACAGCAGTAGCAGCGCTCACTCCTGCCTCTCCAAAGACCAGTGTAGCTGCCTCCGTCACCAACGCGGTGGCTGCAATGTTGACAACTCTGCAGAACGTGCAGCCGACAAAAGCGATCAGTCGGTCCAAGACTCAACTGAGTGGCAGCCTGCTAGCTGAGGGTTGCCACTCGTCGACACGCACGTCGTGCCGATGAGGATAGTCGTCAGAAAGCGAGTGACATCTTGTCGCAGCAACTGGAACGTCCCCCCTTCAGTCTCCTTCTCCGCGAGCTCTCGCACCTACAGCGGGTATAGCAGAAGGATTCGTTCAGCTGGTGCTGTCAGGCTAATCACCTGTCTAGGATCTGCGACAGAATGCAAAGCATGACGCTCTATCTGAGAGGGTGCGGCACCTACCTTCCAGGGCCAGAGCGTGGTGATGGATGTTTCAGCCATGGAGAAGAAGGCCGAGAGCGAAAGAAGGGCGGTGAGCAGCAAGCCGTGATCACGAACAACCGCCATGACCGCCCGGATCTTGGGCCAGGCCACAGCCCACACCCGGCTTGCCTCGCTGGTCACCTGAGCTGGCACTAGGGTATCGGCGGCTGCTGCCAGGCCGGGTCTCGGAAAGGAGAGCCACGCCAAGCAGGCGACCGCACAACAGGCTGCCAGAGCCTTCAGGATGGCAGCTGAGAGTGACAGCACCCCGCAGCTGTGCACAGTGCCGTCGCGCTCTCGTGCTGGGAGATCACCGAACACAGCAGCAGAAGCGGGAGCAGGAATCGGAGCATCGGCCACGCTGTGCGGATCGGGCGAGGGGCGCCGCGGCCGCGGGTTGGAGGCGGAGAAGGGGGTGACAGCGGGGAGTGCGGCAGGGGAGCGGCGCCAGGAGAGGCCGGGGCGGGAGAGGCGGCGCGGCGGGGGCAGGAGGCGCAGCGGGCAGGCGCGGGAGGAGCGGGGCGGGGGCGGG
>WELB01000074.1:624391-642668 GCA_009602725.1 Spirogloea muscicola | reverse complement strand
GGCTCGCGCGCCCGCCGCCCTCCCCATGAGCTCCTGCCGCGGAGCGGCGCTGGGGCCGCTGCCCTGCCGGCGTCGGGGCTTCGGCGGCCCCTCGGCGGGCTTGCATGGCTTCCAGGTCGGCACACCTCCATGGAGCTCCCCGGTAGGGCTTAGTCGTCCGCTAATTGAGAACCCTTAATCGCTGAAATTGATGCTCAAGTGTTTGCGCCTACTTGGGATTACTTCCAACACCGTACCCCGTAGTCCTTGACTATTGGTGCTGACCACTAAAAAGCATGGGGCCTGAATTGAAACAAATGGAAAATTTGTGCTGGTGCTACTTGTCATTGAGGATTGTGCTTGGCTGGCCCTGCCTCGACACAGAGGCGTCTGCAACGAGGGCTCGCCGGTTGGTCGTGCCGGCACCTGCCGCCGCCGCCATCAGTAGCGGCCCGTGCTAAGAGCCAGGCCAGCAGCGGGTCTCGACAGTACTCAGATGACGGTGAGGGGTGCTTGACAGCCTTTCATGTGCAGTGGTTTCAGTCAAGGACCTTCCAGGGCTCTCTCTTAAATTCCAGGAGAGAACTACATTTTTATATCACAACAAACATGCAGGGAAACTACATACTCTTGTGTAGACAGGCTTGGCAGTCGCTGAAGGAGTGCTCGCTAGCGTGGGAGCGCAGGGATGATGCCGCAGCTGGAGCTGCAGAGAGAAAGCCCAAAGCTGCGCCGAGGCGGCGGCCCTGGTGGTGCCTCCTCTCGGCCAACGCTGTCGTCGTTCAACGGTGTCTTCGTCCTGCTCCTCCTCAACCTCGCGCTCTTCCTTGGCGATCATATTCTCAAGGTGACAGCACGCGCCCACGCGCAGATTACTACTTGCAATGCTCCGGTTTAGCCAAGACCTGACAGGGGTAAAGAACCAAGAGGAAGGGTAGTGTCAAGATAAAAGGTAGTGTCTTAGCTGAAGAGGAAAGGGTTTCAGTGGTCAGATGGTAGGGTTGGTCCATGTTCTGACCTTCAGCAAGAGCTCCTGTGCAGCAGAAAACGCACTCGACCTTGCGAAGCCATTGTTTGTTACAGAGGGTCTTACGCTAGCTCCTTATTTGTAGTGATATCGTAATCTCTGACTTTCCAACCTGCATTTTGTAATCAGCCCATGTGCATTCGGCCATGCAGATACCGGCTCTGAGGCTCCTATACCTGTACCATAACAATCCACGGTGGTACCAGTTTGTCACCGCCACCTTCTGCCATATGGACTGGTGGGTTTCGCAGCCTGGGAGCTCCATCAGGCGCAAGCCACAGCTAGCTGTGAAGTCTGGCTGCTGGCAGGTCCACGTGTCTGTCACCCTTGTTTGAGCAGGAAGCACTTGTCTAAGTCAGGGTGTACATAAGCAAGTCGTGTAATGCATAGCTCTGAGCTTGCAGGAAACACTTATCGAGCAACCTCTTTTTCATCTACGTCTTTGGTATGGAAACGCAAAGGCCTCTCATCTGTGCACTTCAGGCCAGCAATAAAGTTTACAGCTTTATCTGGCACCCCTGAGCTGATTGCTATTAGAAGCGTTGCCAGTTGGCGAGGGCGCTAAGTATGCGGTGTGACACAAGCAAGTAGCAGATGTGTCTGCAGGTCTTATTAACGATCTGAGTATCATACTATGCAGTCTCTCTGCGCCCTTTTCCCAGATGCATTTCTTATTAGCAACTTCTAGAGCAGCATATACTGATACTTATGAAGACGTGTATCCTGAATTCCAGGAAAGCTGGTGGAGGAGGAGGAGGGTAGCTTTGGCGTGCTGGCTTCGTACCTCATGACTGGTGTCGGTGCAAACCTCGTGTCCTGGCTGCTGCTGCCTGGCAACAACGTCTCCGTTGGCGCGTCCGGAGCCGTGTTTGGCCTCTTCGCTGTCAGTGTTCTTGTCAAGGTTTGGGACTTGCGATCATACCTTTAAAAGTCAAGACGTTTACGTCAACCCTGGACCGTAAGCCCCAATCACTGACTCTTGAGTCTGGACCCTTGGCAGAAAACGAACTCTCCCATCCTACCCAGTTGCAGAAAGTGGTCCATATTAAGGAGTTCTGATGAATCCCAGAAGACCTAAGAGCGGCTGATGTGACTGGCTTGCTATGGACTTAGTCTTGCACCGTGATCATGTTGAACCCCATGAGGCACTTATCCGCGGATTGTTACATACGTGACTGGCTGCGTTGTTGACCTGCTGCTGCAGATCAGCTGGAATTGGAGGAAGCTTCTAGAAGTGCTGATCCTTGGCCAATTTGTGGTGGAGCAGGCAAGGAGCCCTGCCATGCATTCCCCTCCCTTCCTCGTTCTAGACATGTAGGCCGTGGCAGTGGACTCACGTGTTCAGGCTGTAGCAGATAACGAAAAGCTTCGGCTCTAGTCGAGTATTTCCTTGTCGACCATCGTTGGCTACTCCAAGAGAACTTCGCTGAGCTGAGCAGCGCAGAATCTCGGCCCCAGCAAGAAGCTGGCACCATTGAGCATGATACTGGAATTACCTGGATGCAGGTCCTGTCGGAAGCGTCAGCAACCGCCGCTTTCTCTGGCAGTGCAACAGGCCCCCAGGCCGGGAGCATCAACCACATTGCGCACCTGTCGGGCGCGCTGCTGGGGGTTGGCCTCATTTGGCTGGTCAGCCGGCTGCCGTCCTCGGTGGCGGACCGCAAGGAGCTGAAGGCCCC
This sequence comes from Spirogloea muscicola, assembly GCA_009602725.1. Classification (NCBI taxonomy): domain Eukaryota; kingdom Viridiplantae; phylum Streptophyta; class Zygnematophyceae; order Spirogloeales; family Spirogloeaceae; genus Spirogloea; species Spirogloea muscicola. The sequence continues at coordinate 639,983 of WELB01000074.1, read as the reverse complement.
CGGGGAGTGAGCGGGCACCTTGTGGCGGCTGATGACGTGATTTTTGTTTCAAGCATATACTCTAGTGACTGACGTGCAAAGCCCAAACGCCTGAGGACTTCGCGAAAACGCTGACACGAGACAAAAGGGGCAGGCGTTTGATGCTGGGGGAGCTGGGAGCCTCGTTGTGCATGAGGAGGGCTGCCATGGACGCCGTGTGCTGGCCTCGTCTGCTTCTTCGGGCCCCTCCGAAGATTGTTCACTTGTTTTCTGGGCTGGCCAAACACAGCCATCGCCCTATACTGGAAGACTGTCTTTCTGCTGTGGCGTGAGCCTCGGCCTTGGCGCGGGAGCCGCTCGGGGCCTGCTCCCGCGCCAGAGCTTTGGGGCCGCCATGGCCGCCATGACAGGGCGGAGTGGGTGCCCACGAGGTGGGCTCTGGCGGCGGTGAGACAGGCGCTCTCCGTCTGGTGGCTGTGCCGGCCGGGTTCGAACCCCCGTCCCCCGACCACGTCCACATGCCCTAAATCCTAATTCTAGGTTCTAAACCTAGCCCCAAGGCCGCCGCCGCCGCCGCCGCCNGATGGTGGAGGACGCCGCCGGCAGTGCGGACGCCGGCGCGGGTCAGCCAACAGCGCCGGCCGGGCCGGCGGCTCCGCAGGGAGGCCCGGCGCTGGCGACGACGGCGACGGCGGAGGATGCGCCGCGCCTGTCGCTGGCAAGGTGGTGGCTGAGAGCGGAGCCTGGCCTGGCCGAAGGAGGAGAAAGTCAAGCCTCGGCCACATCGCAGGCCGGCGGAGACGGCAGGGCGGAAAGCAAGGGCCGCGGCGACGACGACTTTGCCGCGGACGACGACGACGACGACGACGATGAAGACGACGGGGAGGACTATGTGGCGGAGGCCTTGGACTGGCTGGACCTCAAGGAAGGTCCGTCGCCTTGATGGCATGCGTGCCACTGCAAGTTGCCTGGCCCATGGTTGGCCTGTCAAGCTATCGTAGCTACATGCAACTTGATATGCCAAGTCTGAGATCAGTTCCCGCGAGACAGCGCTTGGAGAGGCAATGTAGAAGTGACAGCAGAATCAATGAAGCCATCTTCATAATGATTCTCCTGTATATCTAATCAAAGAGCTGAGCGGCTGCCAATACTGCGGGTGCCCATGCGACCAACGGCATGCTGGGCAGAGCGTCCTCCTGTCAGCCATCTCTAAGAGCTGTTTGCCGTCAGCATGCAGAGTGTAGCTCTGTGGCGTGGCCAGCTGGCACTAGCCGTCGAGGTATGGCCCTCTGAGTATGCCAGGTTGCTCCTTGCAGACCTCGAGTCTAGGGGCGGGGGCCACGGCGCCGGCGGCCTGTATGGCAGCGCCATGCACCTCCAGCGTCGTCCCAACGCCAACGGTGGCCGCAACGCGGGGCTGAGCACGCTGCAGCCCCGGGCCAACCGGCTGCAGGCTATAGACGGCCACTTCAGTGCAGCGCCCCTTCACGTGAGACATGCATAACCCAAATCTTCACGATCTCATCACTGCAGCAATCAAGCAGGGTGTGAGTGCACATGCATCCGGTCCCCTTGATGCATTGTGCGCAACTCGAGCCATGATTCCATCTTGTGTGTGGGGTGACACTCAAGTTGTGTCTGCTTCTCCTGGAGTGTGCTGTGAAGGAGGTGTGTTTGTTTTTGCTATAGACACAGATTAAGGGCTTAGTTGTTGAGCTGGGGCTGAGTCGTAGGACTGGGATGCACCTTCAAGAACAGCCATCTCGAATGTTGTGGCTACTGGCGTCCGCGAAAGTGCACGCAAGGAGGCACAGGGTCGCGCCGGCGTCAAGGAGAAGTCAGACCGTGCCACCGTGGAGCAGGTGAGCCACAGCTCGTGAACGTGGCATTCTCAGACTGGCCCAGCGACTTTCAGCTGACAGGCTCTGGTCATACCATACTTGCTGGAGCCATCAGCATCTTTGAGAGTGCGAATCAGCAGAGACGTGTGTAGTGTGGCAGGTTTGCATTGTGACTTGATTGGCGACAACCATCTATGAAGTTTGCCCACAAACCTATATGCTATGCTGTTGTAGTTGTGCATCCTGCTGTGCTTGCTCCTGATTGTGGCTCTTCCTGATGTATGTGACAGGTCTTGGATCCAAGGACAAGGATGGTCTTGTTCAAGATGCTGAACCGGGGCATATTCTCCGAGATCAATGGCTGCCTCTCGACTGGCAAGGAGGTCAGCCCCTCCTGACAAGTCCCTCTTGACAAGCTGATACCCAGCAAGACCAGGCCACTGCTGCTTGTATTGGGAAGGCTTTTGAGATGGCCCGCAAATATCATTTGTAGGAGCGACTGTCATGCACCAGCTGTGACGTCAAGCCAGGTGGCTGCTCTCAGATTGGCGAGCAAAGTGTCTGAGATCCAGCAATAGCTGTTTCCTATCATCTTCACTGATGTTGTTGGTGAGACCGTTTCATAGGTCATGACTGACAGAATTTGTTGCCCATGGATTCCATATACCAAAAGCTTGTATCCTTGACTGCTGTGGCTAGTTTGCCCTTCACGCAGGCCAATGTCTACTATGCTGTGAGCAACAAGGGAGAACAACAAGAGATGGCCATCAAGGTCTACAAAACCTCCATTCTAGTATTCAAGTGTGTTCCAAAGCTCCAGCTGTCTGATATACATTCAGGGCTTACTTGCAAAGAACTGAAGCAGCAGATACGTGTTGCTCCAAATCTCTGTTGCCATCAGACATACATGCATGAAAGCAAATGATGCGGGCAAGCGCTTTCATGATGCAATGGGCTAGCAGTCAGCGTGTCCACCATTACCTGCCATTATGGCAGGGATAGGGAGAGATACGTGCAAGGTGACTTCCGCTTCAGACATGGCTACAGCAAGCACAATCCCAGGAAGATGGTGAAGACATGGGCAGAGAAGGAATTTCGCAACCTCCTCAGGTATCACTTACGACGCGAAGCCGTCTCTTTATTCTCCTCCCTTCAGACCCAAAGAGACAAGAATCATCTCATTCCTCAGGTAATCGCATTACTCTTGAGATATAGGAGCTATACACACAATAGGAGCTATACACACCGAGCATGCGCAACAAAGTGAGTTTGAAAAGCACAGTCCTGGCTCTCTTATTGACGTATTGAACTCACATTGAACACCCTGTTCAAGTACCTCTGTGACTGGAATAATGGTTGCTCTGAAAAACATGGTGTGTCCCACAGACTAAGAGCTGCCGGCATCAATTGCCCCACGCCACTCCTCCTCCGTCTTCACGTACTCGTGATGTCCTTCATAGGTGCGTCATGAAGGCCATTTAAACAGTTTGTCTCTGCATTGGACCGCAAGTAGAAAGCCGTTCGTGACCCCAGAACGGTGAGGTCTGAGCACAATGACCCCACAACTTTAGAGCAATAAGAAGTGCTCTCTGGGTGCCTGCCTGACAATTCCCTCTGTGAGGCTCAGGTGCTAGCGGGTGGGCTGCACCAAGACTGAAAGATTCTAACCTCACGAATGCGCAGCTAAGAGCTGCATACATGGAAGTGAGATGTACCTCCTCAATCGACCAATAAATTGCTCAAATTTCAGAAGCACCCTCAAGCAAGTGGAGATGTGTAGATTGAGAACATGAGTCTCGCAACATAAATATGGTGGTGGCTTTGCTTAAAGTAGCTGCAGGAAGGCCTACCTTCCTGCCATCTCTTCTTTTAATGAACTCTGGCAACTCATTTGCACGTTGCTTTCTCCGTCTGTGGGTTCCCTGTGTCCTGCAGCTGCTTGTGCAAATGCGTATTCTATTTCAGAGGTGTCGGCTGGTCCATGGGGATCTGAGTGAATACAACATTCTATACCATGAAGTAAGGACTATACTGATCTTGGTGGCTTAGCCATTGCTCCAGTGGCCAAGCAGCACTTCAGTTCTCATCCTCATTCTGTATTGGCACATGAATTAAGCAGTGCAGCTTCTATCAGCTTGTTTTGGACTGTATTTGATGGAGAGTCGTTGACAACCTCAGGGTCTATGCAGATCTCTGACCCTCTGTCTCAGTTGCACTGTACCCTTTGCATATGCTGACTGCACCACTTGTAGTTGTCCAGGGCCATCTTTGGATCATTGACGTGTCCCAGTCCGTCGACCTAGATCATCCCCGAGCGCTTGACTTCCTAAGGGAAGACTGCCTACATGTCACAGTGAGTTTAAGATTGTGTGTGGAGTAGGCAATCATGCATTCATTCGTTACCAAAAGCGACTCCTCTTGGCTTCAACGTATCCATTCAGCTCACATGATGACCAGTGTGCCCAAGGCCCGTGCCTGTAACTTTGCAGGACTTCTTCCGCAAGAATGATGTGGCTGTGATGACAGTCAGGGAGCTCTTTGACTTTGTCACTGACCCCAGCATTGCTGATGATCAAGTCGAGGAGTACTTGGACAAGGTATAGCAGTGACACGGCCTCGGTCATTAAGACTTTGTATATTGAAATTTGATGTGAGATTCTCAGAATAATGTACATGGTCAGCATCATCCTCTGTGCAAGCGTCTGTTGACAGAGGATCTTACAGACGTCCACAAAGCCAGTCACGTGACTGGCTTTGGAACTTGCATGCACGCAGATGCAGAGCGTCACTGGAAGTCGAGCCACAGAGCTGACCGCTGAGGAGGCCACCCGGGAGGCTGTTTTTGTCCAGGTTGGACTTGGATGCAGATGCATGTCATGATGTCAACTTCTCCAACTGCTAGACAAATGTGTAGTCTTCTCCGATTGCTTAAGCCTACTGCGCGCAAAGGTCAAGGTGAATGCTGGTGTGACTTACTCGGTCCACACAGCTCAACACTGAGATCCGTGCAATCTGGTCTATCTGCCAGTCCTTCATCCCCCGCACGCTCGACCAAGTACCAAACTATGAGAGGGACCATGAGCGTATTGCCAGCGGCCAGAGCACGGAGGGGATTTACTACCAGACGCTCGTGGGTCTCAAGCAGGACCTGTCAGGGGTCCGCAGCTTGCCAGCGATCCTGGACTCGGACGATTGTCAGAGCGAGAGGCCCAGCACCACAAGCAAAGGGGCTGGGAGCCTTCCTCCGAGCTCAACATCCATAGGGGTCGATGAAGTTTGCTGCGGGTCCGAGATCGGAAAGCCTGCTGCAGAGATTCCAGTGCAGGTTGGCGGCAAGAATGAAGCGTTGGCTCAAGTGGAGGGCGGCCAAGCGGAGGATCACAGCGGTGCTGAGAGCAGCGGTTGTACATCTAGCAGCCTCAGTGGTAGTGAAGACAGCGACGAAGAGGGGGAAGGAGATGCTGAGCGCGGGGGCAAGGACACGGAGCGCTTGGCGAGGAGGGCGCACAAGAAGCTGGTCAAGGAGCAGCGGCGCGAGGCACGCAAAACCAAGGTCCCAAAGAAGGAGAAGAAGCGCAAGCAGAAGGCTGCGAAAGACAGAGCCAAGCGATGAAGCACTCAGGGCTCAACGGCCTCTCACGATGCAGAGCTAGGCATGTGCAGCAGATGAGCACATGTAGCTCTGGCCTGATCGTTAGCAGCTGGCTGCAATTCAGCAAGCTACCTGCACTTTGTGCTCTTGCAGGCATGGTTTTGCCAAGATTCGCTAATCAAATGGGAAGGATGAGATAGATAGAGCAAGATGGGTGAATTTACTCTCTGCAACAGGAGCCCGCTCTTGCCCTTCTTCATGGTTGTGGTCGATAAAGAGCGGCTGCCAGGGCAGCTCAGCACTTTGACAAGGCCAACCTTGCACTGTGCTTGATAAACCGAAGCTTGCAGCGCTGGCAATGAGCAAGCTGGGGAAAAGTGTGAAGCTTTGCTGCAGCATTGCATGGCGGAAAAGACACCATTGCAGCAAGTGACAGGATGTGATGTTCCCGGTGTGATCTTCAGAGATGATTATCTCGACATACTAAGTGCTGCAGGCTGCGGCTGCCTTGGTGCATTTTCAAGGCAGCCGCAGCCTGCACCATCGCAACCACTTATCGCACTGAAGTCGAAAGCCTGGAAGCGAGCCTAACTCCTACATGTGCGATCCCGAGACCTGAGGTGCTCCCCTCCTGGAACAGCAGCTTCGTGTGTGAAGAAGTGGCACTTGTTCGCGAGGTGCCCTAAACCCTAAAATCTAAACCCTGAACCCTTAAACCCTAACTCCTAAACCCTAATCCTATTAAAGCCCCACTTTGACCCAAAGTAGGCTCGAGGGCCGCTGCAGCCGGCTCTGCCACGGCGGCCGCCATGGCCGTCCGCCATGCCATGCAGCCAGTCATTGGCCGTGGCAGGAGCCGGCTCTCTGACAGCAAGCAGGCCCGCCGCCTGGCGGCTCAAGTGGCGGTCGTGAAGGCGTCGTGATCGGGCAACACCGTCGCTCTGTGCCGCCGGCGACTGCCGCCAAAGGAGGGCGATGCGAGCCCGAGGACGCCGCCATTCGGTCTCTGAGCTGCCGACGTCAACGCCGCAGCCGCCATGGCGACGCCTGACTCGCCGGGATCCGGCGCCGACAGCGGTAGCGGCGCCGTGGACCCTGCCAGCGTCGTCCTCCAGAAGTTCCTGCTGTACGAGACGCGCGCGGTGAGATATGGTGGCCGCTGCTCGCGAGCCTTGGCGCGCCTATCGCTCGCCATCAGTGGCACTGGCTGAGCCATGCGCTCGTCTCGCCGCGCTGCGTGGATGGCAGCGGTACTACCTCGTGGGGCGGGACAAGAGCCGCCGGCACTGGCGCGTGCTCAAGCTCGACCGCTCGGAGCCCGGCCAGCTGGTCGTCGCCGTCGACCCCGTAGCGTACACGCAGGCGCAGTGCCAGGCGCTGCTGCACGCCGTCGCCGACGGCAACCGCGCCGTCGGCGGCCTGCAGCTCGTCACCAAGGCGTACGGCATAGTCGGTACGTCCAGTCCTGCCGGTTTTCCACCGTGGCCTGCCAGTACGAGCTACTCTCCAGCATTCAAGGCCATTCCTTGGCCTCTCCGGCAACTCAGTGCCATATTTATTGCCTCATCCTTGGTACATCGTGTCGTTCATGGCATGTCTTCTCACATCAGCGCTTCGTGTGGCACCAATTGCGATCATTACCAATGCACAGATGCTCGTAACCTTGTTGCAGGTTGCATTCGCTTTCTGGCGAGTTACTACCTCATCCTGGTGACCAAGCGACGACAGATTGGCACAATCTGCGGGCACGACATCTACAGCGTCGGCGAGACGCAGCTCGTCACCATCCCGCATGCCAGCGTCCAGGCCGAGGCTGCCAACTCCAAAGCTGAGCTCAGGTCAGGTGTTGCTCCTTCTGTTGCTTCTGGATTAACCTGCTGCACCTACCTTATCAGGTCCTCCTTAGTCCTTCCTGATTGCCTTGCTGTTTCAGACATGAGCCATTCACAATCTCAAATTGGGTGTTGATATGAAGAGTCTTCAATTCAATGGCGTTTGCGTGACGTTACTAGTCTACCTTGCTGTATGGTGCTACCTTGCTGTCTGGGTATTGTAGGCCACCCTGCTGACTGCAACCTGAGGAGGTTGGCGGCCGATGGCGATTGCTGCAGGTACAAGAAGCTCCTGTCAGGCATGGACTTGACCAAGGACTTCTTCTTCAGCTACACGTACCGCGTGATGCACACGCTTCAGCAGAATCTGGTGCTCTTTGGCAGCACGGGCGCGGCGGGTGGGATGCCCTTTGAGAGCATGTTCGTGTGGAACTCATTCCTCAGCCGAGGCCTCCGGAGCACCATCAACAGCACGCAGTGGACAGTGGCCCTCGTGCATGGCTTCTTCCAGCAGGCGAGAGCCAGCTGGCCCGCGCTCTCTGCACCTGAAATTGTAACTATTTGCCAAGGTCTCAGCTCCAATGTACGCGATGCATGTTGGCAACTCTGACAAAGCATGCATGCCAATCCTGGTGCAGACGAAGCTGTCCATCTTCGGCAGGGTGCTCGTCCTGACGCTCATCTCGAGGCGATCTCGCCACTTTGCAGGCACCAGGTGGGCAGGCTGGCTGTCTCATTACCAATCTGTCAGCATCACTGTGATAGTTGTGGGTTGCTTGACATATCAGCCTTAGAGGGACGTCTCAGACTAGCTACATCAGCAGTGACCAGGTACTTGAAGCGAGGCGTGAACGACAAGGGCCGGGTGGCCAATGACGTGGAGGTGGAGCAGATTGCGCTGGACGACGCATCAGCGCAGGCACGGGCGCCGGGCCTTATGTCAGCAGCAGTGCAGAACCGCGGCTCCATACCACTCTTCTGGTCGCAAGAGGCCTCTCGCCTGAGCCCCAAGCCGGACATTGTCTGTAAGCCTCCATAGCTCTTGACCTCTGTGAAGCGCCCCTAGAGGTCATGACGGCTGCATTGTGTATGCAAAGCAAAAGAGTCATGAAGTTGTTGCTGGGGCTTGTCGTGTTATTAGCAGCACGCCAGATTTCATGCTTGCTACAGTAAAGTACAGCAAGCTTCGAGCACAATTGAAAAAGCTCTTCGCTGCATCTTCTCATAGACTTGACATGCACACATGCAGTGCAAAGGTACGACCCTGTCTATGAAGCTACCCAGCTACACTTTGAGGACCTGTCTGACCGTTATGGGGACCCAGTTATTATTCTCAATCTCATCAAGGTGCCCCGCTTTGCCACCTCAAATATTTGCAACTTTGTTGTTGCTTGATATCTCTGAGCCATGCTTGTGAATGAGGTCCTTAATCATTGGCGGCTTATGGGCAAATGGTCAAGCATGTCATTGATTGCACTAACTCTCTGGTGACGGTTGGCACGCCTCCCAGACTGTGGAGAAGAGGCCCCGAGAGATGATCCTGCGGCGGGAGTTTGCCGCCGCCATGGCATACTTGAATATGGTGCTGCCCGAGGAGCGGCGCCCTCACTACATCCACTGGGATTTCCACAAGTTTGCTAAAAGGTGGTCTTGGCAGCAGGGTAGTCCTGCTGTCCTCGTTGAATGTCTTCTACCTCGTATCCACTGCCTGCTGTGACAGCAATCTTTCAAGATATGCTCAACATTTGTCATTGACCCGGCTCTGTCATGCAGCAAGTCGTCAAGTGTTCTAGCGGTGCTGGGCTCGATAGCTGGAGATGCTTTGGACCTTACTGGTTTCTTTTACAGCGGGAAAGTGGTGACGCACAAGAACAATAGCAGGTGAATTTCCAGTGGATGAGTTCTGAATCAAGTCTTGTCCTGCTATTTATTAAGACATCGAATATAGTCTCTACTCTCTGAACAACTGGACCATTATAGACAAAGACTCCTGAGAGGAGACCAGGTTATGGCAGTGCAAGGTTGCTACTTCTGTTAGTGGATGCTCTCTACTTCTGCTGGCTAGCAAACAAGCTAGGACTGGGTGTGATGGTGCATGAGGTATCTGCAGCTCCTTGAGAAGCATAAGAGCTCAAAATTGCGTGTTGTTGGCAGAATGCATGGCGCCAAGCTGGGCGCAGCGGGAGACCTTCTGGACTTGACTACGTCCTCAACTTCCCAGCCACAGCCCAGCATATCGGTGGGGCTGACAACTAACGCCGGCGTGCCAGCTGGCGACTGGGAGCAGCACCGCGGAGGGCGGCTGCAGTGTGGGGTGCTGCGATCCAACTGCATAGACTGCCTCGACAGGACAAATGTTGCACAGTACGCCTTCGGCCTGGCTGCGCTGGGGCGGCAGCTCAAGGTCATGGGCTTTGTCGATGATGACAAGATCGACCAGCGGAGCGGCGTCGCAGCAGCCCTCATGGACATGTACCAGAGCATGGGCGACGTGCTGGCTCTCCAATATGGCGGATCAGCTGCCCACAACATGGTGAGTTGCACGTTGTATGTACCCATATTGAACAATGTCAAAAGGCTACAAGTTGGTACAATACATGGTCAAGCGGGGTCACTGTAACATGGAGGTTGCTCGTGGTGGTGGATGTGATGGAGTGCACAGCCTACTTAATGATGATGTTAATCAGGTATTCCCAGAAAGGCAAGGCAAATGGCGGGCAACCACTCAGTCCCAGGAATTTCTGAAGTCAATTCACCGGTACTACAGCAACGCCTACACTGATGCCGAGAAGCAGGACGCCATCAACTTGTGAGTTGCGGCGCTAAGGAGGGCTGCCTTTGAAGATATTCCAGGCTCTTAATTGGCGTACTGTAATTGGCGTACTACAGCTGTGGCGCAGCACATTACCTTTTTAATTGACTAGCACTGATGTTAGCCAACATCACTCCATTGGACAGGATGGCTTTGCTGTCACAAGCTTGACAGACTCACTTGCAATGTGGTCATGTGTCTTCAAGCTGCGAGTGGTGCACATGGCAGGTTCCTGGGAAACTACATACCTCAAGAGGGGAAGCCATCTCTTTGGGAGCTCGACTCGGATTACCATCTCCATGTCGCCAGCACCGGCAGCGCGACTGACTCCCCACGCTCCACCCCCACGTGAGCTCCTTGAGGCCATTACCATGCTTGCCTTTACATGTCGAGACAGAGGCTGCTCTGTTCTTTCTTACAGCCATGGTAAGACTTGCTTAACGGGCTGAGGCTAAAGTTTTTGCTCCAATTTACTCGTATCACATAGATATACACACTTTGTCTCTGCTGCGCCGGTTAGTAGCACAATTTCAAAGATGATTACTACCATAGGGCCAAGCGGGTCATGTCTGAATGGCATCTGGTCGTAGGATCTGCTAATGCTGACACTATGCTTGTGTCAAATATAGGTCTGGCTTGCACGGCTTGTCGGAGTCGAGATCTGCAATACCCTGGACTCCATTTATCACCCAGCTCTCACACAACGGACAGGGCGAGCTTACGCAAGCCAAGCTGGTGTCCTTTGAGAAGCTCACGCAGATGACATGTGGGCCACTCAAGAGGGTGCGCCTGCACCTTGAGGACGGCGATTTGAGGGCCCCATTTGGTCTGGGAGGGGGCAATGCTTCATCTGACACCACGTAAGGCAATTTAAATAAGAATGCTTGACTTGCTTATCAAAAATGAGTTGTGCATGCAGTGTGGCTGTGCTTCAGTACACACATTCAATTTGTTTTGAAGCCAACTAGCATGGCTTTTGCGTAAGCTTGTAGAGGGGGCTTGATTTATGACCACATGAATTCATGCTGAAGGCTACCACCAAGTCTTCGGATATTGTCCTCTTTACCTCATATCTGGCTCCTTCAGCTGTCCAGTCTCACTGCCCTCACAGACGATGATGGCTGATGGTGCAGGGAGGTGCAGCTGAAAGGCGCCAATTGGCTTTTTGGGCGCCGAGCTCCACTGAAGCCCTCCTCAGCAAAGATTGCGGAGCCACACACAGAGGGCGAAGAGCACACAGGCAGTGTACGTGAATCTGATGAACATTTGTCCTGGATTGCCGACTCGTCCTCATCTCCAGACATGGAGATGTTTCAAAGGCAAGCCCTTACATTTGGGAGGTTAGCCGGGTGCTCATCTTCTACAATGTTGGCATTGTAGAAGATGTTGGCAACGTAATGCTACTGCATGCTCTTCCTGGCCTTGTGAGGTGTTTCACTGTAGTCATCACCATGCAGAGGCCACAAGTTGCACGGCTTTGGGTGCCAATGGTGCAAAATAATGTTCCTATAATGGTCCAACTCTCCTAGTAAGGAGCTCATTTTGGGTCGCACTTGTACTAAATGTGTTGCACTTGTCTATGAGGGGCAGTTACGTGGACAGACCCTTGGATGAGCTGGGGCCCTGGTACGGCACTAGTCTGCTGCCCACCCTGATCGAGGACAGTGAAGCGGGCCAGTTCTACCAGCAGTGCTGCCAGGTCAGGCCTAGGCTAGGTGCGGGAGTAGCCATGAGGACTGTGCCTGACCAAAGTGGGAACTTACTTCCTACTATTAATAGTAACACGGATTCCTAATAACATGGACGCATCCAGTGAAGGTCCTCATAGCATACTTCTGCTGCAGCCCCATCAAAATGTCACGCAAGCCAAGCTGACTGCCAGCTACTTACTGGGTGTTTGCCGTGGCTGTTGTGGCTCTTTACCATCCAGCTTGCCGAGTCAGGCATTGGGGATGAGCAGGTGACACTCAGCCTCACTGGCGACGCAGCGGGCAGGCTCAGTGACTCGGCCCTTACTGATCAGCTAGAGGCCACGCTGCAACTCAACATGCACCATGCCAGCAGCTTCAGGTGTGCCACCTGAGCGGCACACCACAATCGGCAAGGCTGAGATTGACATGGTTATGAGGGGCCGTCCGTAGCCTCCCTTCCAAGCTGCTCAACTATGTGACAAAGCATCCATCACTGCAGATGGTACATGCTTAACCTGCCTTCCTTGCCAAGGGCTACAGAACCACCATACAAGGTGGCCAACAGGTATTACAAAATGCGAGTCGATGCTAACACGTTTAGTTGCAACCCAGGATCTGTCCACACAGCTGCCAAGCTCTCCCCACTGTCCAACATACATGTGATGTGACATCTGCTGAATAAGCACATATTGACCAAGTAAGGTCTCTAAAAGCAGTCCACAGTTACGAACAAATCAGCCACAGCTGCCCGCCTATCAAGCCAGATTACTTCGCCATCCTTCCCAAAGGGCAGCTCTGCGTCCTCAGGTTGTCCAGGATCGCTTTGGCTGAGGCAATCACCAACCTCCCCATGCTCAGCCAGGCCCACTGAGGAGTCGCTCAACTGCCAAGTTCACATTTCCAGCTGATAAAGCTAAAGCCCGCAAATTTTCCTGCAAAGTCCACACTCATAAACGCATTACCATCTATGGTCACACCACTGTAAATCTACATTATAAATCTACATATACCAGATAGTAACACAAGCGTTCTCATGCACCTACTCCACAAACAGTAAGGGCAAGAAGGTCAGCAAGTCATGCTGTACACAACGCCCAGAGGCAAGGCCGAATAGCAAGACCGACGCTCATCAGAGAAAGTTTGATCAGGTTGTCCATATGGCTTGGCTACTTAAAGTATTTGCGGACCCCACACCAATGCTGAATGACTGACCACTATGCAGACATACTCAACTTCAACTTGGAAAATGACTGCACTAGTATATCCACTCAACAGTGCTGATCTTATTGACAGCATCAACTGCAGTCTGAGCCTAGACTATCTCACCTCGCGGTCAAAGAAGCCCATGTCTTGCAGCTGCGTGAGCTGATTGGCATAGAGCTGTTCTGGTGGCACAGCATTAACTGCAGGCGCCAAGAAGCACATCTTTGGTGAGGGTAAGTGCACATGACACATTGAACTGTGAGAGTAGTACAATCTTCTGGACGTCTGCAGCAGATGCGGACTGTGACGTGCGTCCAAGCTGATCACAGATGCTCCATGCCTACATACCCTCATGCAATTTGAGCTAGCAACTTTTTGCAATGAACTGCTGTGACCTTGCGGTGTGCCAGCGCCCATGCCGAAGAGGCCAAGCCCCACATTGCCACCAGCCCCAGTGGTCCCAGCCCTGCAGGCATTGACAGCTGAAGGTGGATTTACGACATGCCATTGTGAGCCAACGAACGGGGCAGACACTTCATGCAAAGCGGTATGTCTGTCCAAGCATGCAGACTGTCAAGGTTCTAGGACGAGTATGTTCCACTGAAAGCCTCCACCGCGATTGCAGGAGACATCTGTTGAAGGCATGTGAAGAGGGATTGCCTCCCACCCTCCCAAGGCTGCCATGTTGCCTAGGCCAACTCCTCGCAACTGCCCAAGGAGGCGCTGTAAGTCCAACATTTGCTGCACAGCAGACGCAGCATCATCTGCCGCTTCTGTAAATGCATCTGTATGCAGCCACAGAATAAGTAGATCGATATGCAGCTCCCAATCCTTACAACAAGTGAGCATCAGCAAGCTCTGCCTCCACAACTGTGCCCGCCCAATGCCACTCAATCCTGATAAGCTCCTTTTCACTAACTTCGCAAAAGGGCTGCAGGCTAGTAACCTGCATGCTCTCCGGGTTGCTCATTTGACGCAGGAACTCAGGGTTCTGCATGAGCTCCCGGAACTGGGGGTTGGAGTCTAGCATTTGCCGCAGCTGGGGGTTCATGTTGATCAGCTGAACATTGAGCACAACCACAACAGTCAAAATCATATCAAGAAGTATTTGTCAAGAAGTCTTTGCAAAGCCCCAGAGGACAGCAAGAGTCAAGAAACTATGCTCATCCTATTGCTTTGCTGGGGCAGGCTAAGATTTTCATGTGGCGGATGTCTAGATTGTGAATCTGAGGGTGCGATACAATTGTGAAGGTTTTCATATCCTAGCGACAAGAAAGACAGGAATCCTCTGCCTGCTGCTCATGGCATGGCCTGATCATATGCTGTGTGTTGAGCTGCGGACAGACCTGCTGGAGCATGGCGGGGTTGGAGAGCACCGACTGCATCATCTGCTGCATCATGGGGTTCTGCAGCATCTGCTGCATGAGCGCGGGGTCCATGGCCAGGCCGGAGCCGTTGTCGCCCATCGCCACCGGCCCCAGGCCGCCCAGCCCCGCCAGCGCGGAGAAATCGGGCAGCGCGGCAGCGCCTCTCGTCGCCCCGGCTCCTGCCAAACCCTGCCCTGCAGTGGCGCCTGCCACCCCGCCTGCTCCAACCGCCGGGCCGCCTGGCACCACAGGCAAGCAGCACTCGCAGCACACACCGTCAAGGACGGGGCCCTTGCAGCGGATGCTTGCCGCACGTCCACAACGTAAGGTTTCTATATAGGCAGACTGACTATTACTGGCTGTTTACTGACTATCACTAATTGTTACTGACTGTTACTGGCAGAGCAGACCCGACAAGGACGCCCATGCCAAGCACGCTCGAAACGAGCGCCTGCTGCCTGCAGCTGAGTGCCTCATGGCCGCCGATGCTGGACGTTGCCGTCCGACAGCTGTCTCCGACCTAACCTGCACAGAGGTCGTGCTCTGCGGCAGGGCTCCGCCATCACAGTACCAGCGAGCATCGTGGCAAGGCGCCCCACCTGCTGGGCCCCAGGGATTGGGCAGCGGCGCGGTGTTCGGAACGGTCGTGGCAGCGCCGCCGCCATCAGCAGCGGCAGCGCCCGCGCCGACGGCCGCCACCCTGGCGCCAGCTCCGGGGGCCTCGTCGGCCCCGCCGCCGCCGCCCAGGCCGGTCGTGGCGGCGTTCATGAGCGGCTCCTGCACCGTCTCGTACATGCGGCGCAGCATGTTGAAGCCCTCGGGCGTGGCCTCGATGTTGCTCATCGCGCGGTCGGTGTTGCGCATCATCTCGCGCATCAGCTCGGGCGAGCGCGCCGCCTCCAGCGTCTGGCGCAGCACCGCGGGGTCCTGCAGGATGTGGCCCAGGTCCGGGTTCTGCTCGATGACGCCGCGCATCTGGGGGTTGGCCATGATCAGGCTGCGCATGAGCTCCGGGTCGGACATGAGCTGCTGCACCGCCGGCGACGCCATCATATCGCGCACGAGGTTCGGGTTCGCCAGCATCTGCTGGTGCACCGCCTGCAGGTCCGGCAGGCCGCCGTCGCCGCCAAAGCCAAGCCCCAGCCCGCCGCCGCCGCCGCCGCCGCCGCCGCCGAGTCCCAGCCCCATGCCCATCCCCAGGCCGGTCGCGTCGAAAGTGCCGCCCATGCCCACGCCGCTGCCGCTGCGAGGCTGCGAGCCGTCCGCCGCGCCTTC
>WELB01000074.1:609990-621189 GCA_009602725.1 Spirogloea muscicola | reverse complement strand
CCCGCCCTCCGGCGCCGCGCCGGCGGCGCCGCATCGGCCAGGCCGGCGTGGCGCGCCACTCCCGGGCGGAGGAGGAGGAGCGCTTCCGTCGCCGCGCCGCGCGCGATGTTCCGGCTGGACGAGGACCCCCTCCTCAAGGAGGTCCTCCAGGTCAGACCGCTGCCCCTGTGCTCCGGCCTCCAGAATAACTCGAAACATCAAAGCAAAATGGACTAATTTTGCAACCCCTTAGTCAGACACAAATTGGTAGAAGCCATTGTCGACGTCTTCAAGGTCTTGACGAGACAGCGTACTGAGTGTTGCGCCCTGTATTGAGCTGTCAATCTGATTGTGCACTGGTTTTGGCTGACACTTCGTTCGCCGGTAGGAGCCCATTGCCTTCTTCGGCGGCCTCTTTGCTGGCCTCCTCCGCTTGGATCTGACCGAGGAGCCGCTGCGCAACTGGCTAGCCCGGACGTCGGAGGCCGCGGGGATCTCAACGCTTGAGATTGAGGCCAGCCAGAGCAATGAAGACGGGCCTGTTGACATCACGATTGAGTGACGCACTCCTTTCAGCTTTGATTGCAAGCAGAAGTCTACTAGGGAACTGTCATGTCAGGTCTGCTTTGCTTGCTTGCATGCTTGCTTGCTCAGTCTGCCTACTGCACCAAGAAGCTCCAGAAGATGTGGATAACTCACTCATTGTTGACACAATTTTCACGAGCTCACTTCGACAGCTTGCAGCTTACGTGCTTGTGCACATGTACTTATGCATTGTGAGTGGCCTCTGAAATATGTATTTGGCTCTTCTCTGCCACACGGTCTTGAGAAGTTGTCTGGAGCATGAAGGTGCCAATGCATTGAGTCTGCCTAACTGAAAGCACTTGAAGTGGTGCTGGACTGACTTACTGGCTTTTGATGATTTGCTTTCTCTGATTGTGTTTAGACATGCAAGTTGCTGCATATCTTGCAAGGAATTGGATTGATGTGCTGTTTGATACGCTCACATATGATCAGTGGAATGTTGGCAGAGTCCTGAACACCCTCCTTCTAATAGGAGTCACACATGAGTTAAGGCTTTAGGTCGAGTCAAAGTTGGAGATGCTTACCTGTTCATAGAATTACCACCAACAGCCCGGCTCTCCAAGCAAATCTTATTTATGTGCAGCGAATGTTAGTGGCAGTATGTATCTCTGCAAGTATGTCGGGTTTGCCTGCCACAATTTTCCAGGTCTGTGGTAAGTCAAGCACTTCTCCTGAACTGCAGCTTCGCAACAACCATTGCCTGTGACGGTACCCCTTCTGATCATAGTAGCACTTCGTGCCTGTCTAGTCGCAATTTGACCTTGATAATACGGATGGAGTGGGGTCAATCAATCTATGGAACTCACAAAATCTATGACTCTGCAGTCACAATCTTACATGACAAATGGGCAACGACCACTGCTGACAGCTCAAATACAGAATCAAGGACCAAGATACCAGCCAACAAGAAATAGATAAGTGCTGCAGACCATACAGCCACTCATGAAAATTTCCCTGGTGGAGAAAGGCCTGAGAAGCTCCAAGGACATGCACCAGTACTTCGTAATAGCGATTGACTCCATGCAACAAGTGTCATATGCATGCCAAGCGCGCTAGGACTCAGAGAAGCACTTAGCTTAAAAACTCAGCTGCCCTCGACTTGCTCAAGGTATCAAGTTGGCCTGCTCAAGGCTTGAACTGCAGAGCGGTGGTTCTGCAATTTCTGCCTATCCTCAAATTCACTAAATACAGGGGCCGCAATACCACTTATTACAGGGCACTCAGGCTCCAAAGTCAAGAGAACCGACTACAATATAGAGGCTCACAGAAGCGGAGACGAAAATACGGACAGAGACAGAGGGGCAACGGAATGATACCAGTTCCTGCCTACTCTCCCAACTCGTCACCAATGCAAAGGCCAAGCTGAAAGCTGGCCCTGAAGGGCATTATCATTGGAGCTTGAGCATGCACACACTGTTAGGTCCTCTACAGCCCCAGCTTAGTTCTCCGCCAATGCCGGCGCTTCGCGTTGTATCTGCAAAGCATCAGACAACACCGTAGTACCTCAGAAGGTGCTCGCCTCAACGAGTAGCCCATGCAGCAGCAACCCGGCCTGTTCTCTAATGGAGCCTCGCATCACGCTAGCCATTTAAGCTCAAAGAGATCTGCGGTAGTGGAAACGGAGCCCGAAGCCTGGGCACAGCGGACCTGATGGTGTTGTCGGTGCGCATGCGGATCCAGTGAGGGATGGGCCGGTTCTGCTTCATCTTCTTCGCCAGCTTCTTCTTGATGAGGAAGGTCTTCTGGGACGGCTGCGCCCCACAAGGGAGGTAACTACCGCGGCCGTCAGAGGACCTCATGGCGCTCCATGGGCGAGAGCCAAAGAGCGGGTCCCGACAGAGGGCGCCAGCACAGCGGCGCAGGCGGCAGCAGCAGAGGTGGCGGCCCCACCTACATCTGGAAGACGCGCCGACGAGGAAGAGGGCATACCATGACGGCGGATGCGCTTCAGAGGCGGCGCAAGACTGTGGCGGTGGCGACGGCGACGGCGACGGCGGCGGCCGCGGCGGCCGCGGNGCGGCGGCCGCGGCGGCGGCGGCGGCGGCGGCGGCGGCGGCCCCGCCGCGGCTTATGGCGCTGAGGCGGAGCAAGGGTTTGGATGTGAAAAAGTCGGAAAAGGTTTTCTGATGGTGGAGCGATCGGAGCCGTCAGATTGGAGATGAAATGTCCGGTCCGCGATGGTGTCGGACTCTGGCCACCATACCCGTGCGATGGAAGCGATCGAGCGGCCGACGAAGCGTGCTGGTCCCTTCTCCCTGGGGCGGCCCCCTCCCTCCCCGCCCGCTGCTTGTAGCTGTTACCAGGCTCTCTCCCCTTCGCCACTGCCTTTCCCTCCAGAAATCAAGAAGGTTTAGAAAAAATTGAAGGCGGCTGTGGATGTTGGAAGCGCGGCACTTGCGTCTGCCGGGAGCTGCGGCGGCAGCGGCGGCGGCGGCGACGATTTGGCGGCCTGGCGTCGATTTGGCGGCAGGGCGCCGAGGACATCCATGGCGGACGCGGAGGAAGGCGATGGCGTGGAGGAGGCGGCGGCGGCGGCGGCGGCGGCGGCGGAGGAGGAGCTTCGGCTGGCGGCGCGGCCGGGCATCTACCGCCTGGCGCGGCGCATCAAGCGGCGCGACAGCACGCGCTACAACGCGCTGCGCAGCATCGCGGCCGACGCCGCCTTCGTGGCGGAGGTTGCGGCGCTGTGGCCCTCGCTGCCGCTCGTTGCCAACCTGCGCTGCGGCCTGTGGTACACCGGGGCCTTCGACGCCGCCTGCTACTTCAAGTCCACCGACGGCCACGCCGGGAATTGGTCCTTCAGCCTCACGCGCCTCAATATGCACCTCGCGCTGCTGGCAGGTGTGCCTCGCCAGTCTCCGTCTCTGAAGCGCCGCTACCGATCCGTGACGCTGCTTCTGAGGGCTCGTATGTTGATTGCAGCCGCGCTGGCAGCCATGTTATCGTACAAGAAGCCAGCCAAAAGCTGTTCCCTAACCTTGGACCTAAAAAGCTTTGCCCGTCCTAGTGAGGCTCATTTGCATGTCATGGTCAGCCCAGCTCGCTTTCGGATGATCCTTTGGCATAGCAGCGCAGTCTATCAATCTCATTGGCAAGGGATGCCAGCCAGTCCAGTGACCGGCCGAGAATGCTGCTCAGTGCTTTGAGGTCCTCGCAGTCCATGCTACATGTGCTGCTGCTTCAGCAAGCCTGAGGGCGTGCAATGTTCTTTGGGGCTGGGTTCAGCTGCAAGGGGTGGCGTGGTCATCGTGGACGCTACGCGGAAAGGCAAGCGCTTCCCCGACAGCTTCAGCAAAACCGTGCCTATGTGGGCTTGCGTCCTCAACCGGGCTGTGGCTGAGGTGCAAGGAGCAGAAACCAGTGTCGGGGCCTTGCCTCAGCAAACGGCAATGGAGCCCTCGGCTACTGAGGGGCCAGATTGCCAGCAGCTCAGCCTGGCAAGCTGTGGTGAATGTACCATGCACTATGGTGCAAAGCTGCCAGGAAACGAGCTGGACAGTGGCTGCTGCTCTTGCGGTGCTGCGCCTGGTAACGAGAGTGACCGCTTGCCGCAGTCCTCAGGCTCCGCCGCTGGCAGCGGCACGCCTACGCAGCCCCACCACCTCCACCTTCCGCTGTGGGTGTCCGCTGTTGAGCAGGCAAGCATTGAGCTCCGCTTGGCAGATTGGGTGCGCCAGTTCCGTCATTCTGGGGCAGATATTGTAGGCCTGGCACGGCGGCTGCGCAAGCCGCTACGGCCGCTGTGGGTCTCGCAGCGCACGGTTGTGTGGACCAACAAGGTGCCGCAGCCTGAGGAGTGGCCCTTCACGCCGCTCATTTTGGTGTCGGCCTCGAGGTACCACCCTTGTTTACCCTTGGATGTACCTTCAGAACGGGATATGCATTGCAACTCTTGTCATTGATCTGGCTTGAGATTCAGGTTACGGGCATAATATCGAGGGCGCCTGAATCTAAGAGAGTATGGGCCTCATATTCACAAATAGGGGTCCTGGCATGTCAGGTCCATTGTGCAAAGGCTGCATTGTGAAGATTGCAACCTCATATCAAACAGTCAGATAATTGCCTGCTAGTCTGCTTTTCTGCTAGTCTGCGCCGGCTGGTTGTAAATGAGGAAGCCGAGGCTGCAGCTCTCGCGGTGCCGCTGCCGCGCCATGTGATGGCGGCCACGCTTGCATGCTCTCATCGCTCTCCGATCCTCAACCTTCTACTCTTAGTGCAATCATACTGCCTTCCTTACAAGCCCCTCGGTGTGTGCATGGGCCCCTCTGCCAACCATGAAGGAAGGCCTGAAGTTGCCGGCCAGCGCATGAGCGACGCAGATCTTGGCTGGACGTACATACCAGGTGACACTCCACAGGTGGAGCCCACGCCTAATGGCAGTGGCCATCCTCTTTGTCGCAGCTTGTGTGACTACAAGCTACAGCAGTTGACTGCCTTACGCAGTGGAGCATTGAAGTTGCACTATTGCAGCAGTGGTGCAGAGCGGAACCTCTCTTGCATTTATTTGCAGAGTGAATGCTTGCAGCTTTTATGCGCAACTCAAGGTGGATGTTGCCTTGGCAGGGGCTGCGGACGATGAGGAGAGCTGGGCTAAGGGGCTCACGCCGGAGCTCTTTTGGAGGCACTCATCAGAGATCATTGCCGCAGGTCCTGCAGACTGCGACACTGTAGTGGCGCGGCTGGTGAACACGGATAGGCGAAAATGCACGTACAGGGATGCAACGCCTAGCAGCGGACAGTGGCAATGCCAACCGGATTGTCAGCCCACTCTCTTTGCAGAGCAGAGGCAATCAGGAAACCATGGATGCAGGTTCTCTGACAAGGAGCAGAGCAATTGCCTTCACTGGATTGGAGACTCGGGAATGGCAATCAGCTCAAGCCAAGAAGGTCAGTGGGTCGTGAAGCAGGCAGAATCACTTGTAGATTGAGCCAACTTCGTATGGCTACAGACCTTATTAACAAGCAACCCTCTACCTAATATATTCCTTTCATCTTCAACCTCTATCCTGACTCTCTCAAGACAAGCTCGGATCAGCATAGGCGAATTTTTCAAAGGCTTCTATTTCGTATGGAGCTCTTGGCACCCACAGTGGCGAGCCGATGTTTGAAGCTTGGCATGGTAATCTGTGAGGTCATCTCAGCTGAAGTGACACTCTCTCTACAGGAACTGGCGGGCAGCTGGTGGGTGACCATCAAGTAGTGCTTGAAAGCTACAACTTGGCAAAAAGCTCGCCTGCAATGGATTTTGGTTGTTGTCTTTGTCTTTTGGTGCAGGTTAGTGCTATCTTCGTCACTGGTTGAGCTCAATTCGACCACCAGCTCTTAGCAGCCTCTCAGAGACCCATCTCACCAGTCAAGCATGGCCGCAATCTGTCTGAGAAGCCACTCATTAGGGACCAATGGGACGTTCTGCAATTTTCACTTTGCTTGCATGCACGTACTGCAGTCCCCAAAGCACAACCACTTCTCGCTGCAGCGCCAATTGCCAGCTGCTATTGCATTTTCCCTGCACCACCTGTCGCTTGGTTGCAAGCTCCTCATTACCTCTCCAGGAGGTCAGAATGTGCTTGCCATCCACTGGTAGTCTTGGGCGTACTCAGCAGGATCTTGGCCAAAGTTGTTTCATCACCTAGGACTTGGCTGCAGTTGCACTGATTGTCATGTATATTCATGTGGATGTACAAGCCAGCTCCTTGGCCAAGACTTGCTTGACCAATATGAATCTTCCCTCCTTCAGGTGCAGATGCAAGCGTATGCATATGCTTGGCAATCTTACTAGCCTTGCCAGGTATTGCCAGCACACTTTGGCTGTGCCTTCTCTTGCACTGACATGCAGGTTGACTAGAGATGTCTACGCAGTTGGAAAGGCAGTCAATAAGCTGCAACTGCTGGCGTCAATATCAGGCCACTGAGGTTAGAGGCAGCAACCCGTAGGATCTACATTGTGCTGCTCCCTAACAGCAAAGCTCACGCCAAGCTTTTGGCATTGACAGGCAAAGCGGAGGAGGTAACAAAGGTGCTGGTTCGGCGCAACCTGGCCTACATTTCATCCTTCTGCCCAGACGCTCGTCCATGCAGGGGGAATCTCCGTCAGGTGTTCAATTTTTTCTGTTCCGAATTCAGTATTGATTGAACACAAGGGTTTCTACTCTGAGGTGCACAACCATGTTCGCCGTCCTTTTCTACTCCTGGTTGCATCAAGGTGCACATTGCACCGCATAATTATTGCTCCTACTTGTACATTCTGAACCTAGACATACAGGTCAACCACAAACCCTGATTAAGTGACTGAAAGCCCCTTATTAAACCCCCCTTCAATGCTTCAGCAATCTATTATCTGGTGCAGTACTGGTTACTATTTCCAGGATATGCTCCAGTCGGCAGTATCACCTAGTATGAAGTAAGCAATAATGTACATGTTCAAGACAGGGAACTGCACATATACAAAGTACTTATCTTGAAGCTACCTAAAAGCTTCGAAAAAGCATTGGCACAGCTGCCTGGCGTCCAAAGTGAGTGCTGGGGGATCCTGCAGCTGCACAGTTTCCAAGCTAGGAAGTCTTAAGTGGAAGTGGCACTGTGATATGTCGAATCAACGTCCCTGTCATTTGCACCATCCACAAATTGCATCAAGTACATCACAAGTATCTCCCAAATCACATACATGCATTTGCATTTCCGATGAAAAGACTACTTGTCGAAATCACGCATACCAGCACACGAGCAAGCATTTGTTGCATTCAGCTCTACGCATAGTGAATGAAGGTTGCTCACCCACACATGGTCTGCTGCAACAAGCACACTGAAGACGGTTGGAAAGTCCATCACAAGCCAAGGCAATGGTGCAAGGTGAGACGTAGACTCCTCAAAGTGCATTGCATCTAGGCCACCTCTCGAGACCGCCGCAGCAGGTTGTTGCGGCTTTTGGTTGCTGCAGAGCCCGTGCCCTCCGCCGCAATTGAATTGTGGCGAAGATATGGGGACTGATATGCTTTGCTCTGTTGCCCAAAGCCAGCAGGTCAAAGCAGCGCATATCAGCATGGAAAGTCAGGAAATTGATGACACATGATTATCACAAGTAATAGTGCAGCTTGCAATTGAAACCTGGCTGCAGTGACAGCTAGCATGATGTGTTGGGACCTTCCTTACAGCAATATTCCAAGGTCAAAAGCATGGACCATCATCGATCGACGAAAGTTGTTCTGGCTGAGGGGCCAAATATCAGGAACAGCGTACGCAGTGCACCCGTGGTACAATTGACCAGTCAACACAATCACAAGAGATCACACACAAGACGCAATTTTTATGTATAAAGAGATGTGGTTGGTAGGGCGTACATGAAGTAGGGCCAGCGGCATCTCAATCCGACCATGTAGAAGAACGTCAACGCACTGCAGCTCCGCTAGTGGCAGTGGCGTGAGAATGAGCAGCTCGCCCCTGCCTGGGTCCACAGCTCGCACCAGCCCTGCTCTTCAGTGCCGCCACTGCTGACAGTCATTAAAGTGACGGCTTTGTCCAGATAACAGCAGCTTCATTCTGGAGTTGACCTTGAGCTTATGCGCTAACCTTTGAAGTAGTGAGTTATATCCTGGATTGCGACATAATGGGCCGCATGTGTACCTATGCCAAGGCACGTATGCATTGCCGTCTCCAGAGAGACATCTGTCGTGGTATCAGCGAGGACGCCCAGGCCCACCAAGCTGCCATTCAGTATCGCAAGGCTCTCGCTTGGGGGCGCCTGCACATTGCACTAGATCACGGTATGTCTTCAGACAACCGTCGCACCTCCAGACCCTCCAGCAGCTATATATTTCAGATAATTACTTAGCATAATATTCTCAAATCTATGGTGGGCTCTACTTACCACGGCATGAAGGTGGATGACCCTGACGGCGGAAGCGGGCACGACATACGGCCGGTGCTGCACCAGCGCCGCGGCGACTGCGGAGAATGCTGCTGGCTCTTTCCAGGGTAGTGGCGACGTCAGAATGTCCTGGCCAGGGCAAACTGCCTGCCCAAACTGTGCCAGCACACGGAGGGCCCTCATCTCCGACGCGCCAGCCGGCTTGCTGCTTGCCTCACATTTGCAATTGGCTCAGTCGAATGGAGATCTTGGCAATCGCCCACAAAGATTCGAACTTGCGATCATGTCAAGATAGATCATCATCAATTGCGACTGTAGAGCTATGATAAGAGCAAGTCGGGCTTCTATTAGTACCTCTCGACCCTGCCGCGACGTTGAAGCTCTGCAGGTTCATAACCTGACACCTGCCTGTCACTTGGCCACCGCTGTTCGCAGTTGCAGTGCTCTCGAGGAGGCCGCATGGCAGGTTCTTGGCCGCAATTGGGCCAGCGAGCTGCACGACATGTGTAGGCACCGTGTAGTGCAGGATGTCTGCAAGGATGTCATACCCAAGCCCTGCAGCAGGAGGTAGGAGTATAAGCTCCACCATTCCAGGGTCCCAACATAAGGGAAAGCTCAGTAGCAATGTGAACAAGAGAATTTCGACATTGCGTTGCCACACGATGGTGATGCGACGAGCCAAAGCAAGTGTGATCGAGGGCAACCGCGAACCCAGCCATGGGTGTTGATGATCAGCGGCAGCTGGGGGCGGCCACCCTCGCCGCCATAAAGTTCGGCCCGGAAAAGGTCATACAGAGCAAACACTTTGCGCAGATACATCTTTGGGTCGCTCTTGGGAGTTGTGTCTCCGAAGAAATAGCAGCTGTAGAAATGTCACCAGCCTTGGCTCACAAGCATAAACAGGAACCCTGCCAAAATGTTGGCAGGTGGGGGGTAGACCGATGACACTTGAATGGATGTCTTGCAACAGACTAGGGGTGAGGGTCAGGCTGAAGACAAGCTCAGATTCAGGTTCTTGGGCACATGCAAGACGCTGCAGCGCAGCTGTGCCCGGCCCTGATCATTGCTAGAAGCTCTTGAAGCACAACTTCCTGTTTGGCAGTGCATGCAGTAGGAGCAAGAGAGGAGCGAGGAGGAGCAAGGAAGGAGCAAGTATGTCTTAGAATTTTGGGCTTAAGGTTAAGGGTTTACAGCATGCCCGCGGTAGGCTCACCGGTACGGCTTGCGCAGGTGGCAGGGCGCCGGGCCTGTCCAGTGGCAACAGCAAGCAGACATTTTTTGAGGTAAGCACACTCGTGGGCTCGTGCATTCTTTGTTCAGCAAGGTGGAGCCAATGCTGAGGTGCTTGGCAGCGCGGTCCTCATTGATGGTTCAGCTTTGCAACAAGCGGACAGTGCCTCCGTTTAAGGTTGAATAAGTCTAGGACTACGAATAAGTCCAACAATGTCGCAGCACCTGCAGGTATTGTGCGGCGTAAACACCTGCAAGCATGGGCATGCTGTGGTCCTGACAAGCTCAGCCCCAAGCCTTACTCCTGGTCTCCTCAGCCCCAGACCTCAACTCATGGGGGAAAGAGCACGAGCGCACTAGCATTGCAAAGCATGTAGAGCTTGACATACCGAAGACGGGGCCAGTGAGCACGTGAAGCGCCACGCAGCCCGCCAGTGTAAACTCGGGCTGCCCCACATCGGTCTCCAGGTAACCGACCGCAGCGTGCCTGCGGCCATCGCTGCCGAGTGTCAGGGCTCAGCTTGAAGCAAGAATAGAAGCAAGGAATGAGGGCGCCAAAGCACGAAGCAGTCAATGTGCAACGTGTTTATATTTTTGGCATTGGATGTTAAGATCCCAAAGCCCGTTATCCTTGATAATAGGTTTTGCAAACCAAGCCTTCATTTCCAAAACCTGCTGCCATTATGCCTTGCCAGGAAGGACTTGCCCGTCCAGCCCTCACCTGCCAAGCAGGCTGTTGATGAGGAGCTGCGCGAACGTCGACTTGCCCGTGTTCTTGGGGCCGCAGACGAGCGTGATGGGCGGCGGCAGCAGCACCTGCTCAGTGCCGGCAGCACCGCTCCCACCATGTGGTGCGGCAGTGGTGGGAGGGCCGGCGGCGATGGCGCTCGCGGCGGCCTGCCAGGCCCTCGACACCTGTACCACTGCAAGTGTGGCACTTCTGCCGGTTGCCGTCACCGCAGCCGTCGTGGGCTCATCGTCGCTCCCAGCCATGTGGGCAGCCTCTGTGCGGCTGTCCAGGGTCCCGGCCGCCGAGGCCGGCGAGCCGCCCCCAGTGGGCCCTGGAGGAACTGCCACCGAGAACCCACCGAGCGCGCCGCCGAGCAGGCTGTGGGCTGCGACCTCGCCCTGAGAGTGAAGGCAACGAGGGTCAGGGCTTAGGGTGCAGGGAATCAGATCGGGCAGCTAATACTGATTTGCTGGTCTTCCCGCTTCGAGGACGCAAGGCTGGAGGCGCACGCCGAGCATGAGCACGAGGAGCTCGGCAGGAGCTCAATCAAAGCACGGCAGGTATGACCCGCCGCAGGATGGTCAAGGGTTTAGGGTTGTGAGTTCGGGGTTTGGGTTAGCTTTTAGGGTTAGGGTTAGGGTTTGTGCTTTAGGGGGCGAGAGCGGACCAGACGGAAGGACGGCCGCGCCGCCCCGCCACCGACGCTGCGGACCTCCACGACGGCGCCGGCTGCCTGCGGCGGGGCGGCGGCTCTTGCTTTTTTTTTTTTTTTTTTTTTTTTTTTTTTTTTTTTTTTTTTTTTTTTTTTTTT
>WELB01000074.1:596896-608435 GCA_009602725.1 Spirogloea muscicola | reverse complement strand
TTTTTTTTTTTTTTTTTTTTTTTTTTTTTTTTTTTTTTTTTTTTTTTTTTTTTTTTTTTTTTTTTTTTTTTTTTTTTTTTTTTTTTTTTTTTTTTTTTTTTTTTTTTTTTTTTTTTTTTTCGCCGCCGCCGCCGCCGCCGCCGCCGCCGCCGCCGCCGCCGTAACCCGTTGCCGCTGTCCACCTTCCGGCGGCCCCAATGGCGGCAAGCCCGCAGGACAGCGCCAAGCGGCCCTGCCTCCACGACACTTATTCCTGTGCTTGGCATTCTCGACGGTGGCTTCGCAAGCAGGGGCGTGCTGGTCGTGGCGACACCGTTCGCCAGCGGCTTCGACCACCTGCGCATCGCCGACGAGGCGCAGGCCAAGTTCGACCGCGCCATGCGCCGCCTCCAAGACGAGACTGTGAGCGGCGCCTCCGATCGGCGCCCCACTTGAGAGCCACTGCCGTTGCCGATACGTGCAGCAATGACTCTGACATCCGCTGTTGTTCATGACCTGCTACCAGGTCGTCAGGCTGCCGGTTTTCAGCGTTGGCCACTCCCTCGGCGCGCTCGCCCACCTCCTCATAGGTGCCGTCATCGATTGCCACTAATGTAATTGTCAATTGTTGTTGCCCTCTACTCCGCTTTAGCACCTTCTGTCTAACATGCCATGGTCGTGGCATTATTTAGCACTCACCTGGTAGAGCAGGTGCTGCCAAGCTGCACCTCAGTCTGACAGTCCACCGGCCGTCTGTCCGCCACTCTGCCGCCACAGGGTCGAGGTACGCCGTGCAGCGCGCCGGCAACGTCTTCATCTCCTTCAATAACAAGGTGCGAGCCAGGCCTGCCCCCCAGCCCTCTCATGCTGCAGTCATTGCCCGTCGGACCTGCTGAGCTCATCTCGCTACGGTCTCTGCTTGTAGGAGGCGAGCAAGGCCATTCCGCTGCTCTCGCCGGTCATCCTCCCGTTTGCACAGAACTTTGGGCCGCTGCTCTCGCAGCTCACTGCATCACCGGGCGTCCGCATGGGGGTGAGTAGCTGCCGTTGCACAGCGCTCCTCCTCGTCAGCCCAAGCCTTGCTCGGGCATTGCTACGGGCATTGGCGGCCAGTATCTGAATATGCATTGCACCTCATCCCTCGTTGTGCAAGCCGGCAGGCGGAGATGGCGATCAAGCAGCTTCAGAACCTGAGCCCGCCAATGCTGCGCCAGCTGTTGCCGCTTGTTGAGCAACTGCCGCCACTGTACGTCGATCTCACCTCCGGCAAGGACGCCTTTGTGCCGTCCCCCGATGAGACGACGCGCATGGTATGTGCCAGAACACCCGGCTGTACTGCCAAAGCTTCAAAGCAGAATCACGCACAATGCTAGATGCACGAACTCATTGGCACATGAAATGTTACGGCTCTCATGCAGGCTTGCATTCGTTGCCAATGGCGTTTGAATGCTTTCTGCTGGCTACACCCGCTCTGGGCCTGATGTACAAGCCCTGCTGCCACTGAGGTCTCCCGCAGGTCAAGCAGTACTATGGAGTGAAGAGAAACCTGCTGCTGCGCTTCAGCGACGACTCGATTGACGAGACGGCGCGGCTGGCGGATATGCTCAGCCGCGGCTCGTCGGTCAGCACCAGCCTGGACCTGAGCTTCCGGGTGCTCCCCGGGGACCATGCTCGCCCGCTCCAGCAGGTATGTTGAGCTGCTCATTGGGCCATCTGTTGTGGCTGGGACTAGCACCATTGGTCACATGTGAGTCTGGTATTGCGCAGCTTGGTCATTGCCAAGTGTAGGTCTCGTGTTAGGTGGGAGTAGGTTTGAGTGTTTGACTTGCTACTGGTCATTACATGCGACACAGTGGTCATAACAGTGTGCTGTTGGAATTCATTTGAAACATCAAATATGTTATGTAAGTCATCATGTGCGCTGAGATTGCTGAGAAGGACATCTATCTGGGGTGGCGCTGGGGCAGCTTATGCCGGAAGTGGAAATTCCACAAGGGGTGATGGACGTCGTGAGCCAAGGCGGGCAGCTCTTCCAGAGCCTGGCAACCGGGACGCCGCTTGCCGACTTTGCGCGCAGCGTGAACCAGTCCATTGGCGTGCCTGCCGACCCGCAGCGCTTCCGGCAGGAGGTCACGGATGATGTTGAGCAGCTCGTGGATGAGCTGGCCATCTGGATGGGACTTGGGGCCAAGGCGGCCACCTTGGACGTGTACTCACCACCCCGGCGCTTCTAGTGGCCGACTGAGATCTGGCTGCCAAGGCCGTGAGCGGGGCAGCTCTGCTTGTCTTAATGGCAGTCATCAGTGCTTGCAGTTATTTCACAATAAGAGCTTCTGCGCAGAACCTTGAACGCTCGTGCCCCAGTTGCACCGTTCAGTGTTAAGCATAAGTTGTAGAAGCACATTGTGGTGCACCACACATGCAGTTCTATTTTACTGCTGCCTACTTGATCATCTTGTGAAAGTGCAGCAGTTGCCTCACATGCATTGACTCAGAATGAAGGGCTTCAGTTTTGTTAGGCTTGTGTGGCTGGTAACTGCTTGCTCCAAGGCAGAGGAACTCAAGGCAGCTTGAGATGGTATCTGCTTTGTTTAACTGGCATCCACTTATTCTCTGATCGAGCACTGAAAAGATAACCATTAAATTAGGATAATTAAGAGGGGCTTAATTGCAAATTGTCTCAAGGTTTTATGCTATGCATACGGCTTCAATCAATTCACCCTGCTGTAAGGGAAGTGATTTGGCGAAGCATCGCAGACATCCCGAAGGTGCTGACTCAGTTCCCACAGCAGTTTCTTCTTCGCCAGGCGGTACTTCAGGGCGAGTGTCATCTGCCGGCTAAGGTGCACCTCCGCCTCATGCAAACATTGGCCTCCACTTGTGCCATTGTGGTTCTCCTCATCGCTGTTCTCGCACGGGAAGGTGTACGTGGATGCTCGCGACTCCAAGTCCAGATCCTCAAGATATGTTGTGTTGAAATTGTACGCTTCCTCAGCAACCTTCTTGGCAACAGCATGCGCTGCGAAGCGCACTGCCACCGTGACATTCGGCGACAGAGCCTTCTCTAGGCTATCGCATGACGCCTTCTGCCCAGCGAGGTTGCTGCCAAGTTTGTGCGCCGCCATAGCGATCTGCGCAAAGTCAATGTCCTCCTGGTCCAAGTCTGCGTTGTATTGCACGTAATAGTGTCAGCCACATTCCTGTGTACGTGCATTCATGCTAAGCGGGGTCTTGAGGACATAGCCCTGACTCCGTAGATTGGATCCTTGGTAGTGCCTGGCAGGCATGCCTGCTGGTGGCAGCACTTGCGAGGATTCCGTCCATATCATTGCAGTGGTGCTTATGCAATGCACTGTCCGCAGGAAAGACGTTGCTGCTATTGCTGCAAGCTGTAAGATAGCCTGAAAGTCTGAACCCTCGCAACCGCGACTCTAAGCACTTATGCCACTGTAAGTCAGGAAGTGCGTCAGAAGCTGGGATTATGAAGGCTGAAGGCGACACAGATGTGGAGGAACTTACCTTCGATTGTGTTGCTGTGAGACAACCATATGGCAGCATAGGCCGCTAGCAGCCGCGGCTCGACGCGGCTCTCTGGCCAGACTGGGTACGTCGCCTTGTCCCATGGTGGCCAGTTGCTGCTACCATCGCTCTCGCCGCCCTCGGGTACGTCCGAGCTGTAGTCAAGCTTGCCCAGGTAGGCCTCGTACGCGATGGCCGACTGGTGCACGGCATGGAACGCGTCCGAGCGGTCGACGCGCGTCACCCACTGGCCGCCCCACCGTGTCGCATAGTGCTTCACAACTGCGTCCACGCTGTCGAAGAGCTCGTACTTGTTGTATGGGTTGCCATCTGACATAAGAGAGCGCGCCATGGTGCTTTGATGGCAGCACATGCTGGAACTTGGACGATGCAGACGATTCCAGCCCCGGTGACATACCAGGCCACACGAGACGCAATCTGAAGGTCTTGAGTGTGTGAAGAGCAGTCAGGAGGACAAGAGCTCAGAGTCCAGGCTGCGCACCGGGGACGAAGCCATAGTCCATGAAGAAGCGGTCATCGTCGCCGGAGCCGTAAAAGTCATATACCTCCTGGCCCTCTACGAGCGCGCTGCCCGCCGATAAGTTCAGGTACGCAGTGTCCGCGGCTGCAGTGGACTGGCCACCAAGAGTGAGGGTCACAAAGGTCTCTTTCTAGCAGCATTGTGGGGGCAACACTGACACTACATCTCAGATAACTGCTGCTAATTAGGCTGCTCTAGCAGTTCTTTTTGCAGCCTCAGCTCCAAAGGTGAGCCCCAGTCCTGTATAACAGGCAGGGCTCATGGCAGTGCCATCAGGCCAGGAAAGCATTGCTTGACATAGAGCCGTCCTATTGAGTACCCGTTCTATGGTGTCCCTAAAATCAGCTGTGCTCAGGGCTGGAGCATTGAGGACACCAAATCTTCTTCAGTTGAGGATGATTGCACGCGATTGAGGGCCAACAGTCTTGAGGCTTGGATCTAGATCTTTGGATGTGTAGAGGGAGACAGGTGCATAGGAAGACAAGTACGGAGGTTATGCAGGGAGCTTGCTCAGTCTTGCAGCACCCACCTGCCAGACAGCCTGGTACTCATAGTTGTGGTTCAGAAGGTCGAAGAAGAGCAGTAGCATGGCAAGCGAGTTCGCATCATCCTCCTCCTCCTCCCCCTCTGCCTCCTCCTCGACCTCCTCTTCCTCCTCACCGTCGTCCCCTTCCTCGCCCTCCTCTGCACCTTCAGTTGTTGTGGTCAGATCCACCTCCATCACGACCTCTGGATCGCCCTCAGGGGTAAGTGTGCCTCCACCAACCTCCGCTCCGCCGCTGGCAAGCGTTTCCTGCAGTGGCTCTGCAGCTGTTGCGGCTGCTTCCATCACACCCGCTCCAACATCAGAGATCGCGTTTTCGACCATTGAAGCTGCGCCTACTTGTGTGTTGTTTGAGTGACCATCAAGAGCGCTGTCATCCTCGGCCCTAGGCGTGGTGTCCCCTGAGAAGCTCACACCGAAGTTGCGAGTCCACACGGCAGTCAACGCCCACTTTATCTCCTCCTTGGTGGCGTTCGCAACTGACTCGCGTGAAGCATGCTCAAACACGTAGTCCACATAAACGAGGCGGTCCTCAATCTGGACGCCCACAGTGCACAGTGTCATACACATGGCGGCCAGATCAAGGGAGGTTCGCAGGACCAGACCTTATGGGAGGCTGTATCGCCACGTTGCCCGACACGATAGAGAAGGTGGCAGGAAATAATTCAGGACTGCGACCTGGACTTGGGTCTGACTTCTACAAACTTAGTCCATCAGCCAAGACTAAGAGCTGACCTTTCAGCAGTCCTTATCTGCCAGGTAACAATCAATCAGATATGGCATAGCAGTAGCTGGAGTTCCGCTGACACACCTTCTTGAACATTGGCTTGTAGTCAATCTGCTCACGCGTTTCTTCATCAAAGTAAAATGGCACATTGAAGGTGCGGGGCAAGATACGGATGTATGGCGCCCAAAACGATGCATTGCCCTTGGCGCGCTCACGCAGCACCCAACAGGCAAGGATGACATCCGTCGATGCGTCCTGGTAGGGGATCAGATCATTTGCTGCGTGTGCAGCAGCCAAGCACAACAGCCAGCCAGATTGTCAGATACAATGATGAGCTGTGACTGTTGGTGACGGGCCGACGTACTGTAAGGACGATGGCGCCAAGTCGAGAGTCAGACCGGCAGCTGGCAGTGACGCAGCAGCATGGTAGGTTCAGCAGACCCGTGTGGTTGTTGGAGATCCACATGTGCCGTGGTATGCTGATCAGCGTCTCGCCTTTAGTCACATTCTGGGCTGCGCAAAGCCCAACCAACAGAGGCATCCTGGCCGCAGTTGTCAGCAGCAACACGAAGCCATTGAGCGAACGCCCTCTGCAGCACACTACAAATGCATCTACCAAAGTCTCCATAGCTTAGCACGGCGAGATAGGACAAGTGTTCTGGTGCCAGTGTCCGCCATCACGCGCTTACTGAAGACTTGCATGAAAAGTGGTTGGTCACTCGAGCTCCATAAGGAACAATGTTTCTCGCCATCAGCAGGAAAGCGCCGGCGTAGGGCTGTGGGAGGTCTGCGCCGGCAGCTCACTTGCGTAGACGCCGAACTCAGCGCGGCCGCGCTTGAGGAGCCGCCGGCCCTCCTTGGCCGCAGCCGACACCTCCTCCTCGCTCGGCGCCGTCCCGGGCATCGAGACGACCTGCCCAAGGCGCACACAATAACGCACAATTATGAGAATAGAGGAACTATACTACCAAGATTAAAATAATTGATTGAAAGCTGTTGAGACTCCCACCGGCAGTTGGAGCGGCGGGAGCGGCGGCGGCAGCGACCTTGAGCTTGGCGGTGGCGGGGTCGACGCCGAGCACGCCATTGGCTTGCAGCCAGTCGAGGAACTCGGCCATGGCCTGCTCCGGGGAGTCGTCCTCCTCGTCCGCCACCGGCGCCTCGTCAGCGGCGGCGTTGAAGCCGACGTCGGCTGACGGCGCGGCGCCGCCGTCGTAGCCGGGATGCGCGCCGGAGGCGATGCCGGACTCTGGCGCCGGAGCGGGATGGCTGCCATCATGTCAGGCTGGGAAGCTACGCGGCCCGGCCGCCCGCGGCCCGGCCGCCAGCGGCCGAGCCTAAACCCTAACCCTAAGCCCCAATCCTAGACCCTAAGGGTCGTCCGCGAGAAGCGGCGGGCCTGGCGGCGGCGGTCTCGGGCGTCGCGGCCGTCTCACCCGCCGCCGCAGCGAGGCCGTCGGCNTGGCGGCGGCGGCGGCGGCGCTGGCGGAAGCGGCGGCGGCGGCGGAGACTGCGGCGCGCCGAGGCGGGCCCTGGCCCGAGCTCTGGTCAACACCAATAGTTAGCAAGTAATCGTTCGCTAAAGCCTCGATATAATACGGCTAGATGTGGATAAGCCTCCCTCCCTCCCCGCCGCCTGTTCAGTCCGTTGCCAGGTACCTCGCCTGCTCCCTCCCTCTCCCTTACCGGGCCCCTTGCCACCCGCCGTCTGCAGCCGGCCCGCCGACTTTTGCCGGCCGCGGGCAGCGGCGCGGGCAACGCTTGGGAAATTCCTCCCAGCTGCCCGCCGTGATCCCCAGCTGCCCGCCCAGTTGGCAACGTCTACGTGCTGACTCGTGGTTACCGAACGTCTCGGTTTTGTTGGTCAATTACAGCCATCGTCCTCTACTGGAAGAGTCTTATCCATTCTGGGCTGGTAGCTTGGCTGGAAGCTTGGCTGGTAGCTTAGGGCATTCTAGCGACCCGCAAGCCATCGTTGCATGCTATAGAATGCGGCTATCATTGAGTCTACAGAGCTCCCAGGCACTCGCGATACACCAGCGTGCTGGGCGTGCATTAGCCCAGTTAGCCCATTAGCCCAGTTGATCTGGCCGCGCTTGCTTCCAGGCTAATGGCTTCCGTGGTGGTGGTTTGGCTCCTCAGCTTAGCTTGTCAGACATGCATGTGCTCACTCGGGGATACTAGTGTCCCCCTTAGCCAGCTCATTACCCCGTTAATAGGACATTTGTAAGGCTAGAATTGGCCTCCCTTTCAATTTCATTCGCACCGCGCGCCTTCTCTCTGGGCTGGCTTTGCCCAGCCCCCGCCCCCCCTTAGGCAGAGCTCACTTCTTCTGCTTAGCAGCAGAAGCAGCTCTTACAGTGTAGGCAATGGCTGTGAGAGGCCTTCGAAACCATCACCCGTTCTCTAGCCTTTCCGGTTTCACAGTATGGAAGGGCCCTTTGGAGCTCTGCTTCTCTCCGATGAGCTAATAGCTGGATCATGAGGGACCTGGTCGGAGATGGGTATAACTATTCTACCTGCTCAACCTGAAGCACGACTGCTGCAAGGAAGGCTAGCATGTTCGTTGGCCGCGATCGTGGCTTGCATGCGGTGCTGTTGGAGCCCTTACACTGACGCGTTGTACAAGTAGCTGACAGAAGTCATAGAGTGTGTGCTGAGGAGCACTAGAGCAGCCAGGTGCTGCTGGCGCTCCCGGTTTTGCATGGCCAGAAAGGAGCTGCCACGATCTTGGCGAGCGGCTTGCAATCAAGCGTGGTGCATCCTCAGACATTGCATTTCAGTTCTGGTTGGTCAGGTTGTCGGCTTGAAGTTAGAGGCCAGACTTGCTAGTGTTCCCTAAAGTAGATAAAGAAGATCATGGACGGACTACAAAGTACTCAACATCTCCTTGCAGCCCTCTGTAAGCTGCAGCACAACGTCCTTAAGCAGCACTGCTGATGGCACCAGAATCTGCTCATACATCGTGCAGTAGGTGGACTTGATAATGGGTGCTTAGCCTAGGTATGGAGGATCTTGACAATGATCTATAAGGGCAACTGATGTCTAAGAGCAGGTCGTCAGTCTGTCTTAGTTTGACTGCTGCGTAAGTTACTGACGATGGAATGCTTACCGTCATCAGTAATGAGAATGTTCAATCAATTTCGTGAAGAAGGCATCCCTCATTTTGGGCAAATGTGTCGGACCAGGTCAGCCACCTAATATGCAGCTGTCAAGACGGTGGTTGAAGCCGAGGCTGTCTTCTGATGTATAGATCCACAACTAATGTTGCGATCTTTCACGTCTTTGGTCTGTTGCGACGAATCCTGAGCATGGCTTACTTGTCTTCCGTTGCGCCAACTCTCCACGCAGTTGTAGTGTGCTCCCACCACCCCGCCAGACCTTAGACCCCAAGTTACTGTAAGGGAGAGGGAGGACAGCCTCTACGCTCCTCCTGCACAAGCCCACTTGCCCTTTTCTGCAGAGTGTACACCACCTCATCCATGGTCATGCTACTTGATGTACGTCAAGGCTTTGTAGAGCTGCGGCCACAACACCCTCTTCTGAGAACTTTAAATCTTGATAAACTGGTTATGCAGATAGAAGAGTACTCCCAGATGCATAAGGGGCAAACGTTGCAGTGCATCACCCCTGGTGCCCTCGTTGGCCTGCTGTTGCAGTAAACAGTGCGCTGGAGGCCATCTCAATCAACAACTTAACATTTGCAGTCATCCTGTACTTTATCCACATCTCTGCTTAGGCTGGCATCAAAAGTGCTACAGCTGGCTGCACTGCTGTCAGAGGTCTGCATCATGCACTTGCCAGATCTGCAATGTATGTGATCACATGTGGTTGTGGTTGATCAGTGCCCACAGTATGGAGAATAGCCATTGGACATAAAATTTTAGCTTCTGTGTAGCTTCTGACACAGTTGCGAGGAGGAGCCAGCAAACTTGGCAAGCATGTAGCCGTGCCAGCGATGTCACGACATCCTCGGGCCCAGCATGAGTAGGTAGCTGACAGGAGCGCCGGCGCATCCCATACTGCATGCTGTCCTCACAGACTGTGGGCATGTGAGCTGTCGTGCTCAGCTGCTTGCATAAAGAGGCACGATGAAGAACGCACAAGAAGGCTTGCAAGCCTCCAGTCTGGGTTGTGAAGGTTCTACTCCTGATGTACTACAGTCTAGTAAGAATGGTGCTAGTACTACTACTAGTACTCCAAATACTTAGCTATACGAAACTAACTCATACTTTCAATCAGTACTACTAGTAGTACTGGTCTACTCTTGAAGGTTCTACTCTTGATGAAGAAGGGTCTACAGTCTCTGGTATCCTGACGAGTAGTCTCTGTACATTGCTAGGTCCAGGTGCATTTAAGATTGCCAATGCAATTGTATTTATTGACTAGACTTCAATGTACTACTCTGAGTGCATAAAGCCTGGCACGCCCTAGATGGTCAGCACAGCACGTGCGACTAGGACGTGGTCCTGGGTGCCCGGAGGGGCATCGTGGCAGCGCCAGCTGACAGCGCCGCCGGTCGCCGTGGCGCCGGTCAATGTGCCAATGGCAAGCTGCAGGCGCCAGCCCACGACAACGATGGCGTCTCCGAGCACTGTGACGGCCGTGGGAGGCGTCCCTTCTGCCGGCACCGGCGGGCCGGCGAGCATGTGCCAGGCGTCCGCGTCGGGATCGTAGACCTTGAGCCAGTACCGAGACGCCGGCAAGCTTGCCCTGCATGGACACAGTCACATGACAATAGGCAAAGCAGATTAATGACTAAGTAAGGTAACCTACTAGGATTTGGGTCCAGCGAGTTGTGCTGCGAGTCCTCTACTAGGCCTGGCATGGCCACTAACCACGTGCGCAAGTGGTGATGTCAAACGGGGTTCGATGTCAATATCCAAGAGCCCGCCGGAAGGAGTAGAGGCTGCAGACCTGGGAGAGATAACGACGGGCTGCTCGACGACGTAGAGCCTGCCGCCGCATACGGCGCTGAAGCCAGTCCACTCGTCGTTCATGCGTGGTGGCATGCGAACCCAGGCAGCCGCCGCGGTGGCTGTTGCTAGTGCGGGCGCGGCGGCACTGGCAGGAGGCCCCTGCACGAGGCCGCGTGGCGCATAGTGGAACGGCCAGTGCCAACCCTCGGTGAGGTGCAGCCGGTCTCCGAGCACCGCCGAGTCGCGACATGCCATCTCGCACGGCAGCGGCGCCAGCGTGGCCCACCTGTCCACCTCCGGATCGTACGCCTGCACAGCAAGAGAGGCGGCGACGACCGTGAGCTCAAGGAAACACCTTAGCAACACCGCACTAATCTAGATGATTTGAGATTATGCAGATTGCTAAAAATTAGCCGGACCCGACCCTTGACCTGGAGTCAGGTACTAGCATTTCTAAGCTTTGGGTCGGGTTTATGGTTTAAGGGTTAGGGTTTAGGGTAGGTTACATGAGGGTAGGTTTACAAGCAGGGTTGTGTTGAGGGCACACCTCGACGCTGCTGAGCTCGTGCAGGCCGTCGGGGCTGCCGCCGGCAACGACGACGCGGCCGCCGAGCGCCTGACAGGCGAAGTGGGCGCGCTTGCCGGGCATGCTCGCCACCGGCGCCCACGTGTTGGACCGCGGGTCGTACCTGCGCGGCACCGACAGCGGCCGTGGCCATCATCAGCGCCGCCCCTTGGCGAGAAGTTGTTCCGGCAAGACTGAGGAGCCGGAGCGCTGCTCGGCGGCCATAGTGGAGCAACGACCTGTGCACGAGGTTGGAGAACACCTTGGCCGCAACGCCGCCTCCGAAGTAGAGCATCCCGCCGAGCGCGGCGGCTGCGCCGCCGATGGTGCTGCCTGCGGGGCCCGGTGGCGCGGCAATGCCATGCCACTTCCTGCACGCGGTGCGGTGGCGGCGGTGCATTGCAGCACCATCAGATGTCACACAGAGGCTAAGGCCGCCGGCAGCAGTACTGTGTCAACTAAGCGTTTTATGCATATTCTTATGCTAATTAAGGACACTTTAAGTGACTGTCAATCTAACTGAGTGTCAAGTTGTCGGAAGCACTCACCCTGCGGCGGGGTCGAAGGCGGCCCAGCGGCCGGCGCGTGTGGCCTTGTGCATGGCGAGCACGTAGAGCCACGGCTCGACGGCACCGGCGGCGGCGCGGTCGGCGGTGTAGGCGTCACCGCCCAGCAGTGCGCGCCAGCGCCGGCACACCGCGTGGCACGCGCCGTGGCTCCGCCGCGGAGCCCGCAGCAGGACCAG
>WELB01000074.1:562756-588026 GCA_009602725.1 Spirogloea muscicola | reverse complement strand
CGCCGCCGCCGCCGTCAGCGTGACCAGCGCCGCGCCCGCCGCAGCTTCGAGCTGCTGTCGACCGGCGGCACGGCGGCGGCGCTCGAGGGCGCCGGCCTCCCCGTCACGCGGGTGGAGCAGCTCACATCCTTCCCCGAGATGGTCAGCCGCCGCCGCCCTAAAGCCCAAACCCTAAACCCGAACCCTAATGCCGAGCTTGCGGGCAAGGTTCCGATGCAGCGGCGGCGGCCCCTGCATTGCAGACGGCAGGTCTTAGATTCGAATCCTGTCACCTTGATGTCCTGCTGATTTCTTTGGACTGTCTCTTCACCAAATTGCAGCTGGATGGCCGCGTGAAGACCCTTCACCCGGCTGTGCACGGCGGCATCCTGGCGCGCCGTTCGGTACCAGCCCACATGGCCGCAATCGAGCAGCATGGCATTGGTGGGCGCCTGCCATCCTAATGTCTAACAAAGCTCATGCACGAGACAGGAACTGTAGATATTTAGTTGCTGGGCTAGCTTTTGTCGGCCATTCTCAGTGGCCAGGCCGCCTCTGACAGGCCCCTGCACTCGCTGGAGTGTGTTGTGCAGCGCCGATCGACGTCGTGGTCGTCAATCTGTACCCGTTCTTCCGCACCGTCACGCGCCCCGGCGGCGCTTCCTTTGAGGAGGGCATCGAGAACGTCGACATCGGCGGGCCTGCCATGATTCGCGCCGCTGCCAAGGTCCCGCCACCGAGTCTCTGATAAACCCCTACTTAGGAATTCATCTGAGCCATGGAGACTTTATGACTTCTTTAGCCTGACCAAACCTCTTTTAAGCCGATAAATAGAGACCCGGATCAAAGTGTAAGCGTGTAGGAGTGACGTATCTCACAGCAAGTGCTTGCTTGCTTGCCCGCTCCGCTGCAGAACCATGAGGACGTGTTGGTGGTCGTGGACCCTGCTGACTACAGCCGAGCCTTGGAGGTGCTGGCTGCCAAGGGCGCCATCGACGAGGGCAGTGTGAGCACCAGCGATCGCTTCCGGCGGGAGCTGGCGTGGAAGGCCTACCAGCACACGGCGTCATATGACGCGCTCGTCGCCGAGTGGCTGTGGCAGCAGAGCCGGCCAGGTCCGCGGCGCCACTCGCATCAGCGCCAGCGCTGGCCTGACTGGGCGCTGGAGCCGGCAGCAGCGACATTGACAGCGGCCACTGCGGCGCCAGCGGCCGGCAGGCAGCGAGGAGAGCGAGGGGGCGGCATGGGTGCCGCCACCGAGTCTCACGGTGCCGCTGACGCTGGCCGCCGGCCTGCGTTATGGTGAGAACCCGCACCAGTCGGCCGCGTTCTACACCGACGGATCCCTCGATGCCCACAACGCCGGCGGCGTCGCCACCGCAGTCCAGCACCATGGCAAGGTTGCACTCAGCTGCACCTTGAGACTGCGCCGCGCTCCTATGGCAGCTGCTAGCAGCAGCGGCTGCTGTAGGCTGCGCGTGCTGCACCTGTGCATCACTCGTCTGGCCATGCAGACACCTAGCTCTTGGTCGAGTTTCTGACATGATGTAGCTGAGCTGCATTTGGCTAGATGTCAGTCAGGCTAACTTCTCTGATAATATGTTTTGGCCCTGCAAAGGAGATGTCATACAACAACTACCTGGACGCGGACGCAGCATGGAACTGCGCATCCGAGTTTCACGAGCCGGCATGTGTGATTGTGAAGCACACCAACCCGTGCGGCGTCGCGGCTAGGCCGGACCTCCTTGAGGCTTACCGCCTCGCTGTGGCCGCCGACCCGGTCAGCGCCTTCGGCGGAATCGTGGCATTCAATGCCGAAGTCACAGAGGTCCGCTCTTGGCAAACGCCGCCACAGCGTCACCTGCCGCAGCTTCAGTGACAATGGTGCTCTATCTCACTAAGCATGGCCTTACTTGCAGGACCTGGCACGGGAGATTCGTGAGTTCCGGAGCCCAGCGGATGGCGAGTCGCGCATGTTCTACGAGATCGTGATAGCGCCCAAGTACTCGGAACGTGGCCTGGAGGTGCTTAAGGGCAAGTCCAAGACGTTGCGCATCCTGGAGGCATGCCCGAGCGCCAAGGGCCGCCGCTCACTTCGGCAAGTCGCCGGCGGCTGGCTGCTGCAGGCACGGCTGCGTGCCCCCAAGCCATCCCCCTCTGCTCTCGTCCATATCCCTCCTCCCTCCTAGATTCTCCAGCAACAAGTCATAATCAATTGTTTGATCAATGAGTAATATTTGAAAGTTGTTGCAATCCTACAGTCAAGCGTTGCCAACGTGCCTGTGTCTCTCTCCTCTGGTATTTGCAGCTCTCTGATTGACAGCATTGTGGACACTAATCTAATGACTGCTCTGCGTTGTCTGCAGGACTCTGACGACCTTGTGCCGGACGACCTGAATTTTAAGGTGGTGACCACAAAGGTGCCAACGACAGCGGAGGTGGCTGACGCCAAGTTTGCATGGCTCTGTGTCAAGCACGTGAAGAGCAATGCCATCACTATTGCCAAGGTGCGGTGGTGGCCGCTCGGCACGTAGCAAGCCAGGCAGGCGTTCGTGAGCTATGTGCAATGCCATGAGATCATCCTCTAGTTCCTGCAACCATAGTATCTCACTGCCATATTCTTTCGGTTGGAATTTCGTTGTGGGAGCAGGATAATAGGATGCTGGGCATGGGCAGCGGTCAGCCGAACCGCGTCAAGAGCTGCCAGATTGCACTGGAGAAGGCTGGCGACGCTGCTCGTGGGGCTGCGCTCGCCAGCGACGCGTTCTTTCCCTTTGGTGACCACCACCCCAAGCCACTGCCGCCATTTGACGCCTCTCAAGGGAGCAAGAGCAGCACCGCCTCACTGACCACACGCTGAAGCCTACATCTAAGACTTTTACAAATGCTAAGTACTATACTTAATGAATTATAAACAGGCCATGTCTGCTCTTTGGCTGGGCGCAGCGTGGGGCGACGCTGTGGAGGAGGCCTGCAAGGCGGGGGTGACTGTGATTGCGCAACCTGGCGGCAGCTTGCGAGACCAGGACGCAATCGATTGCTGCAACCAATATGGGGTCGCGATGCTCTTCACGGGCACACGACACTTCCGCCACTGAAGTCTGTCGCCTCTGTCACCGCTGCCATTGCCACCAGCCGATTGCTGCTTTTGCCCTTGATGTTGCTGAGGCTGCCCCATTGGCGGCCATCATTTTTTGGATGGGTAGCCTTAGCTGGCCCGTCCTTCATCCCGCTAATACTGGCATCCAGCTAGCTCGCTAGGAGCCCCTTGCTCTAAAGCAAACGACAGCAGTCCCCAACGCTCTAGACTCGCCCTCGGTCTCTGCCGCAGACCTCCGACGCGGATCTCTGCGCAAGTACAAGTCACAAGGCGGATCAAAAGCCATCTCCTCGCCTCCCCCTCTCTCGCGTGCGCCTCCTGCGCCGCTGCGTGCTCACCCCCGCCTGGGGACCTCTCACCGCTTCGGCCCCCTGACCGTCCTGGCCTTAAGCGCGTACCCTTTCTCATCGCGCGCCAAACCCTTGCAAACCCTTGGCGGCGGCTACGGCAACGGCGACGCTAAGGCCTTTCTCCAACGAGGGGACTTGCGGACAGATGGCCTCTCTCCAAGGGGGGGGGTCAAGGCAGTAGGTACAGGGACTTGGCTCCGGCGCCCCGGGGCTCTCCTGCCCCGGGGCGCCGCGGCGACGAGGCGCGTCGATCTGGTTGGCGTCCCCCTGGGAGGTGGCAAGCGGCTCCTCATGGACGTCGTCCTCACCGACATCGTCCGGAAGAAAGAGAGAAGTGCGCGCCCATAGAAAGAAGGGCCCCATAACTTCTGAGACAGGCTATGCCGTGAAGGTGGCCGAACAGAAGAAGTTGCACAAGTACAAGGACCACCCGGCGGGTGATACCTTTCCTGGCCATGGACATCCATGGGTGTTACGGGGGTCGGTGGTCCTCGTTTTTGTCGCTGCTGCCATCTCAAGCTGACCAGCGGCGCCGGGAACAGGGTGCAGCACTTCCTGGAGGCTCGGTGCCTTTGGGTCTTGTGTCCTACTACCGCATGCGATTGTCTATGTCCCTCCAGCGCTCCCAAGCGCTTGCTTTGCACCTCCGCGCCGGTCGCACCCTTGCAGCAGCCTCTGGCTTGCGCAGCGGGATTGCTCTTCCTCCCCTCAGCTCATCTGACTTCCTACTGCTGACCCGGGGGTACTAAGAAGAAGGATGCGCGCCCATAGAGAAGAGGGGCTGGCAAAGCCAGCCCAAAAAAGAATGGACAATGTCCAAAGCCAAAGAAAGAGGAGCCGGAGAAACTACAAAACACTGCAGAACACAGAAACGATGCAGAGGAAAGCTCAGTACCCACGAGTGAGCAACATCAGGTCTGAGTAGCTCGCTGCAGGGAAAGAGGCACTCCGCCGAGACCCAGAGGCGGCGGCCATAGCACGGCCTGCGCGCGTATGGACGGCGTGGGCAAGGGAGCGTTGAAGCGATACGGCCAGGCGCATGCGAAAGACTTGTGCGAGAGAACCGGCGGCGTTGAAGCCGGGCATCGCCCCTGGCAGACCCGGCCGCCGGTCAATGGCCTGGCGGGCAAGCCGCTGAATGAGATCCAGCCAGCGGCTGCCGAAAGCCCCGTGTACATCCATCGCCAGGGCCGCGAATTCATCCCCCACCGGGTGATCAGCGTATTTTCGCTCCTTGCCCCTGGCCGCCTGGCCGACCGCGTGCCCTGCGAACGACGCCGATCTGGTGGGGTTGGCGGAGTCGATGCAGTCAGTTGTCTAAGAGAAGAAGTGGCTCTCCCAATGGGGGCAAGGGCTGTGAGAAGCCAGCCCGAAAAGAATTGACAAGGTTCGAAGGGGCCAAACTACGAGCTAAGCAGCGACTGCGGGGCCTGAAGAGGCTATGGCAGAACGGGGGAGGAGGTCTAAGAGCGCCCTGTCTGCCTAGCCGGTAGCTCCGTCAAGAACACCTGTGTGCATCTGGCTGGCTTTCACAGCCGCTCTTTTAATATCAGCAGCCGCCTCCTCCTGCCCGCCCATACGGGTCGCACCCTACCCAGCGAGTCACCCCATGGGTTACCTTCGCCGAGGTTCCCTGAACCACCGTCCTACCTGAGATATCCGACCCGGGTTAGCCCTGCTCGGTTCCGCCCAACCGCCCTCTAGCCGACGCTACGACGACGCCACGCGCCCGGGCATGACAGAGATCATTGCATGCTGACGGGGACACAGCATCATTCAATGCTGCAGGAATCACCAGCACAAGTATGAGCCAGCAGCAGCCTCAACAATGAACCCAATGGCACGTGAGTATCATCAGATCAAAGCACCCGCTGCTTTGCCAGAAGCAGAGCCAGGCCGAGAGGCACTGACGTCAATGAGCAATGCTGGCCTCCGAGCCTGAGCGCGGCATCTTGAAGGCGTGGCCGAAGATGGCATTATTGGAGAGGAGTGAGGGGGTGCTGGCACGCGGCCGTGCCAGCAGGCTCTCGGCGGCTGCCAGCAGACCAGATGCCGCTGCCGTCATGCCGCCGCTACCGGCAGGAAGGACGGGCTGGAGCTTGCGTTTGCGCCCACCCTCTGGTGCTGCTGCTGCAGATCGCGGCTTAGCGCCGTCACCTGTTATGGTCATGGCCGAGGATGTCGAGTGACCCTTATTGGAGTCACTTGCAAATGGCATCCTGTCATCGCCACCATCGCTTGGCTCTGCCACAGTGGCGGCCTTTGGCATGCCTGTCCCCTTGCCAACATTGCCTTTTCCACCATCACCTCTGTAGCCGTCTTCGTGCTGTGGCCGCCTTGCCTCATCATTGGTTGACTCGTTCGTGTGAAGCGGCCTTAAGGGCGGCCTATTTGCCTTCACCTGAGGCAGCAAGGTATCAGCAGTAGTAAGGTCAAGTTGTGCCAGCACTGTCGTCCAGTAAGGACACCCATGCAAGCACACGCGTTTTCCGCACAGCTGAGACATAGCCAATTATGCAAATGCAAGTGAAATCGTTCCCTTGACCATACACTCCCCGTGCACTGGCCAAACATGTTTACATAGATACGATACAAATTATACAGTACACGACACAGAAATCGTCGCAGACTTCATTGATAGTGAAGTAGCACAGAATTCCATGTCACATTGTGACTGAGAAGAAGCTTTACTTAATGTGCTTCACAGTTATGAGTGAGAACAGCTTGACATCAAGAACGAGCAAGACCAGTAGCATCTAAAGGTGGTGCCAATTAGTAAAGTCAACCAGGACGGCACCCTCACCTTTGCAGGAGCCTTCTTGGCAGGCGCCCGCTTTCGGGGCGGCGAGTAGACGGGCTCGTCCTCGTCCACCTCTGCTGCTGACGGTCGTCGCCTCAGCTTAGCAGTCGCCTTGGCGTGCTCCGCGTCCTGCAATGGCATTGCCCGGAGCAACATGGGATGCTGCAGTCAACCATGCTGGGCTTCCAGCGATTTGGCAGGTCGTTGCCAGCTGCGATGCGAGCTGCATTGCGAGCATTGCTTGGCAGTGCAGGTACAAGGGTTGACGAGATGCCGCACCGTGCGTGCCATCTTCTCCTCGAGCTCTGCGTAGAGCTTCCGCAGGTCGCCGTTCTCAGCCCGCAGG
Organism: Spirogloea muscicola; assembly: GCA_009602725.1. Lineage (NCBI taxonomy): Eukaryota > Viridiplantae > Streptophyta > Zygnematophyceae > Spirogloeales > Spirogloeaceae > Spirogloea > Spirogloea muscicola. The sequence goes on along the minus strand of WELB01000074.1, from coordinate 581,451 downwards.
CTTGCGAGGCGCGCGCGCGCTGCCTGCAGTTCGCCCTCTGCGCGCTGCGCCGCCATCGCCAGCCGCTCGTGCTCGTTCAGCGCCGCCGCAGACACCTCCTGCTCCCTCTCGGACGCCCCTGCGCCAGCAGAGACGGCGCCTGCCTCCCGCTGTGCTGCGAGGTCCCGCCGCGACGCCTCGAGCTCCGCCTCTGTCTGCGCCAGCCGCTGCTGCATGCGCCGCTTTTCCTGGCGGCAGCATTCAAAATAATCATCAGGTGCTGCAGATTGCTCGCTGTCAAGAGCAGCTGAGTCTCCAGCAATGCCGTGGTGGTTGCTGGGGTCCTCACGACTGAGGCTGCGGCGCAACGTGCCATCATCTCGTCCGTCTTGCTGGTTGCATGAGCCTGCTCGCTGCGGTCCAAGTTCAGCTCCTCCACAGCATCGTGGAGCTCCCGGCGCGCTGCGGCCAGCTCTGCTCGGCAGCGCTCCAGCTCCGCAGCTAGCTTTTGCTGCGGATATGCAATTCAGAAACATTGTGTAAATTGGCTGCAATGGCCCTAGCGTACTAGTCATTGTCATTGGCATTGGCAACGGCACGGTGGGGACCAGGCAAAGCCTGCGTGCACCTTCTGAGCTTTCAGGTCGCGGAGCACATCATCGAGCTCCTCGATGCGCGCGCGCGCCTCGACAAGCTCCACGCTCGCCAGGGCCTCAGCGACGTCCTGCTCCTCCCAATGGCGCCGGTCCTGCTGAGCTGCCGCAAGCTCCGCCTCCCTGGCGGCAGCAGAGTGGCAGGCTCTGTCAGTGGCCTCTAGACACCTTCAGCGGGATGCGCCTTCATGGCAGCCATGACTGGAGCTCTCGGTGGCTGACCTGCCGGTAGCAGCAGCCTCCATGGAGCGCAGCCGCTCCTCGAGCGCCCCCCTCTCCACGAGCGCAGCAGCAAGCTGCGCCTCCGCCCGCTCCGCCTTGCCCTCCGCCTGCCAAGCCTGCCGCTGGCCGCGGTCGGCCGCCTCGAGGGCCATGGCGAGCTGCAAGCCGCGCTCGTCGCTCTCCGCTTCTGCGGCCGCCCGCCGCACCTCCGCGTCCGCATGGCGCTGCGCCGCTAGCCGGACATGGGCGTCGAGCTGCTCCGCGAGCTCCTGCCGCTGGTCCTGAAAGACGCAGTGAACGCCATCGCAGCAGCCGTCAGCATCCGAACACACGGATCCCCAGCGACTCCCGCAGTGGGTCGTCAGCGCCGCTGCGTCGCATGTCTCGGACCTTGGCCGCGGCGAGCAGCGCCTCCAGGACGGCGCATCTGTCGTCCAGGACCTCGCGCTCGTCTTCCGCTCGGCCTGCAGCGGCAGTCTGCACGGCTCAGCTCCGACAGTTGACGTGCCAAATGCCAATAAAACTAAAACTCAGCAGGAGCGCCGAGGTGCCAGCAGCTGTTGCTGCAACTGGCGCTTTGCCGCACCGAGCTGGAAGCGCAGGAGGTGCACGGCCTGGCGGTGCTGCCCGAGCTCGCTGCGCAGGCCCGCGGCTTCGTACGCGCGCTCGGCATCCCGCACCTCCGCCTGCTGCGCCACCTGCGCCCACGCCACCTCCCGGCCAGGTGAAGGCGTGTAGCTGGCGAGACGCTTCGCTGGCAACAGCGGCGGCGGTGGCGGCGGCGGCGGCGACGGCGGCGGCCTGCACACACCAGCGTCAGGGCGTCCCGGAGCTCCTCGCGCTCGAGTGCCCACTGGTCGTCGCGCAGCTGCAGCTTGCCCTCCAGCACCTGCACCAGCGCCGTCGCGTCGGCCCCAGGCGCCGCCGCCGCCGGCGCCGGCGTCGCACCGGGCTCCACCTCCTCGATGAGCATCGTGCTNGGGCGGCGGCGGCGGCGGCGGCGGCGGGGGCGGCGGCGGCGGCGGCGATGGGGTGCCTGAGGAGGGAGGTGGGGAGGGGGGGCCTGCAGCAGGTGGATGGCCACTCTGAGCCGTCCGATGGGTTTCATCGAGCCGTCGATGCAAATTGCTAGGGCCCCCGGATTAACTCATCAGCGGACCAAATCGATTCAAATATTCAAACCGCCTTTTGCGACAACGGTCATCTGGCCCCCCCCCCTCGTCCACTCAGCCGCGGCCCCCGCCGTGTGTGAACGCTGCAGCGAGGATACTGCTGCGCATTCACACGCCGCAGCCTGAACGGCTGTGAACAGGCAGCCCGAATGACAATGCAAGGTCCGAAGGCGCCAGAAAAAGGGAAACAAGCGCGGCCAGATGAACTGGTGGCTGGGCGAGGCCAGCCCAAAGGATTGGACAAGGTCTGAAGGAGCCGGAGTGCTAAGGCACTGAGACAGCAGCAAGCGGACTCTCAGTAACCTCTAGTCAGTAGCCAGAAAGCATTTTCCCAAAAGCTTGTCCGGTAGGATAATTACATGGTAACCTTTAGATAGGAAGAGAGAGTGGCTCTCCCAATGGGGGCAAGGGCTGTGAGAAGCCAGCCCGAAAAGCATTGACAAGGTTCGAAGGGGCCAAACTACGAAGGGGCCAGAAGCGCTAGCTCAGAACCGGTGAAGGGTGAGCCACTCAGTGAGTACGAGTGAGGGACCTCAAATCCGACATACTAGTTGCCGGAAAATAATCCCCCTGACGAAAGCCAGAGGCAGCAGCGAGAGCACGATAAGAGCAGTCAGAATGACTAGCCGCCGGAGAAGCAGCTATTGTAAAGGGGGCGAGGGCTGTGAGTAGCCAGCCAACAGAAGAATGAAGAAGGCCCTGAGATGAGGAGTTGGAAAGCATCGTGGGAGTGGCGGACCTCGCAGTTGATGCGCTAAAGCTGGAGAACAACGACAGCAAGTGCTGCAGCACTTCCAGGCTTTCACTCTGCATGCTGGCCCTGCTTTGGCTGCCGCTTCAGGACACCGGCAGGGCGACCCTGCCCTGCTGCTTATTCCAACTTGCAGCTAATCATCAGGAGTCAAAACGAGGCTGTTCATGGTAGCCACTTCTTCTGCAAGCTGGCCGTGCCCTGGCTGCCGCCTCAGGCTGAGCGACTCCTTTCCTGCCGCTCAAATCTCTTGATTGCAGCTGCTGACAAGGCATTATTGAGCGGCCACTTAAGTAGCAACTGCTATTCTTATTTTGCTGCTCGCCAAGCACCTGATGCGTCTGTTATGCTCCTCAATCTGATCTCCCGACAGATAAAACCTGGAAAAGTTTGTGGCTTGCACAGCCCAGAGCCAGAGTTGGACACACTGGAGGACCTCGTTGAAAAGGATACAAAAAGGTTCTTGCTTCTCACAAAGCGCATAGCTGAAAGCTTGTGGCTTAGTGAATCAGTGGTCCTCCAGCTGCAGCGGGAAACTTTTATGGGAAGAAGCTGTTTTGTGGGATTGACATGCACAACCTTCTTGAGCACTGGAAGCACTGACCGCAGCTTCCTCGGCATTGCCCTCTATTTACGGTCAGGAGATGCTCACATTGCCCATCAACTGACTGTAACTATCACATGCAGATATTGGAGACCAGCATCAGAAGTACAGAAATTGCAAGAACAGCAAAAGACTAGCAAATTCTCATCGCATGTTTTGAGGAGTGGTAGTCTGGTGTATTGCAGGGAGCTCCACCCTCAGCGTGCCTTCTCATCCGCGATGTCACAATATAGAGTCCGGAACCAACATTGCGCCAGGGCGGATGCAGAGGTCACTCATGTCGGAGCTACTGCTGATTTGCAGATTATTCTCGTTAGCAAGGTGCAGCATGCATATGAAACAGAGATGCACGGAGATGTCCTCAAGGGGGGCTGCAGAGCAATCCTCCGGGAACTGCTGGAGCAGGCTGCGAAAGGACAAGCCTTCACCCTGCTGCACGGGCTCGCCTTCGTTGACAACTTCCCCGTCCCCATCCTACAATCAGCAAGGATGGAGTGCCTCAGTACTGCAAAGGCTTTGGTATCTTGAAGGCACCTCTGCACAATGTGATGTAGCAGCTGCCAAGCTGGCCACGAGAACGGGAGCTTACATCTGCATTGGAATCTGGCGTCATCTTTTGCAGCTTGGTCCACAGTGTCTCCTTGAGGGCCTTCACATCCACTTGCTTGGAGGCGCGGGCATAGTGGATGTCAACCTTCTCCACCTGCAGCAATACGTTAAAGTTGGCGAGAATCATGTCAAACGATGACTAAAAGCAAGGAGTAAGCACCCTTAAGGATCCTGGACTTCCTGTGGCTACTAAAAATTCAATGGACACTAATGGGCACTAAAGTCTGCCCCAGTGCCACGTACACGAAGTACACGTGCTCTCAGCCGTTCCTAATTCCGCAGTAGTGCTCACAAGTTTGGGTGTACCTGGATCCTCACCTTCCGGGGTTGCGGGAGGAAGTCGTCAACCTCGCTGTGCTCCTCATCGCCCAGGTCCCACATTGTCGATCCATCAAAGGGGCTGTTGCTGCCAGCATGGACATCGTCCATTTCTATACCATCGTGATCACCATCATAATCTCTGTGACTGATCAGGCCTTTTTGTCCCCAGGCCCGGCGTGCCCCTCTCTGCCTGCTCCTCCGCCTCACGCACTGTAAAGAAGCAGTCCAAAATAGTCCAGATTAGTCCAAGTTTTGCAAGTTGCAAACAACTTATTGCAGGTTTGTCGGGACAGCGGCAGCCCTTGACAAGGACAACGTAGATGAGTCTGCTGGTACATCTTAGGCTTCAAGACGGTTGCTCAATGGACTGCTATACTTGACACGGGCTGACGGCCATGCAGCATCAGTACCCACTAGATGTTGTGTTGGCAATAGTATTGAAGGATGTCGTTATGATTAGTCTAGGTAATGGGGTCCAAAACTCTGGCTGTGATAGGGCTGTAAGGCAACGAGGATGAGCAGACGCCATACCAAGACGTTGGGCCGGAAGTAGAGGCGAACAAGGTTGAGCGGCTGGTAGTGGCCTCCAGGCGGCAGCAGCGTGTTAGCAACCGCCGTGGCCGTCGACCGGGCCAGGAGCGTCTCACGTGGGTCCTCGGGCGGTGCGAAGGCGGCCACGTCCACGGCGCTGAGGTCGTAGAAGTCGATGTAGACCGGCTGCTTCCGCTCGCGCCTGGCCTTCCTGGCGGCCTGATCTGCTGTCATGCCAGACCCACGTGACAATCCTGACGATGTTAACACACATTATGCAACAAATGTAGACGAGATCAAGCATGACCAATTGCAATCTTCCCCCCCCCCGCTTTAGATAGCACCGCAGCCCCCGGCAGTCCACCCAAAGGAAATTTATATCACATAGCACATGTGATATCATATCATATATTGATCTTTATGGTACAATATTGATCGGTGCACGGGTGTTCCAAGGCCCCGCACCTCGAGGCCTGAGGTGCGGCCAGGGATCGCGGCCAGACTTGGAGGGTGCCGTGAGGCCGAGGCTGGCGGCCAGCCACTCGATCGCCCGCCGCTGCGTTGCCAGCTGGCTGGACTCGTCCTCGCTGACCTCTGAGTCAGAGGCCCCGTCCTGTGTCATGCATGGCATGACGGCAGAAGTCAGCACGGCAGGGGGCCCGGTCGCCATGCATAGGCAGTGTGCAGCCCTGCCGGCATGCCGGATAGCAGCATGCGGTCTCGTCGGTACCTCACGTACGCACTCCATGTCGGCATTGACCCCACCATCAGAGGCCGCCACCGTTGTCCCACCATCGCCAGGTTCGAGGTCCCAGTTGGGGGGATCCCAGTCACCGGCTGCATCAGAGGGCTCGACGTCGTCCATGGCAGGGCCAAAGTCTGACCCCACATTGGGCTCTGTGGCAGCGCTGCCAAGCTGCCGCTGGGCTTGCAGCACTCCATCCACATCAGCCTCTGCTGCTGAGCACCCGGCCGCAGCGGCCGCCGCACGGCGCGGGTCGTCGAGGAGCGCCACGATCTCGTCCAGCGTCGGGCTGATCTCAGTCTCTGCGTCAGCCGCTGCCAGCACGGCTTGCACCTCCCTCCAAGCAAAGGAGAGGTCAACGACATCGTCGCCGCTGCCGCCGGCGAGATCGGCCGAGGGCGCAGCCGGCGTCTGGTCAGGGACCTCGAGCGAGTCGAAGACCAGCTCGCAGCCGCGGTGGACGCTGAGCGTGTGAAGCAGCAGGCCGCGCGCGCCGCCCTCGTCAAACTGCGCCTGCGTCTGGTGGAAGAGCGGGTCCACACTGAACGCCACTGAAGGGCCCGCCGGCGCAGCAGCGGCGCAACGAAGCATCAGCGCAGCTGGTGGATTCGAAAAATTCACGTGACAGCTGGAGCGGCGCAGGCTGCCAAGCGGGTGGCGGCATTGGCCGGCGTCACTGCTGCGTGGCGGGCGACGGAGCGCATGGCAACTCACGGTCATACTTCTTGACATTCAGCGCCTCTGGCGGCTCCAGAGTCGCCGAGGGGCAGGCGAGCTGCGGGCCCCAACAGAGAGCGCCAAGCCTTAGACATCGCTGGCCAGGACCGGCTGCGATGAACGGCGGCGGCGAGCCCCCGCAGGCGGCACTTGGACAGCGGAGTCCAGACTGGTGGCTGTGGGAGCTCGCACCTTCTTGGAGAACTTGCGCTTTGCGCCAGACTCGTTGTCGTCCTCGCCAGAGCCGTCGCCGTCGCCGTCGCCGTCACCGTCGCCGTCACCGTCGCCGTCGCCGGCTAGCGAGCACGACACCAAAGGCCGCCGTGGCAAGTCGATGGCCTCAGATGATGCCACGCACAGTTGGTCTGGCGAAAGCACGACGACCGACAAACGAGGACCAGCGGCGCTGACCTTCCTCCGGGGCCGGGCCAGCCGCCGAGCGGTTGAGCGCGCTGAGGACCTTGTACGTCTCCGAGTGCATCGAGTCGACGCGGTACGAGTAGATCTTCACGCCGGCCTCCAGCGTGCAGCTGGCCTACCACGACGACATCGCCGCCGCCGCCACCGGGCCTCCATGAGCCTTGCCGCAGGCAGCGTCAATGCCGCCAGCCTTGCACACTGCGTACTACCTGCTGGTGGCCATGGCGCGATGAATGCTGCCGAAAAATTCTGACAGAAATCGGCACACCTTTTGGAAGTTGGTCTGGGCGTCGTCGCCGTCGTCGCCGCCGAGCACAATCTCGCTGATGTGATCGATCAGCGGCAGGCTCCATGTGTTCTTCTGGTTGATCTTCTGCGGCCCGCGTCCCGCCACAGCGCAGACATGTCACTGACGCGCCGTCCGCTGACCTTGCCGGGAGCAATGGCCATGCAGCCCCAGCCCCTCAAGCAGCACGTCCAAGCCTGCGCTGAGCGGCAGCGCCCATATGGTGGCAGCACCGCGGCAAAGCTCACTTACGTTCTCCGACGCGAGCTTGATGCAGTTCTGGTACAGCGCCAGGACCTGCTCCCGGCTTAGGCCGTCGTCTGCGGGCCCCGCCGGCTCGGCGGCGGCAGCGGCGACCGCCTGAGACGCCGCAGCCTCGGCCATGGAGCCGAGGAGGGCGGCCTCGCCCACGGCGCAGTCGCCGAGGCGGCGCAACCTCGGAGCCGGACTGCAATGGCGGCCCGGAGGACGCCGAGGCAGAGGAAGGACAGCTCGAGCGCAAAAAACCAGACGGAACGAGAGGGTGGGGGTTCGAATCCGGGCGCAATTTTCAAACCGGGCCAGCCCCGCGCGCCGCCCTTGACCGTCCGATGCACTGTATCCGGCGGACCCGGCGGGGTCCTCCGATCGACGGCTGGTGGGGGCCTTCCGGGCCCCCGCGAGAGAGTCGAGCCGTCGATTGGGGACCGGCGCACAATCGACTCGGCTGCCCGGCCCGGTAAGGAGCACTGGGCTGGAGGCCGTTCGTTCCGGGGCCTCGCATTTGTCCACCGATTCAGCGGGGCAAGGGCAAGGCCCCCCTTTTCTCCTTGCCAGAGGCAGTCGTCGACGCCGCCGCCATCGCCCTCGCCGCCGCCGCCGCCGCCGCCGCCGCAGCCGCCGCCGTCGCCGGGAGGTGAGGCCACGTGGCGACAGCTGGGGGAGGGCTCGTTTGGGGGGTAGTGCCAAACGAGGGGACTACTAACGGGAGAGCGCCCGGCGGGGGAGCCGTCGCCGTCACAAAGGGGCGACACGTGGCCGCCTGGCCGGCTTCCCGCCAACCGTGCGGGTTCGAACCTCCCGCGCGCGCACGCTCTCTCTCTCTCTCTCTCTCTCTCTCTCTCTCCCTCTCTCNGCCTCGGCGACGACAGGATGCCAGCCTCTCCGTCGCGCCGCCGATCAGGCGCTCCTGCTCGCGCGCTCTGCGGTAGCTGTGGCGACGACGCCGCGATCGGCGGGCAGGCGGCCAAGACGCACAGCTTGGGGCTCCCATAGCCATAGCCACCTGCAAAGCCGTGGAACGCCGGTGCACTGTGCTTCGTGGCATGCCGGACGCCCCTGTGGAGAAGCGAGCGCGAGGCCCGCCGGACGGCATGGGGGAGAACCACAACAAGGGGGCCGTCGCTGCGGCGCCGCCGCCGCCGTCGCCGCCGCCGCCCCCGGAGCCGCCCTCGGGGAGCGCCGACGATGCCGTGCACTTCCCGGTCGAGGACATCGTACAGGTCAGTGGCACGTCCGCGTCGTTCTGAGCTTTCGCTGCACTCAGGCTACGTGGGCCTGCTGTCGCTGACTCCTCTGCTGCCGCCGCCATTGCTGCCGCCGCCGCTGCCAGCACCCGCTGCCCGGGTACGTCGCGCCGGCGTCGATCATGTTCAGCCCGGACGACCGCCTGGTGTCGTACCTGTACAGCCCCGACGCCACGCTCAGCCGCAAGCTCTTCGTCTTTGACCCAGCCACCGGCGCGCAGCAGCTGCTCGTCACGCCGCCGCCGGGTGGCGGCGTCGACGAGGGCAACCTGTCGACCGCCGAGAAGCTGCGCCGCGAGCGGCTGCGCGAGCGCGGCCTCGGCGTCACGCGCTACGAGTGGTCCAAGAACGCAGCTGCACCCCGTGTCCTCATCCCGCTGCCCACCGGGGTACACCGTGCTGCCTCCCTCTCCGCCGCCTCTCAGCCCTGCCAGCTGGTGGCCCCGCCACTCCAGCCAGCCGCCCTGACAGATGCGCTGCCGACCGTCGCCTTTGCTGCCGCCGCCGCTGCAGGTTTTTGTGCAGGACGGGCTGGGCAGGGAGTTCCGGCTGTGCATACCTGCGTCGCCGGCAGCGCCGATCCTCGATCCCCAGCTCTCGCCTGACGGCTCCATGATCGCTTTCGTGATGGACGACGAGCTGCACGTCATCTCGGCCTCCGTCGGCGAGCACGTCCAGCTGACGTATGGTGGCAAGGCCCAGGGCAAGGTGCGCCACATCGCATGGCCACCAGGCCGCCCCCCGCAGCCTTCCCAACTTGCAGGCTTGCGGCGAGGCCGCCAATCCCCGGCCATGGCTCACCACGCCCGCTTGAGTGTAGCTGCCAATGGCAAGACAGGCCTCCGTCTGACAGCTGGCTTGCATTGGTGGTGGTGGGCCATGGCGGCTGCGGATGCAGACGCGAGGCCTGGCGGAGTACATCGCGCAGGAGGAGATGGAGCGGCGCCTCGGCTTCTGGTGGTCGCAGGACAGCCAGCTGGTCGCGTTTGCCGAAGTGGACGCGTCTGCGATTCCGCCGTTTCGCATCGTGCACCAGGGCAAGGCAGCCGCTGGTGGGGCCGACGTCGAGGAGGACCACGCGTACCCGTTCGCAGGGCAGGCCAATGCCGTCGTGCGCCTTGGTGTGGTTGCCCCGGCTGCGGCGCTCGCGGCCGCCGCCGGTGGCGTCGGCAGCCCTGCGGCAGAGCCCGTGTGGATGGACCTGCAGTGCGGCGGCGGCAATGAGGAGCACGAGTACCTGGCGCGCGTGACGTGGCTGCCGGGCGGCGGCCTCGTGGCGCAGGTCCAGAACCGCGCGCAGACGCGGCTGCTGGTCCTGCTGTTCAACGTTGCGACTGGCGAGCGCCGCGAGCTCTTTGCCGAGGAGAATGCGACGTGGGTGAATCTGCACGACTGCTTCACGCCGCTGCAGCACGGCGACTTCATCTGGGCATCCGAGCGCACCGGATTCCGGCACCTCTATGTCTACGGCGCCTCCGGCGAGCCCCTCAGACCGCTCACGGCTGGTTGCTGGATGGTGGAGGCCGTCGCCGGCGTCGATGAGGCGCATGGCCTCGTCTACTTCACCGCCACCGTCGACGGGCCGCTGGAGACGCACCTGTACGTGGTGCCGCTGGAGCCGGTGTCAGCGGCAGCGGCGGCGCCGCCGCCACCGCGGCGGCTCACGGTCGGAGCGGGGCGGCACTCGGTCGTGCTCGACCACGCCTTTGTGTCGTTCGTTGACTCGCACGACTCCATGGACACATCGCCGTGCGTACGGCTGTGCACGCTGGACGGAGGCCGAATGCTGGCGCCCATCTTCGAGCCGCCGACGCCGCACCCGCGCGTCCTCCGGCTGCAGCTGCGGCCGCCGGAGCTCGTGAAGGCCAGCCCCTGACCCCCCTGCTCTTCCCCTGCCTCCGTCAGCCCGCTCCGTCCTTTGCCTTCCTTTTCTCATCCCCCCCCCCCTTCCTCTCTCCACCTCCTCTGTTGAATCCTGTCTGTCACTCTGAGAGGCTCCTGGTGTTAATTTTGGACCTGACAATGGGCTTGGTTGCCGCTTCGCAACTTCATTAGCAACTTCACCAATTTGGTGGGTGCTGGAGGACATGCTGTGCAGCATGCAGACACATCTTTGTCTACTGATGCTTCCCACTGGTTCTTGTGCTAAGGCCTGCGCTACCGTGCTGACGTAGAGTTTTTGAACTCTGTTGCATTCGCAGCAGATGTCACCCAAGGCAGGCCTGGACCTCTTCGGCGCCCTCTACCGGCCGGATGAGCGTGTGTATGGGCCGCCGCCCTGGCGCACTGTAGTCAGCGTCTACGGTGGGCCGCACGTGCAGACGGTGTGCAATTCGTGGATATCCACGGTGGACATGCGGGCGCAGTTCCTGCGCTCTCGTGGCTTCCTAGTCTGGAAGGTGAGGCACTCGACCGCTTGCCCTCCACTGTGGCATGTTTGTCAACAACCTTGAATTGTGATGTTGGTTGGCCTCATGCCCTTGATTGCTCAGCAGAGAAGCTTCTTATCGTGGTTACAATTACTTGGTGGCCAATGGATCCTGACCCTGTAATGCATGGCCTGTCACGTTAATGGACGCGTCTCACATAATGAGAAGAATTGACTCAATAAGCTGGACAAGCTTAAGTACTATCTTCCGCAGCAAGAAATGAGAAGCTCACTAAGTTGCTCGGTTGCAAGTGTCTGCTGGCCCTCACGTCCCTTGCCTGCCCACGGTGGGCAACTTGCCGGGGGGGGATGCAGCTGGACAACCGCGGCAGCGCGAGGCGCGGGCTGGCATTCGAGGGCGCAATTAAGCATGCCATGGGCACCGTGGACGTGGAGGACCAGGCCTTTGGCGTGCACTGGCTGGTCAAGAGTGGCCTTGCGGACCCGGCTCGCATCGGTATCTATGGGTGGAGCTATGGTGGATACCTTGCGGCCATGGCGCTGGCCAAGCTGCCTGGCATGTTCCGCTGTGCGGTCGCTGGCGCACCGGTCACGTCCTGGGATGGTTATGACACGCACTACACAGAACGGTACATGGGCACGCCGGCGGCAAACCCGGCAGCCTATGAGGCAGCGTCGGTCATGCGGCACGTCTCAGCTGGAATGCAAGGCCGCTTGCTGCTTGTGCATGGGATGATTGATGAGAATGTGCACTTTCGGCACACCGCCCGGCTCGTGAATGCCCTGAACGGGTCCGGTGTTAAGGGTTATGAGCTCCTCGTATTTCCTGACGAGCGCCATATGCCACGCTCTCTGCGTGATCGCACGTACATGGAGGAGCGCATCTTCGAGTTCCTTGACCGTCACCTCCTTTGAGCACAAATTTAGCCACTGCTTATCCCTCTATTGCCTCCCACCTCTCTCCTGCCTTTGGTGTCCTCCCACGACCACAATGCATTCTTCCAGATCATAAGTTTCTGCAGGATAGCCTAGATGGCTTCCTCTGAGCTCCTGTATTAGTCGGTGGTGGTGGCAAGCCCTCGTTGTAAAATACAAAGCTCAGATGTAGATACTCGTGCCATGAGAAATTGGTAGGGAGCAGTATGACCTGTAGAGAAGCAGTATGATCTGTGGAAAGGTAGCTGCCCTATGGCATAGCAAGACCTCACATTCTTCACGCCCTTGTCGGCGTTGCTTCACAGGATCAGCTGAGAGGCTGGTGATGCTGCAGCTGACCTATGCTGTTGACCTGGAAATCGTGCATCGCTGAGCAGCTTACTGTACCTTCCCGTGCAAATGGAGGTGCTATGTTCCTTGAAGCAAAGCAAGCTGCTACAGCAGGCTTACAAGCAGACTAGTCCGTGTCACAATGATCGTATCTCAACAGCTTTGAGGAAATGTGTGAACGCACCTGTATGGGAAAGTGCCTTGAAGAGAAAGTGGGGGGCATTTGGTGTTATTTGTTTGCAATTTCTTCCGCAGCTCCTCATCAGTAATTTGATCGGGTATGTCATGTACATTTAAGTTAGTGATCCAGACCCCTTGCAGCAAAAGGATGTAAGTTGATGTATCCACATGCCCAATCAGCTCTTATGTAGAGTTCTCTAACCTGGAGAATATATCCTGTTGAAAGAAGCTGGGTGGAACGTTTACCATGACTGCAGCTGCCATTTGAGCCGACTCGGGCTGTAAAGCTGTTTGTGTGGTGCAGTACCATATCGAAGAGGGTGTTCATAGCACTACAGCTTGCGCAGTAAGCCCTCAGGACTGGTACGTAATGGTGGAGGTTCCTACTCGTTTGATTAAGCAGTGCTGCATCGTTGCAAGTTGGACTTTAAGTCCAAAGGTGGAGTCAAGGACTGACTGATTGTCCTGCAGTATTGGAAGCAGTAAGCTCAATAAGTACATGGATGGAGGAGAACACCAAAAGAGTCTCTAAATCAAGGACTGCTATGTTGGTAAATTACCTGGACAGCTTAAAGGACTGTTCTGATAATGTGGCAGTGGCTTTGAGAAGGTAGCCCAAAGGGGGTTGACGAGATAGGCGCCGACAGCAGTCTGGGATTAGAGAGCATGACTGTCCAACAATCTGGACATTTATAATCTCGTCCATTGTCATCTTGTCCATAGGCAGCCTAGAGTCGCCTGGTGTTGCTTGGCGACCAAAAGCAATTCGAGAGACTCAGGCAGATCATTGACAGTGCCGGCGCGCGTGAGGACGTCCGGACTCCACCTTTGGCTTCAACATCTCGGTGCTCATCTGCAAAGGTGGGGTGTTGAGTGTGCGCCAAACCACGCAGCTCATCTCTCTGCTCAAGGGCTCAGTAAGCAGCTCTTAAAGGTACCACTGGGCTGGCAAGCCCGGCGCAGGCCAATTGTCGCGCAGGTAAGCTTTCAAGTGCTTCTAGATATAGCTCCATGCTTGATGTGAGGGAGAGGTTACCAGTACTGCCCGATGCCATGTAACGATGTGATCGTAAGAGGAGGTGAACAAGACAAGTGACATACAATATGCTGAGGTAGTCAACACCACAGCTTGCACCAATGCACCGGAAATCGTTAAGGGCCTCCTCGCTTGGAGAAATTAAACTGATGCCGATTGCCCCGGGGGACCTGAAGGGCGCACACGCCTGAAGGGCGTGGGCGCGAAGGGGGAAGGCTGTAAAAGGTACAAATAAAGGGTACAAAGAGTGCTCATTTCAGGAGGGTGGGTGGTTCAGGCAAAGGAGGACGTAATTCCAGAGGCAGTCCCAAAAGAAATGACAAGGATGGGCAAGCAGCCCCAGTAGAGGGGCTTAGCAAAGAAAACAGCTCTTGCAAAGTGACGGCAATGGCTGTGGAAGGCCAGCCCAGAGGTATGGACTAGGTCTGAAAGGGCCGGATGGCGCAGAAAGCAGGATACTAGTCTCCAAGACGTCAGTAAGTGGACTCTCAATGACCTCAAGCAAAGCAAGAGCCTAGTCTTACAGAGATACTCAGCAGCCTAGCTCAGCAGGCGAAGTTGGACACGTCGGTGATGAAAGCGAGTCACTTTTCCAGAGGCTGAAAGCAGCGGCAGGTGCAAGGCCGACTTGCAATCATAAAGCGAAGGCAAGGGGCGTCTGCATCCGAGACCGACAAGCGCAAGCCATAGACGACGATAGCAAAGGGAGCTCAGAACATGTAGAGGGGGGGAAGGCGCGCGGGGCGCATGAAATGAAAAGGGAGGCGAATTCAAGCCAATACACAGTTCAAGCAGAGGCGAGTGCAAACTAAACAAGGCTACATAATATAGAGACCTAAACTAAAGGTGCCTAAGGTGACATTAGTACCCACGGGAGAGCACGAACAAATCGGACAAGCTAATTTGGGGAGCTGGAGCGCCGCCACGAAAGCCGGAGGCCCGACTTAGAGCGCGCCATGCACGTTGATGAAGAGCCAAGGCTTGCGAGCGCAGCAAACAAAGCGAGAGACGCATTCTATAGTATGCAACTAAGGCCTGTGGAATGCTGGAGTGGCCCAAGCTGCCCCCCCGACTTCTACGACACGCATCAACCAGCCGGGCCAGATGCTGGATCAGAGAGGATCATTTCAAGCCGTAGCCGCCGTAGATATCCATGGCACACGGGCAAAGATGGTCCCCTCGGGGATGGTCCTGGTAGTGCCGCTCCTTCTTGCGCTCCGCGCTGGACGTGGCCCAGCCAGACACGGTTGACGTGGGTGCGCCAGCAAACATGTAGAGGGCGGTAGCTTGTGAGGAGGTGCGCCTGACGGGTCTTTAGCATGGGAGTGGAAAGCATGGGAGAAGGGCTCCGCCAAGAAGGCAGGGGTTGTGAATGACCAAGCCAGATTTGTCATAGACAGTGGCGACAGTGAAGAACGCCACTTCAAAGAAGCGGAGTTGCTGCAATTGCCAACTGCGAGACGAGATACAGAAGGAGGCATGACTGGTGCTGATAAGCTGGAGGTGGCTAAGTGGCTAGCCGTGGCAACAGCCATCGCAAGACGGACTTGGACCTGCCAACCCAAAGTTACGCTACTTGTCCTGCACAAGCTGTGACTATTGCAAAGCACTTGCCCGAATCGTAGGCACCCCATATGCACGGGGCAAAGAATGCATTGGCCAGCAAAAGGACCGTGGAGGATGTATGCGGGTTTCACAAATGGCGGCAATGATCTTGAATGGTCAGCCCCGAGGGAAAAACAGAAATTGGGGCGGACGGCAGCGGAGATGGCCGACGCAGCAAGCCAAAGCCACGCGACCCAGAAGTAAGCTCAGTAACCCGAGACTGCAGCCCGAGTCGAATAGACTGAGATGGACCTTTGCAGCGGACGCACGACGGAGCAGCCGACGACGCGACCGGCTGGCTATCGAGCGCTGCCAGGGCACAGACGAGCCCGAGCGGCTGTTGACCAATTGGTCGTAGATTCAAGTCCTACCTGAGGAGGGAGGAATTAAGGAAGGAAGATTGCCCCCAGAAGGTGGAAGACATGCGCGAGTGTGCTAGGATGGGGCTTGCCACCAGCAGGAGTGCGGAGAGCGAGGAGGTCTGAGGGGCTCGCCAACGGGGAGAGAGAGTCTCGGCGCAGGCTCGGCTGCGCTCGCACCTCCGGTGCGGCGCCGGCGCGGCAGCGCTTCTCGGGCGACGGAGGACGAGGCAAGTGAAATCAGAGAAGATGGGCTTATAGGAACAAAGAGATTCAAAAGATCAGGGTTCACTTCGGCCGTCAAGGGGTTTCAGTGAAAGCTTTCTTGGTCTGGCTGCTCCTGCTCCTGCTCCTGTCTGCTGCGATCACCATTCCCAGATTCGTGCCTTCTCCAGTCAGGGTCCTTCTTCGGACGTGTGCCCATTTCCACAGGCCTAGCAGACCGGCCCCGTCGCGGCGACACAGACGCAGTTCCGCTCATGGCGACAGACAGCAGTCAGACTAGCACAGACTCTGCCCTCACCCAAGGTGAGTGGCACCCATGGCTAGGGCGCACGGGAGCACCGCATGGTCTCAGATCTGGAGTGAGCCAATAGGGTTAGGGCTTAAGGGTTAGGGTAAGCCTGGGCAGATGGAGTATGTATTGAGTGGTGGAGGGCCAGATTGACCAAGGACAAAGGCAAGAACATTGACAGATGTAAATCAGCTGCTGCCAAGCTGACCCGCTCAGTAGCCACGAGTCAGCACATAGAGGGTCGCTGACTGATGCCCGAAAACAGGACGGCAATTGACAAGTCCTCGTGCCACCAGCTAAGGCTCGACCAGCTTTCTGGCGAATAGGGAGCGCTCCTTCGGCCCGCTGGGCTGCTCAAATGTGCCCAGCTCGATCGCTGAATCACCATATTCTCACATTCATGAATCAGGAGGCCCTAACCCTAACCCTAAGCCTTGACATTTACCGCAGCGGCCATGGCGGCGTCGTTCAGGCTGCCAGTGGCGCTCGGGAAACGGGGCTGTTTGCCTGCGCGACAACCTCCCGGGACGCCAACCGTGCCGGCCGGCGCATCTCCCGCAAGGCGTACGAGGGTCCGGTTTTGGCGTGTGCCGCCCAAGCTCACCCTGGCGGCGACGGGAGCATTGGCGCGACCCGGCCCTGGGTCCCCGAGGTACGTCCGGGGCGTCAGCGCGGCACCTCCCTCGCCTTCTCACATGCGCATCGCGGCCCCCACGGTGACGTCCGGCTGCAAGTTGCATTGACTTGTGGCTGCTTACGATTGGGATTCTCATGCTCCCAATCGCTGTTATCTTGCATAGTCGTGTGGTTTGGAGTATTGTCCATTCTTTGGGCTAGCTTTTTACAGCCTCGCCCCCATCTTGGAAGTGCTCACGTCTTTGTCCGGAAGCACGACCCCTCCATGTCCATCATCCGGCCTTCCTCGAGTCGCCGGCCTCTGTTCACCGGGCCTCCCTGCTAGTGAGCCGTGGTGGTTTGGGCTGCCGCCCGCTTGCTCGCGCCTGCCGGACAGCATACCTGGGCAACTGGGCGCGAATTGTGGCTCCCGTGTACCAGCGGTTCATCTGGCATGGTGGTCGTATGCTGGGGCAGGCGGCTGCAAACGTGGAGACCGGCTCGCTGCCCTTCCAGGCGGCTCTTCGCTCGGCCTGCGATGTGCTGCTTGCGGACCCCCCCGCCTTGGCGCACGTAGTCTCATTCGCGCACCTCTCGCATACGACCGATCTCCGGGCCCAAGCTCGCTTCATGGCGGAGGTGGATAAGGGCTCCTTCAACGCGGCTGCGGAGCTCCTGCCTACAGGCAACCACCGGGGGCGCGAGCGGCTGTTGTCTGCATCCTCCCTAGGGGCTGCAGCATGGTGAATGGCCCTGTCAATCTAAGCGGCGCTCAGTATGCCAGGCGGACAGCATTTCACCACCTCCTCGGCCTCCATCCACCCTGCCTCCGAGGTGTGGTGCAGTGCGAGTGGGGCTCAGAAGAACGAAAGTGGCTATTTCAAAGGAGGCGAGGCCTGTGAACAGCCAGCCCGAAAAGGAATGACAAGGTCCGACAGGGCCGAAAACACTTTTCGAAAGCTTCCCCTGTAAAATGATCACTTAGTGACCTCCAGTTAGGAACCGCAAGTCGGAAAGACTAGCCGCCGGGAATGTAATCCCTTGACGAAAAGCCCTAAGCGGCGTCAGAGGCCGCGGCGTTGGCGGCACACATGCTTCGGTGCGCACGGGGAGGGGAGGCACGCACGACCTTCTTCGGAACGCCATATATGGCATCTTCCTGAAGGCAGAGGCTACAGAGTGGCCAAGGAGAACTCCAGCATCATGCCCCTGAAGCTGGGGCGTGTCACGCGCGTCATGCTCATCTCGTCGCCTAGCGCGCTGGGCGGAGGCCCCCGGATCATTGCAGGCGACGTCACCACCAACTGCTTTTGAGTCTAGGAGCTCCCAACAAACGGCAGAGGAGGGGGCTCCGCAGTCGCCAAGTGGCAGGCGCCAAGGAGAGGAAGTAAGCAGACCACCCCGGCGCCAGTTGTCACGCTTGCTTGCAGACGATGCCCAGTTGGCACTTCGAGGTCGAGATATCCAGCGGCCTTGCGCGGCGTTCTCTGTCCCGCCCCAACATACAGCTCTGACACTCTGCGGCAGTGGCTGTGAAAGTCCAGCCCAGAAGGCACGAGCAGCACGAGCAGCCCGGCCTCCATCCCATCGGGTCGCTTGCCAAGTGTACGCAGCCAGGTGTACAGGACGCAACTTGCTTTTCTTCCTGCAGCGTATCCTCGGCATTCGCCACTTGCGGGCAGGCTGCGACTTGGCGGCTGCCCTCCGGCTTGGTTTCTGACAGGGGCGGTGCGCCGGTTCGCCGCCCTCTGGTTATTCTAATCAGCACTTGCTGGGCTAGAGGTCACCGAGCGGCCCAATCGCAGGTGATACGACAGGCTGGGCCGCCCGTGCTGCGCACGTGGGGCTTGGCGGGTACAGTCGGTTGACGTCTGGCGCTACTGCCACCCCCGCTCGGCGACGGCCGGCCGAGCGCACGTGCACATCGCGAGGGCCTCAAAGCGGAGCGGGCGGCACGATTCTCGCATCCGACGGTAGAGGAAGGCCCACGGAGGGCGGCCACCCTTTGATGTCATAACACGTGGCAAGTCCTCTACGGTTCCCTACAGCAGTAGCGCCCTGGGATGACGTCCGCGGTGTCGGCAGCTCAGATCCGTCCGGCCGCCCGCCGAAGATCCCGGCGCGCGGCCCGGCGCCGTCGGCGGCCCGCGGGGTCCTCCTTCCCGGCGGCTCCGCCGCGGCGGACGCTCACTCCCCCTCCCCCCCCCGCCGCCGCC